>CM043015.1:171085588-171634422 GCA_023690525.1 Holotrichia oblita | reverse complement strand
TCTAGTTGCTCTTGATTATTACTAGAACTGACCAGTGTAGAGGACTGAGCTTTACCACTTTTAAGTTGTATCACTGCCATGGATTGATGTTATGATGTTTTTTATGCTTTGGGCTATCTGTGGTCTGTCATGATGGTGCGAAATTATTTGTGAAATAGATCACTATCGCAAACATATATGTACATCTATGATTTTAAACACATATTTGTAATTTCTAAACATTGCCACTTCTTATGTTTTGAATATACATCAAAAATGATATTATAATAGCTTCAGGGTTATTCGACATGCATTTGTCATAACTCAATTTAACTTTAAAGGTTTGCAAAGACTAGTATTTGTTGTCTTTATGACTTCCATTGTGTAGCGGAAATGTTAATATTAGTCTATTAATCTTCTGAGCATTTCATTAATTGTCTCTAACCTGTTGTGAGACTATTAATTAGTAAGAGTAGCAGCACTCAGATCATTGAATGAGGAATGGGATGCTTGAAATGATGCAACAAGTTGACTAACAGCCCCGTATTAAAAAACCACCACCACAAACCATCCACATACTTCAACAAGATTAGCATCTAGAAAATCATCATTGTGTCTTGGGAAAACAATAATTGCCCTTGTAATTATATCAGTTTTCACATAGGAAAACAAAACAAATGACGCGTCATCGACTTCGGCATTTTAGAAATCTATCCACCTGTCTTCAAAATTGTGAATTGCTTGTTGCTTTGGCAATACGTCATTATTTATCAGCGATTGAAAGAAATTCTAAACTTTGATTAGTGAAAAACATTCCAATGACGATAACGACTTTATCTTAAATAGAAACTCCTGTCATTTATCTGTCGTTTTTAAGTCATTTGTTTGAATTCATCAATATATCCATCATCAGAAAGTGCAAGCCAGGTATACTTGTTTTCCGAAATTCTGCTCCAAGAGTATTAATCAAAGTCGGCTCAGAGTTCATCATAATAGAATTGGTCTTACTTACTTACTTGGCAGTGATGGGGAAAAAGGTTTTCCAAGACTGCCAAGAATGTTAGATTGAAATAAATATTTAGCGGTAGACAAAACAAAAAAAATATGGACTGCAAAAAGTTATCCTCTCGTTTCCCATTTTTTGTCTCTCTGTCTTGTTTTATTGTTTGTGTTTTATTTGTATTATTGTAGATACAAATGTCTGGTTTGCATGAGGAGGGTTAGATTAGTTTGCCATAGCGTATTCTTGTTATCAAACATATATATCAACATGAACACTACATAAATTTAAAGATTTAGTGAGATATGTTATTTTAAAGTTAAATAGTTTTGAAATAGAAACGAACTTTTAAGAGTTAATAAAGTTACACATATAATTAAAATGTAATCTTCAATCACACTTATAAAGAATTAGATAAATAAATTGTTTGTTTGTTTTAAAATATTAATGTTCTTATGAAGTATGCTGTTGCTGATAGATATCATCATTAAATAATTTATTTATTTCTTTACTATCACGTTTATTTTGACGCGCCATTTAGTCAGTAACAGCGAAACCACAGAAAGTACAAATTATTTAGGTTTATATAACTTGTTATAATGCGTATTATTTTATTATTATCGTATTATTGCACTAACTTTATCAAATATTTAACGGGAAAGAATACATTTTAAGAGGAATGCGTAATGTTTTAAAACTAAAACTGCAAAGTTTCATATTTAATTTTAATTCATCTTATTGTTTATTTTTTGTGTATAGAGGTTGCTTACATCTTAATATACATACATACTAATGCATACAAAATTTTTCCACCGTTTTACACTTTGTCGTTTATTATAAAAAGATATAAATGCAAATTTAATTATATATGTATGTAGTACTAGTTTGGTTGAGTAATAAGCATTCATTGTTTAAATATGTACAACTCCTATAATCATAGACAAACCTATTAGAAACATTTTTTTCGGTTTGCTTTGTGAGACTATTTTAAACATTCTAGAAATGATTACACAGGAACTTTAGAATGTATGCATTTTAGGCCATTCTTCATCGAAATGTATTGTAACCGTGGTTTTGGTAATCCTGAAAAATCATTACATTTACGGAATTGTCATTATGAAATTGGCACATTCAGTTGTTACCAACAAACCGCTATTCAGTTACGGTTACTGCTGGTTTGTTTTGTTTGTCACAAGAAACAGTATGGATAGTTAAGCACAACATTTATAAAATAAACTAAATTTATCGATTATATTGAACTATTGCTTTTTATTATAGAACATTGATAAAATAATGTCACGTATATCCGTTCGTATGTATCTTAAATCGCAATAATATTTTTGTTTTCCATTGTAAAGTCTAAACAGCGATGAAATTGATCAAATCATACCAAGATCGTTCCGTAAATATTTGAAAATGTACCGCAACCAACCACAACCAAGACCCCAAACAATCTTTATGTTCGGTTTATGGAACACAGCCTTAGTGAGTATTGTATTAGTCAGGTTGACCGCCACCCAAACTTAGATATCATATTTCCATTATTCAGAAGATATACCATATACCCATTGTAAGTGGGATATCAGTGCATTTTATTCGATTAATGTACACAAAATGTTCTTTGACGTAGTCGTCGCTACGAATTTTTTTATCACATACAGTCTACTGATGAATAACTACATTTTTATGAATATATTTAAAGATATTTTAAAATTAATTTTGCTCAAGCAAATATAATACTTTCGGTTTTTCGTGCTATTTACAAAGAAATAAATTCAATTGTAAAATACTAAATGACGGTGGATCACGGTTTCTCTCTGGAATTCTTTCCAAATTGTGATCTGGACTTTATGCAGCCTAATACAATTTTTGATTCTCAACCTTCTCCATGTACTCAGATACTACTTAAGATTGGCTTGAACAGGGTGACCACCACGGGCAATATAAGTAATGAATAACACCATATAATTGTTAACCGACAATATTAATTCGGCCAGCTGCATTTAACCATCTAGATATGTTTATCGATATCTCCGAGTCACGATCTGTCGTCTAATGAGGCTAAAATAATTCATGCGCGAGCGGCAACTATTGATGTATTTATTATTGCATATTATATATTTCATAAGATAAGGTGCAAATAAGTACGGGTAATGTAATTCGTTTCTTTTTTCCCTCTGTTTTAAGTATAATATTGTTATCGCATTTTCGTAATAGGTCCTGTTTAATTTTGTTGAGAATTCACTTCTGTTCATTATTTTGGGAACGTACGTTATTATGTATTGAACTTCGTTTCGGCCATAATTAAAAATTTTCATGTATTTAGATCTAGAGGTTTCTCTCAAGTTATTTCATGAGATATTTTGTTTTTTGTTTGTGTCCAAAATTGTTTAAAAAATAGATTTTTACGAGGGCAAATTGGACTGTGACGATAGATACCTATAAAAAATATTGTTGTGAGGAGTACCTACTTTGGAAATTCGCCGAAAGTAGTCAGCTATTTTAAAAACCGAAGTCTCAAATTTGTTGTTTGGAAAGTATTCTGTCTGACTTCTGATGTCGACCTCAGCAAAAGGTAGATGACATTTTTAATAGAACTCCAGATATAAAGATTATAGTGTTTCTGTGTGGAGACAATGATGTAAAACTCAACTGATAAACACACTGGAATAAAGGAGTATGTACTTCCAATATGCACCTATAAAAAGTTGCGATATAGAAAGAAAGTTTTCTACCTAGCAGACCGTTTCATTCAAAAAGAATATATTTTACGGAAAGTCAGAAGAATTATGAAGCTCTGTCCGGTGTCTATGAGGTACCAAGTTTTAGATGAATATTTTGCTGCCGTTATTGTTTGAAGCATTTTTCAACATGAAGCATTTTTCATCAACGTTTTCGTGAGTTTCCGAGAGACAGGCATTTATAACTCCAAACATTGTTGTGTTATATTCAATACCAAATGTCTCCATAAACGAGGAAATGTCATTAGAAAACTATAAGCATAAAAATAGTGTTTAATTGAAAATGACGATTACGATAAATACATTTTTGCATGTTTCTAAAGAAAACTCCATAATTTTAGACGGAAACCACGCATTTCAGTTTATTTTTATGGATAACTTTAAATCAATGAACAAAAGAGGGCAGGATAAATAGTGTGGATTCATATAAAAACAGAAACTATTGGTACTTGGACACACAAATTATGTTGATCAGTACATATTATCAATGGTAGAATCAAGTATGTGCTTCCAACATTGGTAACATATAAAGTTAGTACATGTTTAAATTAAAACACTTATTTGAGAAACGTCCATAACAAACATTAGTGGAAACATTGTTATTGTGAAAACTTTTATGGGAAATATGTACTTATAATATAAAGGTTCTTTGATTTTGTAATTGATGTTACAATTTTCTTGTAAAAAATATTTGAGGTTGGCCGGTCTTTTACTGATAGTCAACTTAGTTCAAATATGAAATAACCACTTCAGTTTATTTTCGAAGTTGGTTAGCGGGTTCTTTATCCCAGACCGCAGTCTTATTTTAATATTCTATGGCATATCCAGTGTGATAATATAAAACTTTTATTTTAAGATTCGTTTATTAACATTATTTATGTTTAATAGCTAAAATCTTATATACATATATCTCACATTATTTCATGGACACATATTTAACACTAAATTCCATTTTAAAATAATACGGGCGATCCTTGAAAAAACAGTGGATAACAATAAGTTTCGATTAGCTTCATAAAATAACGGATATTAAATCTCGTGTATTTTTTGCAATGGAAAGATACAACATTATTTTTCAACAAAGGTTCGATTTCGAAATTTTGCCAGATGTTTATTTCGTAACATATATTTGTTGATCTGTTCTTTTGATCTCCTTGTTTTACTTCGGTTTGTGCAATTTTATTTTTATTATAAAAATTTCCAAATACTTAAATTATTGGCTTGTCACAGTTGTACCTCTTCATATTACTTTTTTTTATAATTTCAATAGCAAGTTATACATACTTTTATTAGAGGATATTACATGCTCGTCAATTTTTTTTTTCGGAGTTACTGGAGACCCTCTGCTAAAGGAGTCAAATATTTTACTGCTACTACACTACAAAAATTATACTTGATGAAGTAAAAATTACACACAAATAGAGCCTCTTTATTCTTAATTATATTGCATTTTGTCGGGAAAAATAAGTATCAAATAGAAGTAAAATAGTTTATTTCGAAGTGGAGACTCATTCTTTCTCTGGACGCCATGAAAGTTCGTATTTATAGGGCTGTAATTTCATAGAATCATTGTAAGTATAAACTATACAATATCGATCATAAGCATATTACTACATGTAGAACTGTCAAAAACCGTATATATGAGTTGTAGAAGCAAAACATTCACTGATAAATTCTAACCAAGCTTTTAAGATTCGGAATTTATATGAGCAATAAGTGGAACGATCTTGCATTTTGCTTTGTATTTATTAAAAAAGTTATTTTCTGATGATATACAGGTGTCCCAGCTGACGCGGTTTCTTCTTTATTTTACAATATAGAGGAAGAAGTTTCGAATAAAAGTTGTCCCTATTTAAACGACGCATAGCTAGAAAATATTTTCAAATATACAGGGTGTCCCAATTATAGAAAAAGCGCACGTAACTTTATTGTTTTAAATAGATAACCCTATATATTATATTTTTTTAGATTCTACATGATATGTGCTTTTGTTTTCGAGAAAATAAATATTTTATCAAAAATTTTGCAATTGCAGCGCTCTCGTTAATGAGCTGTAGGAACAAAACTAAAAAAGGTAGAAAATTTTGGTTTGCGCAAATTGATACGTCTTGAATTGGTTTACTATTTCCAATATTAACATGTACGGATCCTTTTGTTGACATACAGTTAGTGGCGCCAACATTTGGAACCATTTAAATGCCAATAATTCTGTTTTTTAAAATGAGACGCTCTATATCTATTTACAGGGTTGGATATAAATTTAAATTCTCTTTCTTTTTATATAGGAATGTAGCCATTTATCTTTAACTGTGTTAGAGAAAAATGTATATTTCTTCTGCTACTGTCGAAAAAGACCACTTCAATTTGCACGTAGTAGGCTACGTAACAATAATATTATGGCAGATATATTTAATAACCATTTGTACCATTCATAATTATACACAAGTAATAAGCTCAATTTAAATTTGGATTGCAAACAATTTTAACAGAACAGGACCTTTCAACAAATAACAACATAAAAAGCGCAACAAAAAGAGTGTTAAAGAGATAAGGAAATGTGTGAACTAGGAAATGCACACTATAAATGTAGTGTTATTAAATTCACTAAATTATTTTTCGAAATGTCTTCCTTTTTGATCGAAACAATTACGAACACGTTTTTTAAATGATTGTTCAACATTTCTCAGCATGATTGGGCTGATTTGTTGAAACGCCACGATAATTCGCTGACACATATATGTATCTTCTCAGCTGAATTTTGTCACAAAATAGAAAGTAATTACATTTTTTATAAAAGGATTGTGAACAAAAGTTATCATCCTTAGAAATTGCTTTATAATACAAATTTAAATTAAGCTTATTACTTGTGTATAATTATAAATGGTACAAATGGTTATTAAATATATCTGCTATAATATTATTGTTAGGTAGCTTACTTCGTGCAAATTGATGTGGTCTTTTTCGACAGTAGCAGAAGAAATATACATTTTTCTCTAAAATAGTTGAAGATAAACGGGTACATTCTTATATAAAATGAACGAGAATTCAATTTTACATCCAACCCTGAAAACAGATATAGGTGTCCCATTAAAAAAAAACAGAGTTATTGGCATTTAAGTGGTTCCAAATGCTGGCGCCAGTAACTGTATGTCACCAAAAGGATCCGTACATGTTAATATTGGAAACACTAAAGCAATTCAACACGTATCAATCTGCGCATACCAAAATTTTCCACCTTTTTAGTTTTGATCCTACAGCTCATTAACGAGAGCGCTGCAATTGCAAAATTTTTTTATTTTCTCGAAAACAAAAGCACATAGGTCTAGGAGGGTCTTAATAAAAGTTACTTAACATATCATGTAGAATCTAAAAAAATATATAATATATAGGCTGATCCATTTAAAATGATAAAGTTACATACGCTTTTTCTATAATTGGGACACCTGTATATTTAAAAATATTTTCTAGTTATGCATCGTTTAAATAGGGACTTTTATTTGAAACATCTTTCTCTATACTGTAAAATAAAGAGATTATCAAAGAAACCGCGTCAGCTGGGACACCTGTATATAACTAAAAATAAAACTTGTTTTTTTTTACGCTACGGCGTTATAAACATTTATATAATAATTTGTTAAGAGTGAAAGTTACTAATCATGATGGAATTTTCTGATAATAAAACAATATACAATAAATTCATCACAAATAGCGACAAGTTGCAGCATATGAATAAATATTAGTGTATTTTATCTAGAATATCTGGAAATTTTGAATTAATCATTGCGTCTTATCAAAACAATTACACGACTTTTATTACATTATTATACTTTTCCACAAAGTCCCTTCTATATTTTCACGAACAATTTATGATGGTGATACAAGCGGATAATTGTGTAATTTCGTATGGATTAATTACAGCTATAATTTTTACAATACCGCTTTAGGTAAAATTCCTCGTTAAGTTCATATAAATTAATTCCATTGTAATTACATTAATTGCAAAACATTTCACTTTCATGCAAATTTCTTATATAATAATCACAAAATTTTTCGTGAGTCCAGCAATGAGAAAAATTTTATAGGCTCACGTTTATGTAAAATTTATATGTCCAGTTACAAATTAATTATTACAATTAATGGATTAAAACGAAATTTTATATAGTAAAATTATACTCATAAATATGCTATTTAATACGCTTGCACCAAACATCGAATGAAGAAAGAAAGAAATTTTATGTTTGAGAAATAACCGGTTCATAATACGCTCTGTTTTGTCTTAAAAAATTGTATAACCATTTCCTGGATGAATATACTCCAGAATTGTTAAATGTATTATAATACAGAATTAAGAAGGACTTATTTTTTTCTTTTCGGAATTCAATTTGAGTCTGGCAACGATTTTTTTCAATTACAATGTATATGTTTTCATTTCATCGGTTAGATTCATGTTTTTGAAATTGGCCTTAACTTTCATTATACATGTTTCTATACAGGGCGCTTCATTAATTATGGGAAATATTTTGACTGGAGATACTACGTGTCAAATAGTGACTATTGACCAAAAATAGCCTAATTAAAAATCGCACCGTTTTCGAGACGAAGGTCTTCAATGTTCCAGAAAAAAAAATCGTTTTTTCCATCTTTAAACTAATCTACTTCTACGATGAAAATAAAATTTGGCATGGCGGTTTAGTATTATTAGATGCTTCTTATGGTGGAATTTTCCGAAATTAGCAAAATTACAGCGAAGAGAAAAAAATATCCCCTTATGTTAACATCAATAGAACTTTTTGTTTTTTGATTTACAAGTACGAAATTAGCATCACCTAATAGACCGGTTAAAATGCCAAAAACAAGGTCCTCTTGTAGAAACTGCGTATTATGCTTGGACTTCGAGAAAAACGAGAAAGTTCGGAAGGATTTGTGGTTAAAAATAGTTTAAACAGCAAAAATCCGGATAGACCAACACTCAAATTCTACGTCAGTGGTGGAATTGTCATTTTAGGACAATTTTTCGATTATTCTTCAATACTTCCTATGTAAACAACATATTCATTTTTTTTTTCTGGAACTTTGAAGACCTTCATCTGGAAAACGGTGCGATTTTGAATAAGGCTATTTTTAATCAATGGTCATTATTTGACACCTAGTATCTCCAGTTCAAATATTTCCCATTATTAATGAAGCACCCGATATATAAAGTTTCTAAAAAATTAGGTACCCATTTCGGTGTTCTCCTGTTTTTTTTTATTGTAGTTTTAGTTTCACGTACACTTCCTATTTTGAGTTCTTCATCCATTATTTCAACATTTTAGAATTTGGTAAACCGACTAGCTTGACAGGTACTTTGACTTGGTGTAGATTTTTGTAAAAGACTTGCTATTTTAAAGAGCTTCGATTTCCCCTTGTTCTAATTATCGATTTTGTCGGTCATCTGTCTACATTAGTGATAAATTGAACAATGTTTTGATACAACAAATACATAATAGATTATTGCCAGAAAAATTTTGTAGCATTTGTGTTCGGGGGTTCCATTTTGGTACATCTCTCGAGTTATCATTCACTGTTGGTGTATAATTAATAGCGGTCCACCACTTAAGGCGAGGTGATGTATTACTCAGCACGTTTTGCAGTGGTAGTCATAGTGGCATGTTAATCAATAAATCCTGTGAGTAGCTGCTAATAAAACTTAAATTGTTAATATTTCACTGAAGAAGAAAATCAGTCATAATAACAATTATTTAAAATTACTGACGTGCGCACCATTTTTTGAAATTGCGGCAAATTATCAGGGAAAATGGAAACATCAGACATATCTGTGTACACTTTATGTAACGTTTTAACATTAATTACTAAAGAAGCAGTATATTGATGAGTTACAATGTATACGTTCATGAGAGAGTGTGTTTTGATACAATTTAACTCCTGGCTTCAAAATTGTCAAATATTATAAAGGATATATGTTGACATTAGCAATGGCCCGAATCGGGTACGATTGAAATTTCATTCACTCATTAAACCATACCGAACAATTTTTCGAATTTCATAGTCCGATAGTAGATTATAGGTCCGATAATATATTTCTTTAACAACCTGTTAAACGAATTACATTTCTCTTGTTATTAATGGCATATTCAAAAGAATTACAATATCTATATATATATAAGAGAAAGCAGTTATTTACTACGCTTATAACTGAAGAACGCCTGGATCGATTTCAATGATTCGCGCCAATTCGGACTGGTCTCCGGCCAAACAAGAAGAATACCCAAGAAAATTCCCGAAATATCCCCGAAAAATCAATACTTTTCTAGGCAGAACGAAGTCTGCTGGGCCAGCTAGTATTGTCATAAAAATATATCTAACGGGTTCCATGACGTTCTCATGGACAGAATCAATTATTGCATTTAAATAAGTAGTAAATGGAGAACATTTATTTGACAGTATTTGAATCAACTGGGTCATTCAATTTTTGAAAATCTTTGCCTCCTTTATTATACAAACTCTTTCAATTATTATAAAGAATTTCCCAAACTTTTATCGAGGACTTTATATCTACCAATAGCTGTGTTTTATATGTTAAATTTTTTAAATAACCAATCGCTTAATTGGAGTTGCCATGGTATGATAACATTTTGTTGAATATCTACAGTAATTAATTTCGCTTTAATATACGTGTTTATCTTTCACACGTGAATGTAAGCGCAGGTGCTTGAATCTTTATCAAGCAATATATGATCGTGAATTTAGTGTATTTTTATTGTAAGCGCTGTAATCTTATGTTTGTGTCATCTATACTTTTATTTGTATAAATTGTGAATGAGTAATACGAGAAAACAACTTATACATATTACTATTTTGCTTTTGATATATACAATAGTCTTTAACATAAATTAGCACTCTATCACGTTTGATAAAAAAGGTATTTGGTTTCGCCTCATATTTTGTTTAAATAATAAAAAATAATGCTTGCAACCATATAATCTTAATTTACATTTATAATGTTGGACTAACGCCTTTTTTAAATTAGATACATGCTTGAAATAATTGTCTCGCTGTAATAGAAAATGGTCTTCCATAGGTAGAGTGGTATGTTTTTTCAACGCTCCACGTTCCTGATATTGACTTTCCATCAATTTTTGTCATCAAAACCATGTCACAAAATAAATCTCTATATTAGAATGTTTTATATAAAAAGGCGTGCTGGGTGGTCATCTAACTTATTGACAGCGATGCTAAATAATTGACACTTAAATCTCAGTCGTTGTCAACACTTCTCGCCACAATCTTTTAATCATTTTTCTTTTAATCAGAGTTCTATATTTTATATTTTTCTATATCTATATCTATAGTTTTTATGATTTTATAAGTTGCTGCAGTATAACATGTATGGTGCTGCAATGCAACGATTTTATTGAAATTATTTGCTATTAATCAAAAATTAAATTAAAATATAAAAAAAATGGTACATTCATTTTTTTGAACAATAGTGTATCTATGTGTACCTGCAAAATACACGTAAATATCTAAAAAAAGAATTTTATGGAGCGATGTTGTAATTAAAGAAAGTAGTTCACTTTTGCTGAATCTCAATAAGGTATGAATTGAAAATAACTTGCAACTTAATCAGTACATTAACGACACGATTGCTTAGTCATGTGTAAGTGTGTTTTGTTTAATAAAATATCATTAAACTACATACGTTAATTATGGGATATGTTTGCGGGCGTAAGACTGATGTACAAGCATAATTGTATTAACCTATGTATTTAAAATCAACTGCTTGAATAAGTTGGAATTATACATAAGCTGTTGATTAAAGTATCTCTCAAATTGTAATTTGCTTTCTATATCATTAAAAGCAATAATTATTAACAGCCAATATAAAAATTACTTATATAGGTAATAATTATCTAGTTAAAATAGTTGTATACAGGTATTCAGAGTGAGATACACACCTAAGAAACCTATGTGGGATGTTATTTTTAAAGAGCTGGCAGATAAAGATTAGTGATGGGTGGGATTGAATATAATAATAATAGAATTAATTGTAACCAATAATCATACAACCGTAGGCTTAGAAGGACAGTTGGTAGGAGACCGGTTCACCGTTTTCGAAGCCTTGTGTTTGAACTTCAATCGAAAATCATGCCTCATCATTTTTCAAAAAGTTCATGCAACTGAGTCTACTGAAATGAGCACAAATTGGGGCCAGTACTCGATGTATTTACCTTATTGTTCAAATATAATTTATTCTGCAGTTTCTAAGCTGGAAGATAGAACTGCTATACAACTATTTTTTATTATAAACCTGAAAATTTTGAGAGAAGAAGAAAAGGCATAAAGATTTATTCAGTGAAAAAGTTATTGCGATTATTTTGCGTATGCAATTAGATTATATTATATTAAGCTCAAGTGGCTACTAGAGAACCTTGTATTAGAAAAAGATAATGTACGTCATTAGTCTTTAGTGGAAAAAGAAAAAATCATAATACCATCTCTACACGTAAAGCTAGGACTCAAATAAAACTTTGGTAAGCACTGTATAAAGTGGCAGCTTCAACTACCTTAGAAGAAGATAGATACGAAAAATAATAAGTAATGGAAAATTAAAATTGAAATTAATAGTGCTTTAGTAATTTACATTTTACATTCTTACTTGGACTTTTGTCCGGAAAATATTGGTGAAGTTAGAGATAAGAACGGCTCTCGCTTTCACCAAGATATTTTGGGGATGGAGAAACGGTACTAAGCCAATTGGAATTGTAAAATGTTAACCGATTAGTGTTGGATATTAGGGATGGAGGTCGTAGATGTTGCTTAAAAAGGTGCACCATTTCATTACATTTCCAATTGTAATAGTGTGAAATATACATTAAAGTATGTTACAAACAGGAAAATCTTCAAGTTTGTTGGCCAGTGTAAGTATTTAGAATGTGTTTTATGCTCTTGTTGCATATGCTTATGGTAGTAAACAATTAATTAAAGTACTGGATTAATTTTTAAACTTTGTTTGATTTATCACTGGGTACGAGTCAGGTTTTTCATCATCCCCTTGACACTACGGCTTATTGTGTTATTCCGCTCCTTTTGAATTTCTTTACATAAACAGGTTAGTCCCTTTAACTAGGTTTAGTGGCCTGCGTGGTAAATCCTTTTCCGGTAGTCCTGTCAGTGGGTTTCTTGCTCCCAACAACGGCAGTCTGTGACGTTCCAATGCAAAGCATTCAAAGATAATGTGGTAGGCTGTCTCCTCCTCCTCCTCCTCATTACATAGTCTACAAATAGACTCATTTTTGAAGACGCCAATTCTGTGTATAAAGGCTACCTGTGCCCTATTCCGTACTTTTATTTTAGTTTTTAAAGTAGTTTGTAAAGGAAATGATTTATATGATTGGATTTCTTTAAGTCGATTGTTAAAACACGTATTCCTGTCGTCAGTTGGGACAATCGGAATCACTATTTTTAAAGCACTGACTGTTTCTTATTCTTACTGGTACTGCACTTAAGAACTTTAAAAGGCATTAAATGAGAACTATATGCAGGATGATTTAATAATTCCATGTTTTTCTGCTAACCATTGCCTTTTAAACTGTGCGTAAGCTTTCGCCGTTTTGGGTTGGTTTCTAGGGGAAACTTTTTACGGGTTTTTTGACCTTGAAATATTCTGTGTTCATTTTGCCTCATTATCTGGCGCAGTGTAGTAATGAGGAAGGGGAAATTGTTGATGAATATGATAACTATTTAGTAAAAAACTGGTAGGAAATTTATTGTCCACGTAATATTGAAATTCTTGTATGTGACAAATATTTCGTACTACACTGTCTACTAACTAAGTCAATTTCGGAAAAATTTAAATTTAACATAACACTATTCATATTTAACATTTGATTATTACCTTCCACTTTCCCAATTGAAAGTGTGGTCTTCAAGAACACCTTTTTAGATTTATATACAGATACAGAGATAGATCTAGAGTGGGGCGGTTCTGATACATATACGGAATTAACGCATTGGCAAGCATGCTATTCCGTATATATTTTACAACCGCCCCACACTAGATCTATCTCTTTTCTAGCTAGCCTTAGTCACTCTAAATGTTCTGTATATGCTGCGCTAAAAAACAATTGAGATTACATTTTCCATATCAAATATGTTCTACATACATATTAACAAAGCGCAAGTGTGTTAATTTTTGTATCTAAACAATTTTCAAAACTTTCAGTATCAACCAAAATACATACCGATTTTTGCAAGAAACGCTGTAGGCTACATTACATAGGTAGAAAAGATATAGTCGAATTTTTTGTAACTATATATGTAATTGTAATATATAATTATTGCGAAATAACTATATAAATATACATTACACAGTATACATTATAAATTAAAAGATTAGTGAAGAATATATATGAAGATTATATAGAGATAAAAGTCCAATCTATTCTATTACCTATCTAATCTGGCACTATTTAATAATAGTTTTAATACTCTATATCTTATACAATTACAGTGCAAAACTTTGTAAATGAATATTATAGTAAAAAAAAATGTAATAATTACTATTACAGTAGTAACAAAAAAAAACAAATCAAAAGTTACTTATTTTTAAGAATGATTATAAAATAATAGATACATATGTGTCATACAGTACGCGAAGTATTAATTGTATCCAATTCTACTGATCAATAGCCTTAAAGAAATTCATAAATTTTAATTGTAAGGAATATAATGGTGTTGTATTCTAAATTCGGTAAGATAAAAGCAAAATATAACATTTTTAGAAGTAAAATATTGTTGATATACTTAGACAATCTAAAAGATTTAAGTATTTGTGATTGATACAAATTTTATCCATATGATTAAACGATAACATTTATTCACAGAAGATGCCGGGATCTTTAATATAGGTATACTATTAATTTTACTAAATAGGTACTTGATGACTAGGCTATAATATTATTTATATTAAGCTTAATATATTAATACAATCTTAACTTGGATTGAAGTTAAGAACAAAATACAGTTGTTAAGTTGTAGTTCTAATGATAGTAGTTAATATGTTAATAATAATCATTTTCAGTAGTAAATAATTCTTTTAAAACTGTTCAAACGTTCAAACTTTCATAAATTTTCTGGACAACTTTTTCATCATATAAATATTACCTAGCTCGATAACCGTTTGATGGATCTGCTTCCTCCTCGGCAAGTAGGTTCACCTTGTTAATCTAAACGAGAGGCCAAACTCCCAGCAAGGCACATTAACGCGTTATAGAGATAAATTTTCTCGAGAACCGTTTGATGAATCTGCTTCGATAATGCTTGATAATCTAAACGAGAGGACAAACTACCAGGAAGGCACATTAACGCGTTTGAGCGCCGTGACCGCTCCAAGTTGATAAATTTTCTGGACAATTTTTTCATCATATATGGTACATTACCTAATATTACCTAGCTCGATAACCGTTTGATGAATCTGCTTCCCCCTCGGCAAGTAGGTTCACCTTGTTAATCTAAACGAGAGGCCAAACTCCCAGCAGGGCACATTAACGCCTTATAGGGCTAAAATTTCATCGATATTTTTTCGAGAACCGTTTGATGAATCTACGTCGCTCTAGGCCAGATGGTTTATCTTGTCAATCTAAACGAGAGGACAAACCCCCAGGAAGGCACACTAACGCGTTTGAGCGCTGTGACCGTTCACACTTTCATAAATTTTCTGGACAACTTTTTCATCATATAAATATTACCTAGCCCGATAACCGTTTGAACCGTTTGTTGAACTCCTTGTACCGCTTTTGTACAATTAATGATTGTAAGAGTTAATGTAATCTTTAAGCGATGATTTTCTTAACATGGCACAGTGACACACATGTGTTATATATTATGTACAAACGTACATACATATATAACATACATATCTATACTTATTATTAGTAATACATCCTTAACAATGAGTCATAAAGATCACGTATCTTTAAATTTCTGAAACTGTTTCAACACTATTCTTTTATGTTTGTGCTAAATTTATTCGAAGTGTGTGAGAATATTGTGAAGTAACACCGTAAATTGGTTAAAACTTGCGAAGATAATACATATACATAGTAGGTAGATACGTAGACTTATTGCCTTGTGCTTCAGGTAACACAATCATCATTTTTGGTAAGAATACCATTTAACGTTAAACAAATTCTACACGAGGAATAATTATTAATTGTGATATGAAATTAACCGATAATTGCATTTCCTAAATAACATTAAATGTTTAAAAAAATATTATTCCTAAATAATTATATGCAGAAGAGCATAATCTAGCATATATCGAATGAATGTAATATTTTTATGATATTTGTAAATCTAATAGATATTATTCTCGAGTTGCATATCATACTACCATGCCACATATATATACATACAGATAACGTCAACAGCATTTAGTCTTCTGAACTTGTACGATAATAGCCTAGAGGCTTTATGTTTGCAGCAAAAAGTACCTGTACTAGTCGTAATACCCGTGAAACAAGGATACTACATATATATAATTGTGTGTTCATCTTAATAGTCATTCAAACCGTTACAAATTATAAAACCATTTTATAATTTGCACTTTTTCATTAATTGCATATTCCATTAGCATAAAGTTTGATGGTTCGGTAAAGTGTACATAACCACTGACATTCCTGTCACATAAAAAGTTGACAATAGTAAAATGGACACATTTAATTTTAACTCCCACCACCCTCTCCTATCAGTAGGCTTTCGTAGTTCAAGTTGTTAGCCTGTATATATCGTACTTTCTGTTAGATTGTAACCAAGTGTCTGACGTGCTCCAGAAATACTAAGTTTTTTTTTGTTTTTTGGTATAAACGTCAAGTTGTTTATTTTCCACCAAGTTGTTTGCTTGTAAACATATCATTTCCTACAGAAACAGTGGCTGCAATTTTTGCACTGCTTGAGAATGGAAGGAGTCAAACTTACGTAGCTAACAGGCACCGGGTATCACGAAGCACTGTACAGCGGCTTCACACACGATCCTTGGAGACTGGATCATACACCCGGCGACCTGGAACAGATCCCCAAAGAAGGACTATCGCTCAAGACGACCGTTTCCTTGTCTAAAGAAGTTTAAGAAATTCTCATGGAATCGCTTTCGGTCTCAGAAATCAGCTGCAAGAAGTACACAATGTTAATGTGAGTCAAAGGGCTATTAGAAGGAGATTACAAGAAGCAAATTTGATTGCACGAAGAACGGCTACAGGACCACAGTTTACCAGGCAACACCGAGTTGTCCATTACAGTATGCAAAGGAACATCAAAATTGGAGGGATGCTGATTGGAGTCGTGTGAAAGGGTCAGTCATGGTGTGGGCTGGAATATCTATGGAAGCACAATCCGATTTGTACGTTATGCCCAAGGGCTTACTGCCAGCTGTCAGTTACATTGAACAAGTAATGGAAGACTATGTTGTCTCTTATTCACAATTTATAAGAGATAACTTTCTTCTTATGCATGACAACGCTAGGCTACATGTCGCTGGAGTAGTGAGGCACTACCTGAATGAAGGTAGAAATAGACTGTCCGGCACGTAGTCCAGATCTAAACCCTATCGAGCATGTGTGGGATATTCTTCGTAGAAGAGTTCGCAAGCATCTACCTGCTCTTACCAGCTTTGAATTTCGGCAGGTTCTTTAGCAGGAATGCGAAAATATCCCACAAAACAATATACGCCAGCTCATTGAGAGAGTAGGCGGTTTATTGTTTGTACTGTTATTGTCTGTTTTGAAAAAGTTTCCGTGATATTTATGTTGTTGCAATAAAAGCGGTTCTTTTTTTCTTAAATGGCTCTGAACAATTTAATTACCCAGAAGTCTAGTAATTTAATCATCATAAACCTAATAACTAACATGTCCAGCAGTACAGCCACTTATTCATGCCCGTTTTTCGTACCGATGAGTGTATATTGAATACAAGAAGAACTGAAACTTTTAAGACAGATGAATATAATTTTCAACAACTGTTCACTAGAAAAAATTAACAGCATTGAATTATGAAGAGAATATCTGCGTTGGCATCCTAAAGATATGATATATTCTTTAGAACAACATTGTGTACCTAAACATAATAGGACTGTTGTGATGGCACCAATATGATCATCCATCTCATAACATGAACATTATTTCTGATTATCTTGACATTTTCTTCGAGGCAATGAATTTGGAATACAGGAGTCTTCAGATGGTCTGCAAGATCTCTAAAATAAATAAATAAATAAAAGTCTAGAAATTTATTTTTGTGTTTGCGTAAAATAGTTACTTAGACGAGACTAATATACCTTTAATAAAATCAAGGTAAATTGCGTAATGTATTGAACCGCAAAGCTAAATTTCAATACTCTATGCTATATCTTTGAAATCAAGAAAAATTAAGCTATTTAAGGAGACAATAAGGGATATCTGTTTCTATTAAATAAATTAATGGGAAGATGATTCAGAAATATTGAAATAAAAATAAACACATTTAGCTCATGAAATCGCTTTAACAAAGTGCTCTTTATTTTTCAACATTTTCGGATTAGGTTAATATTCCGACCAAAATTTAACATTTTTAGCATGCATCTTTTATGATAAAGGAAATCCCTGTAGTGCCTAGCGAATTTGAAACAATCTGTATATTCTAGACCGGTCGGAATGAATTATACTTATAATACCGATTTAAAAACCAAAATCTTTAGATTTATCTGCTTTTTACTTTCGGCAGTCCCTGTAAATACTCTTTTATTTAATGCGGCCATTAGTGTTAGCTAGTAGTTTCTTTTTTAGACTTTATATTTCCGTTGATGGACCTTGAATATTTAGTACCTATCATACGTAATTTTAATAGCTTCTAACGATATATTCTATCATCTATAGATTTTTGATTTAATTATGTATGTAATTAAGATATTATTACGTATTCTATAAATCTTCATTGCCTTCTTTTGTAGTAGCGGCAAAAGTGCAAGAAAAATCTGGTCTATTATAATAAAGAATTTACAGAATTAATAGCACTTTCTCAATTTAAAAACTTGAAGCCAATAGAGATAAGCAGATAAATATTATTGATGGATTAAAGCGGTCGTTTCACGGAATTAAGATTAATTAATAGCACTGGAAAACGTCTATCGAAATACTATTTAACATTCTTAAAACATTCCGAAAACTTTGTAATTATTTACTGAGGTATTTTAAAAGGCATGCTTCTTTACTTATCAAATTAATTCTTTTAATAGCAACTAATTTTGTCGTTTGGAAATTGTAATTTTATCGGAAATGTGTTCTCACATATTAGTTAGTATCATAGATATTCCTACAATTATGAGCGCTAGTGTATAATATGTAACGATAATTTAATCAGTTAATAAATACTAAGCTGGTCATGTCTTTTGGTATAAACGAACGGAGCGTCCTTGAAATCGTTTTATCTAGTCCCACAATTTAAATTATTTCTTATAATAATGTTTCAGGTGTTCACTTAATAACACACTATTAGAAACGCTTACAAAAACATTTTAACAAAAATATTCCGTTAATTTAATTTGTAATTATTGTGTAATTTGTGTATACATATATATGATCGAATCATTGGTATTTTAAGGAATGGTTCTATTTGATTCAAAATAGAACTGAGACGACAACTAACTTCTAAAAGCGCTTTCTTTAGAAAGCGTAAGTATGAAAGATCGCGACTTGCAAGTTTTAATAGGAAACGTTTCCCTTGATTTTTTATTCCCAGATAATAATATTTACTTACACATACGCTCACTGTATGAATGATATGTTTTCCGATGACGCTTATGCGATACAGTTTATAATTCAATTCAAATTTCTGCGATACATGTTTAATTAATTCAGTTCCCACATTGTGTCGAAAGAATTTGGCGCTAATTAATCTTTAACGTTGCAGGTCGGTGGAACTATGGAAACTTCTTTGAAAGACAGGGATAAAGTCGGAGTTCAAGATACAGTTTTATTAGAGAATTACACCGATGAGAATGTATTCGTCGACAACTTGAGAAAACGATTTAAAGAAGATCTTATTTATGTAAGTAAATATCGCAACTTCCATTTATGCTGCATCTGTGTATATTCAATTATTTGCATAAAAATGTATAACCATGCACTTCTAAATGAGTGTTATTTTTTAACTAAATTTTTCTGTAGCTGCATTATACTATAGGTACATGGCCACACGGTAAAACTCTTAACTTATTTAATAACAATTATTTAAAAAAACAAAGAATAAACAATCTCATAACATTTATATAACATAGTGGTGGAAACGAAAAAAGGTAACTTGAAGACGGTTAGAGGATGCGAAATATTAAATAGTTTCTCACTGGACTGTACTTTCTATTGTTCGTAATTTTCTAGTAATTGCTTTGTATAACTATTGGTTATTAAACCAGTATTTATACTATATTAGTGGAATCGTCAGGTAACTGAACTTTTATTACACTAACGACCATAAACATGTGCCGTTGAAGAAACCAGTATAGGTAATAGGTCCATCATTATAACATTGCATTGAACATAGCCTGTGTTCAGGTGTCAAATAATAGCTTCTACAGAAACTTGAAAGTGGACACAAGGAAGTGTCATTTTGTTCACATCCATTTTCAAATTATCTTTAGAATAGATATCTTTCATATTTTGAGCAAATGTTTTTATTATGAATTTGTGTTATTGGTGTATAGTTCATTAAATGCTTTCGGAAACTCTCAAATAGATTTTGTAGAATTTGGAATTAAACAATGAATATTCTTAAATTCTCCGCTATAAATCTCAATAATTCGAAGATTATTAAAGAATTAATTTGTTTCAGAATATTAAAAGATAGACCTTTTTATTTGGAAAAATCGAGTTTCAGTGGTCTGAAGTTGCTTCTAAAGAAAATGAAATGAGGGTAGCGTAGAAGCAAAAAAGAAACGAATGAACTTATTATGAAATTGTAGGGTGATGAATGACTGCATTCTGCATTTTTTTTGGACGATATCTAAAGTGAGATTCACATCTATGTAATTTTTCGCAATGCAATTTTGATTTAGGAATTCGCGAAGACGCTGCGATTTTTACAAATTGCATGACCGATTCACATTAAGCATAACGCACATGCAATTCTAACAGTCAATGTTGACGTTTCGTATGCAGTGCCAACCTCAAATCAATGTTTTGTCAATTTTCTCGAGTACGTTTTCACAAAACTTTAATCTTCGATCAAAATCATCTTCAGCAATTTCAGAAAGAGACTACCTAAAGACTGTCTCTAAGTCTTTTCTAACTTTTTAAAGAAGCTGACAGCATGATCAGCGAAACGTCAAGTGCAAACTTATCTACGCGACAACACCCAGAAGACTTCAACAAAATAGATATTTCTCTTAAAAAATGCAGAATACAAAATCATTTATTACCCCATTAGAATTATAAGTTCAGATTTTTCAAAATAAATGACTGTTTCGCTACCTTGTATTTTTTTTTTTTTCGGTGGACGTAGCCAGCCCGAAGGTTGGCAAGTGGCCCACCTGAACCGCCCCTAATACAAGTTTCCACCCCGGAATCGTCCTGTGAGACATACGTCAGGGTGTTGGGCTGTCTTTTCTTCGTACCATTTCTTCCCTACATCTCCCGTCCCCGGCCTTACGACTAGGATTAGGAGTTCAGGAGAGTTGTATCACCTGCTTGTCGTTCTCGTTCTTCGCTCTCTTTGCGTTTCATTATAGTTCTAAACATGTTATGTATGGTTCTCCAGTTTCGTTCTGTGGATGTCATAACAACTATTAAGTTTTCAGGCGTTACGTTTGTGCCAATCTCTGCATAGGTTTCCTGTCGTATCTGGAGCCACCTGCAGCAATGGAACGCTGTGTGCTCCACCGTATCCTCCTCATCGCAGTACATGCAGTTAGCGGTAGTATCGTTTCCAAACCTTAGGGCATACGCTCGGAATACACCATGGCTCGTAAGCACTTGCGTCAGATAATAGTCCACTGTTCTGAACTTACAGTCTAACCACTGTTTTATATTTGGGATTAACCGTTTTGTCCATTGTGCCCTGGTGCTGGTCTCCTCCCATCGATGCTCCCATCTGTTAAGAATTATATTTCTCGCAGCCACTCTATACCCTGCTCCTCCATTCGTATGTATGCATTTGCGCTCATATGCAAGGAGGTCTATTGGAAATATTCCAGTCACCACCTGGAGCGCCACCGTGGAGACCGTGCGGAAGGCCGATGCCACTCTAATTAACGTTTTCCTCTGCAGTTTCTCTGCAATATTTTGATATACGTTCTTTTCCAGTGCGCTCTGCCAGATGGGTGCTCCGTATAATACTATGGAATGTATTACCTCGCTTAGGACCTTGCGCTTTGCACTGCTAGGCCCATTGATATTTGGCATTATGCGTGCCAGCATTGTCGCCTTTTCTTCCGCCTTTTTTGTTGCATACTGCACATGGTCTCCGAAGTATAGTCGTTTGTCCAAGACAACACCGAGGTATTTGACGTTCCTTTGAGGCGTTATGATGCTATTACCTATTTTAAACCTCACATGCTCTCTGTCTCGCGTGCCTCTGAAAATAACCGTTTCCGATTTTTCTGGTGCGAGCTGCAGCTTATTTAGTTCCAGCCAATTATTCAGCCTATTCAGGCATTCGTTACCATTTCAAAACATGGGCGTTTGTCGCCTTTATCATTAATGCAAGTTCGTCTGCATATCCCACAATGTTAGCGCCTGTCGTCAGCTCAATCCGGAAGATACCATCGAAGAGGACGTTCCAAAGAGTAGGACCCAGTAGGGACCCCTGCGGCACTCCTGCTTCCACCCTGATGCGCTCCTTTCCCACCTGTAGCTGTCTATCATTGAGGTAGTCGCCGATCACGTTCAACAGGAAATCTGGGATTTCCCTCCATACAAGATTTTCCATTATAACGTCCCAATTAGCGAAGTTGAAAGCATTGCGCACGTCAAGAGTGATTAATGCACACCACTTCTCCTGACAACTTTTAACGATATTCTTGACTGCTTCGATTGTGTGGATTGTGGACTTATTTTTAATGAACCCAAATTGATTTTCGGCAAAACCTCCCCTGTTCTCTATTTCTTCCACCAGGCGCGCCCTGATGATACTCTCGAACAGTTTACTGATGGTGTTACGTAAACACAGCGGTCTAAACGATGGCGGTTCATTGTTATTTTTCCCTTTCTTAGGCAGCAGCACCACTTTGGCAATCTTCCACTCCTTTGGAAAAACTTGCTGTTCCAGTAGGCAATTTAGCATATCTTGGAGCCATTTCTGATTTGTTCTAGCCACCAGTTTTATTACTTCTGGCGGAACTCCGTCTAATCCTGGTGCTCTAGTGCTCTTTAGGTTATCCGCTGCCTGCTCCAGTTCTCCAGCTGTAATGGGTCTTATCTTTGCACCTATGCGCCTGCTTATAGAGGGTCCACGGGAGCCATCCTTTTGTGTGACAAAAAGCTTTTCAATAATGGATATTTTCATGTCTTCGATAGTGTCATATGGTGCACAGTTCTTTAGGTCGCGGACGGCGATTTTATAACCGCTACCCCAGATGTCGTCTTCCAACTTTTGACACAGCTCCACCCAGCACTTCCTTTTTTCTTTCCTAATCAGTTTACGTAACTCTCCTTTCTGTCGCTTATACTTGTCTTCTGCTTCTCTTTTTATGTTCTCTGGTATGTTCGGATTGCTTGATAGGCGTGTCAGCACCCTTCTAGCAGTTGTACACTGATTTCTCTTCTCCTCAATAATTTCGTTCCACCAGTATGGCTGGGACTTTCTGCTGGCCAGTCTACGAGTATTATTTCTGTACGAAGCCCTGATAGCTTTAGTGCAATGTCTGTACGACAGCTTCTCGACATGCGACATTCCCGCAATTCTTAAGGTTAGTTCCTCGCTAAAGGCGCTCCAGTCACACGAGAGTGGTTCTTTGCCCGTTGGCGATTTACCTGTGTAGCCTTACTACTTATTACCTTATTACTTATATCAAACATTATGTAGGCATGATCTGTCAGGTTTTCAGTCTGGAGTACTCTCCACTCTCTCATTCTTCTGGCCATATTTTGTGTTGAACATGTAACACCTATGAAGCTTTTACTATTCCCTCTACGGAAGGTTGGCGTGTTTCCCCTATTGTTGATGACTAAGTTGAGCCTGCATATCCATTCCATCCAATATTCACCTCTTCTATCATTAACGGGAGATCCCCAGTGTATAGATTTAGCGTTGATATCACCCAGGACAATCACCTTACTGTTTGTTTGGTGTATACTGTTATCTTATCCACCGTCCTTTCGAAGGCTAAAAGCGATATATTAGGCGATATGTAGCACGCATAAATGGAGAAATCTTTAAGCCTAACACATACAAAACTGCAAAACACTGCTACACTGACTACCTGGATTTTCTTGTTTAGGAACAAGTTGGCTATATCTTGATTTTGATCTTTGATCCATTTGCTGCCCTTAATAATAGTTTTATTCGGTTCGCCTACTATTAGTAAATCTACGTCCTTTTGTTTTTCCGTCGCGTAAGCTAGATCATGCGCCGCTCGCCCTCTACACAGGTTTGTCTGCAGGATTTTCATGATGTTTTACCCCTTTCGACATTCACTGCTACCTTCCGACTAGGTTTTTTCCCTCTCTTATCATTGACCAACCTTCTAAAGAGTGGACATTTGATTTGGTCCGCTCTATGTCCACTAACCTCACACGAGGGACAATATAGTTCACTTTTACAGTCTTTGGCACGGTGGTCAGTCCCATTGCATCTAATACATGTGTTTGTTTTGTCATCCCCCGTACATTCCGCTTGGCGGTGTCCGAATTGCAAACACATAAAGCATCTTAATATCTGTACACGCTTTTCAACTGCGCACGACGACCATCCAATTTTTAGTCTCTCTATTTTGCTAAGGTGTTCCCCTAGGTCCTTTCCGAGCAGTACGGTGGCTGCTTGACTACCATTATACATAGGTCTTAACGATAGTACTCTAATGTCTTCATTCCGTAGATTTTCCCTGTGTTTCCTTATCTCTTCTTTGAGACCATCCGCGCTTATATCGGCATTAATATTATTTATGTGTATCACAATATTATCTGTTTTAAGGATCACTTCTGCGTCTCCGCCCCCGCATTTGATGGCTTCAGTAAGCTTGCTAGCGTTGGCTTTACTAGGTACTTCCACTAGTAGATCTCCCTGTTGTGTTTTTTTTTAGCCTCTTTATGTTGACTCCTACCTCTTCTAGATTAACGTTGCGTTTAACAGTTTTAAGTAGGTCTGCATAGGATTTCCCCTTCGCCTTGATGATTACCTTACCGACGTCGCGTTCTTGGCGTTTTGCCATGGTTCCAGGAGTAGGAGGTTCCCTGCTTTTAATATTGGACTCAGCCCTAAGGATGATTTTACAGTCAGTGTTGTGGAACACAAATTCCAGGCACTTCCTTAGATATAAAACATTTAGCTCTTTATTACTAGCTACCACTACTAATTTATTTTGACCCCTGTACTGCTTCTTTAATTCCAGGCACATATTAAAAAAAATCTCTATATCTTTGAGTACCCCATCGTGTACTTTTGTAGGTAGGATATATATACTGCTTTGGTTCGTGGTAGGTTTGTTACCATTTCTACTGCTTATAACTTCCGTGCACGTTTTAAGAAATTCAATCTGGCCCTCCACCAGGCCTCCGCCGAGCAGGGATCCCATTGCTGGGTAGCGGTTAATCAGCGGTGCCATTGCACTTTCTTCTTTTGCATCTGGGTCCATAACGATCGCTATGTCAGTATTCGTCATAGTTTTATGTAGGGAGACATCTCTCATTTCTGTAACTCTGTATGATGCTGCAGACCAGCTAGCGCCTATAACCTTGGCGAAATTACCAAAATGCGCTTAAGATTTCTTCAATGTCAGATACCTCGGTTTGTTCTGAACTTACAGTATTCGCTTTGTTAACAAGTTGCCTCGCTTGTTCTTCGCATTTGGCTGTCAAGTTAGCGTGACTTTGATTGAGTAGAGGCCTGTTCATCTATGGTTTGTCCATCCTGTCTTTCTCTGCTTCTTCCAGTCACATTATTCGCGTTTTTTTCTTGGGCGACTCTTGGGCGACGTATTTTATTTGTATTGTCGCTCATACTGTTCCCACGAGAAGGGTCGAAATATTCGGTCCAGTGCGGCAGTGCTCCCTCACCGCACCAAGGCTATTTAAACCGGAGGTTGCCTGGTGTTCGGAGTCCTGCACACTCGAGACTGGGTTTGCCCCACCAGCCATGCATACTGTCGGCGTGTGTAGTGCCACCTTAGTCTTCGGGTTGTGGTTTGGCTGTGTCCACGGGCCGGCCGGTCAAGGCAAGCCCTCCTGGGGATCTGAGCATTCTGCCCTCCCCTAAGGCTACCTTGTATATTAATTAATATAGAAAGCAAAATAAAACATTATTAACTTTGTATCTTCTAGCTCTTCCGTACTGTAATTAGTTGGACTTGCATATAAAACCAAAGCTATTTCTTGAAATTGTATAAAATTTTATTTTTGATAGGATTACTACTATATTTCGGATTTTGACATTATTGACCTATTAGAGTTCTGAATTCAGTTTTCCTTTTAAGATATTCAATCATAAGTAATTGTCAGGGCAACTTTTGTATATATGATTCAGAGTACAATATTATTAAAGTGCATTTTATCATACAACTGCGCTGATAACTCACGTAAACATTTTATTTTCGACAGTGTTATCAACCAACATTATTCGATAATAAAAAGTATTTCAATTTTAGGAGATATATAGATGCTTAAAACTAATAAATCTGCTAATGCTATTCAGTCTCAGTGTCAATACATAACTATGAAATTAAATTTTCATCAATTCTGATTATGAGATTGCGATCGTTATAATGAATTCTAGTAATACTGAAATACTATTTTGTATTTAAAATGATCTTTTCTCGGTATTGAATATTTACTCAATCTTGGTTTTATGGAAAACGAAACCAATTTTTGATTAAATTTTAATGGAAAACTTGTTTTTCATTTTAGAATAAATATTATTATTACTTTGCGGTACATTTTGTAATACTCGTATAATTCATTGACTGCAGTTTCAATCTTTTTAGATCATTTTAAAAACTAAAATGAATTACAATCAAAACCTATTTTTTATATACTAAATTTAATTTCTTAAAAACATAGGAAAAGGGTTCAGTTTGCTAATTTAAAACTGTAACATTTGATTAATTGCAGGCTTTAAAAATCTCTACCGGTTCGAGAAGGTTAAGCTTCTTTCCGTTTTCTGCTGAGTGTAATATTTTTATGTACTTGTTGTCCGTTTTTTGATTGGTTTCTAAGCGATGTGTAGCAAATGTGGAATCGTTATTTTTTTAACTAAACGATCTGAAATACACTTGATTTACCTAAAGTATAAGTCCATGGCACATATTCTTTCTTTCAGTTTAATTTTTAAATTTTTAAGATATTTAAACTGTTGATTTGTTTGGTATAGTATTATTTTGTTTTATAGTAAGCTCTAACATCAATTATTAGAATTTTTGTTTCTTCTTCAATTCTCATATGATCTTGTCTTTCGGGAAAACTGTTTCACTTCGATCAATTAATGTCACTAAATTGCACCTCTCCTTGTATTTAAAAAGATTGATGTTCGCCTTTTTTAAACAGCCGAGTTTTTAATTACAAATATTTAAAAAGTTCCTACTGGCTACTATTTCTTTTAAGTACTTCTTTGTTTTTAATTAATTATTTGTTGCCCATTTTTTAATCCCAATCCAAATATATGGTGGCCGTTGTTTAAACTCCCTATTCATGTTCAGGTCGCTGGCCGACCACCTGCAGGTCAAGTCACCTGATTACAGTTCATGAAATTTGTTTCCTCCACTTTGTGTTATTAAACGTTTGTCTTCGTAAACCACTTAGTATTAGTTTCTGTAAGTCATGTGTGAGTGCCTCTATCTACTTTATTTGTGGTCGTGCCCCTTATTTCTTGCTTCTTGTTTTATTTGTAAATTTTGGCTTAGGGGCTCTGTGCTAACTCAGATATCTCCTAGTCATCTTACTCGTTGGGTTCTAGTTCTTCTATTACCGAGTTATATTGTTTTTCTATATTCTTTCCTTCCCGCCAATACCACCCAGATATTCAACGTTTTCCACCACTTCGACGATATACTCTTGAAATCATTATTTCAAGATGATGATCATTATTTCATGATGAATCGTTGAGAGTTATGCATTTAGTCTTTTCTTGGTTGATATGCAGCCCAAAAGTTTTTACGTTCCAAAGGTTTCAAAATTCTTGTTGTCATTTCTTGTTATTAACATTAAATTGCGCCAGGTAAGCTACATATGTGTACATATAGGACAAGATTTCCAGTTTTTGGTATTTTTTCAGGTCTCCGCATAGCCTGTATAAATTTAAATATACCTTTTGTACTGATTAATTAAAAATTTCTACCGCTGTACCATTTTTTTTGGCGCTTTTATTGTTTTTTAAGTTCTTAATAATATCATTAATTTTTTTCACCGTTTGTTCTTGCATTTACATATCTCTTTCACCCTTGTTCCATATATTTTCTTCCCTATCTTGGTACTCGTTGTGTTTTTTTAATTCAGTGGTTCAAAATAGTCCGCCCATGCTCATAAATTCCGCTGTCACATTTCTGTTAATCTCCTGGTAGAAATTAAAAATCTCTTTATTTTAATATGACTCTTCTAGTTTTTCTAGCTTACCTTCTTTTTCTTATACATTTTTCGTCTGTCGTCTTTACTACTACAGTTACTATCGTTGTGTAGTTTGTCTACTATTCTTAAACTTCTTCATCGTACTCTTTGTTGCTTTTCTCATTATCAGTCTTCTTTCATATTCATGATCACTAGCATACACTTTTTATTGCTTTTGCATGCTTTGCTTCCACGAATTATTTAGTTTCACGCTTGTTCATTAGTGGAAATTCATGTTATTTTAAGGACTTACTTATGGTCAAAACATTTAATTACGTGGTATTCAATTAAATAATTTGTAAGAATGAAGAACAAAAATACAATTTAAGTTAAGAAAAGTATAATTATATTTGAAAAAGATATAAAAAGACAATAAAATTATTCATGACAAATTGCACTATAGTATAGTCCTATAATTGTGACACAACTGTATATTAATACGTGCAAGAAATACATGCTTATAGGCTACTGTAGAATGTACTTTATTTCGCCTTAGTACACCCTATACCTAATTGACCTTATGTCTAAATAAAACGGTGTCTTCTCCGCCCACCTCGACATCGACAATAAACTTAAAGGTCATGTAAAAAATATTCCCACAGGAAATGAAACATGTCATTTAAATATCCCATCGAAAAAGTATTCTATTTATGAGAGTAACTGTATTGTTAAGTAATACCATAACTTTCCCTTGATCTACTCA
This sequence comes from Holotrichia oblita, assembly GCA_023690525.1. Lineage (NCBI taxonomy): Eukaryota > Metazoa > Arthropoda > Insecta > Coleoptera > Scarabaeidae > Holotrichia > Holotrichia oblita. Next base: position 171,605,223 of record CM043015.1, on the reverse strand, counting down.
TTGATTACAAAACGCCTGCAGCTCACACTGGTAAACAAATTAATATGCTAATTTAATAAGTTTGCATATGTTGCACTTGTAAATCCAATTATTTATTGAAAATTATTTGATTGCATCAGCTTCATTGTGTAGGTAGGTTTCTAAATCGGAAGGTGTTCTCTCATCTGAGATCTATTCCTCTTTGTATTTTCGTAATTATACCAATTATCAAAAGAATATTGCAGCAATATTAAAAGTTATTATTTGAATGATTCATGTGGATCTCATATAATGCTGTTATTATTTTAAAGAAATGACCCTCTAGGAAATGACGCAGTTTTTGCACAGCCCAAATTTAATTGTCTCTGACTATATTTTCTTTCCCTATGGGTAAGGACCTGGGACAAATTACAAACTACTCTTATGTATATCATCATCAACACCGGCAGTTCTTTTATGGTAAAAGCGGAGGAATTTATCTGCAAATGATATGCTTGACAACATCTAGACATGTAAGCATAGGTGTTGTCACTAAAAATTCCTTTAAAGTTCTAAAAGCTTGATCACGGAGCAAGTATGTCAGCAAAGTTGTTCACCCACATCCTATACCAAGAGGCTGTACTTATAAAACGTGGAATTTCTTTAGAGGCCCGGGAGAAGAAATACTTTCCAATGCATTTTCAAAACACAATTGAATCTAATCTATGTATTTTTTGCATTAAATTATTTAAAATTTCTTGTTAAGGTCTTTTTCATTTCTGTTAAAACTAATTTGACTATTGTTTGATTCATAATAGTATGTATCTTTGACGAAAAATGTCTTTTCCATAAGTCAATACTGTTACCTGATAAGTCAAATTCTTCGTATTGAACAACTGCGACTAATTTAATTCTGTTAATTTTTTAAATCCCTTATTAATTTTATCAAAAACATAATCTGATATCTTGTATAGATAAGTATATAAATCATGTTCTCCACTGTTACAATAAAATGTATAATGAAGAACCATTTCTTCCCAAGAATCTCTTGCTCGGACTACTTTTACACCTTTTTCATTCATCTAAGTTGTTTTTAGTATTTATTGTTTCTTTTCTTTGTCTCGGTTCCCGAATTATATCGTCATCAAAATTAAATTTATGAAGAAACTTTTGCCTGAACAAATGATTTTTTATTAAACCGGGTATTATATACTAGTGCTAATATTGCATTATTGTTTCAGACTTATATAGGACCTGTGCTAATATCTGTGAACCCCTATCGAGAACTGAATATCTACACCCAAGAACATGTGACAGAATACGCAAATAAACATTTTTTTGAAACATCTCCGCATATGTACGTATTAACTATTTTGGTATTGCTCTCTAGAAACTAAACTAAATTAAAATCCAAAAATTTCACTCAAAAAATCATTAATTTAAAATTATTTACAGATTCGCGGTAACTGATACAGCATACAGATCACTCAAGGAAGAATATTTCGATCAATGTATACTTATATCAGGTAGAGATTAAATTACAAATGTTATAAAAAGAAATCTATTATAATCATTTTCATTCAGGTGAATCTGGAGCTGGAAAAACAGAAGCATCGAAGAAAATCCTCCAGTATATTGCAGATGTAACCGAACACAAAGGGCAAGTCGAAAAGGTAAAAGAAAAGCTATTGCAATCTAATCCAGTGCTAGAAGCGTTCGGTAACGCGAAAACGAACCGCAATGACAACTCTAGTAGATTCGGGAAGTACATGGATATTGAATTCAACTTTGAAGGCAATCCTATTGGCGGAGACATTCTTAACTATCTTCTAGAGAAGAGCAGGGTAATCAGTCAAGAATCTGGAGAGAGAAATTTCCATATATTTTATCAGCTGCTGGCTGGCGAAACTGACAACGAACTGAACGAGTTGATGTTAAAACGAGATACGAGTTCTTACTACTATTTAAATCATGATGTAAGTGCTTATTCGATTCTTTAAATACGTTTATATCGGAATTTTTTATTTTGTTTTGTTATGTTTTACCCAGAGATTCATAATTAATTTCTAAGTACGCCGGAAATTGTAAACATACCTGCATGATTTAATAAATATTCTCCGATAAGATAACATAGTGACACATTACATATGTAGGTGTAATTTTTACTGATGGCTGGTTTGTATTGGTCCGTCACTATCACAACCTGCCACGAATTTATTTCTTTCTGGGATATATGTAATGATGAATTTCTTTCATTGATATTAAAAAACAACTAGACTTTTATACAGCGTCTTTTTTAATTTGGAACCCATATTTTAAATTCACATAGTACAGATTAAATACGGCAGAATTACAAAAAAAAACGTACATATGTACATATATAATGTAATCTTATTAGTAATAACGTTATAAATATTTAATGATTCACTTCAAGCTTTCTCTCGAACTTGTCAAACCGAACAAAATGTGTGAGATGTTATCCTATTGATAACATCTTTAGTCTTTGTCAACATGTTGACTCCACCGGTTTTAAATTTATCCAGGCAAGGTCTGTCCTCCACCGCTTTGGAACCATTCGGAAGGTAATATTAATCACGATTGCATTGCGGATTATTCTTTGGTCAGTTGGAGTTGAACACGTATAGGCTTTCCTCTAGAGTTCGTACTTGAAGTGTGTTTTAGCTGAAATGCATCGTACATTCCTGGCATAAATGGTCCTGGTATTATTTTCTCGACCATTTGACTTTGTTTTATTGTGTCTTGAAGAATCACCCGTACAGGACAGCCAGGCTTACGGGTTATGCTCTGCTTTACTCCAGTTAGAAAGATCATAGTGAGATGAAATGCAGATGAAATTCTGAAGTATTATATGATCCGGAGATGAAGCTATAGTCTGTATAAGGACTACAAAAAGGAGGACCAGCACTAGACGCTATGGTCATAGATTATAGGCAGATAGCATATGTGTATACGTAAATGGATTTACGTCATATTACAATATCTACCGATTGTTATATAAAGAAGTTTTTTGTCAGTTAATGAATGCTTACATCGCCGAAAAACGATGAGCTGTTGAATAGAAAATGGAAATTTGATTACAGTAAAGTTTGTTTGCTGCAGGAGAATACTTTGGAAGGTGGTGATTTGAACCAGAAGAATATTTCTCAACTTGAATGGGATCTGGCGGGTTAAGAGTTGTTGACTAAGCTCAATTTGGATTTGGTTGTAATTTGATCCAAATATCTTCACGTATATGTTTACAGAATTACAGTCTCTATGCTGCACTTAGTTGAACAGTGTGGACAATCTCTTTTTTATTTTTTGAATGAGCCGAGCAAATTATTCTAAAGATTAGGTACATACAAAAAGTTTAGAGCCAATTTAGAATCATATTTGCTACTTTAGCAGATATATTGCTACCTTATTTGTAAATTAAGATACATTTGGTCCGACTAAAGTGAACAAATAGTGTGTTTATTTAATATTGAAAATACGAATAAGTATTCCATACAACACCTATTATTTTTCAGCCAAAATCAAGCATCGATCGTAACTCCGATCAAAAAGGGTGGAACGAAGTTAAAAAGGCCTTAGATATTATCGATTTTACATCAGAAGAGCAAAAGAATATTTTCAAAATAATAGCATCGATTCTTCATATGGGTAATATTGGTTTCGTAGAAGAAGAAGGTCTTTCCCAGATAAATAATTTTGATCCGGTCGAAAAAGTCTGCAAGGTAATCTATAGATTTAATAGTCAAGCATTACAACTGTATCTAAAAATATTTGTAGTTGTTAGAATGTGATATCGAACAACTGAAGCACGCGTTAACGAATAGAACAATAGAAGCAAGACAAGACATATGCGTGTCTCCTCTTAATAGGGAGATGGCAGTATACGCCAGAGATGCTTTGTCCAAGGCAATATATGATCGTTTGTTTACTTGGCTTGTGTTACGACTCAATAGTTCGCTAAGGAGTGAAGATACTCGAAAAAATAACGTAATGGGAATATTAGATATTTATGGATTTGAAGTTTTTGGTAAAAATACGTAAGTATGTTTACTTAACATAAAATACACTTGCTAGAAAAATGTTCTACTAGTCATTTTTATCTATAGAGGCAGATAATTTTAGAAATGAAAGTTTGAAATTTGAAAAATAAAGAGCGAGAAAAAGGAAAATTGAAGTTTATTCCCACAAGGGATTCACTTCAAAGATTAAAATGGAGAGGGTAGATTGCATTATGTATACGTGTTTGCAAAGTCTGTGCCATTTATTAATTGATTGGCTATAGAAACTTCTCTCTGAAAAGTTCGCATTTAATTTATAGATAGATTTGAGCTATTCTAAACATTATTATAAAATTTTGAAAAATAACTTGAATAGTTCGAAAGATAATATATTAAAAAATAAAATTTTGCCAGGCCTCGTTTATAAAAAAATTGAAATTTTGAAAGCTTTGAAAATTGTTTTAACTGTTTTGAACATTATTCCACAGTTTTAGTTTGCTACCCTCCCCTTTTCTTTCGTACATTGTTCTGGATATGTTTTTATTGTTCCAAAATTTTATAATGGTCAGAGCAGCGCTAGAAAAACCTTCAAAGTTTCAATTTTTCAAAAAAAGAAAAACTAAGAGGGGGAGGGGGGGGGGGTAACCTTTTACTTTCATAATAATTTTTTTCGACATCTTGGTATGAAGATATAATATTCGATCTATACAATAGAATTGTAAATTATGTATTATCAATTTCACTGATGTTTTTTTTTTAGTTTTGAACAATTATGTATAAATTTTTGCAATGAGAAACTCCAACAATTATTTATTGAACTCACTCTAAAGTCAGAACAGGAAGAATATTTGAAAGAAGGCATTGAATGGCAACATATTGAATATTTTGATAATAAAGTCATCTGCGACTTAATAGAGGAAAGACATAAAGGTTGTATTTATCTAATACGAAAATAATATTTAATAATGTTATCTTATTAAGGTATTATCGCTTTAATGGATGAGGAATGCTTAAGACCCGGCGATCCAAATGACGCTACGCTTTTAGCTAAGATGAACAGAAATCTAGCTCATCACAAACATTATTTGTCGCATCCTAAGGCCGATATACAAACGCAGAAGATAATGGGAAGAAATGTATATTAATTACTAACTTAAAATATATTTTTATCATTGTAAAAAGATGTTATTTTCCAGGAATTTAGGCTTTTACATTATGCAGGTCCAGTGACATACAATATCAATACATTCATTGAGAAGAACAATGATTTATTATTCAGGGACTTAAGAGAAACTATGTCGGCATCTAATAACTCAATTGTAAAAGAATTGTTTCCATCTCAAGAGCAAGAGAGTAAGAAGAGACCAGATACCGCCATCACACAATTCAAGAACTCTTTAAATAACTTAATGTCGATATTAATGACTAAGCATCCGTCATATGTGAGATGTATTAAACCAAATGACACTAAATCGCCAGGTATAGTAACAGTATTGAAATTTGCTTTTGAATAAATCATCCAGATCAAAATTGTTATTAATGAAACTACGAAGTCGATTAAATTATCAACGATGTGGAGTTTTTTCCCTGCTAATCCAGAATTGATATCAATACATAAGATTTTTTCCAGAAATATATAATTATATACATATAATAAAAAACTTGCCCTTAATTGGTGTTTTCTATAATGCCTTAAATTTATTTTTCTTTTACTTCAGCTATCTTTGATGATGAATTAGTACGACATCAAGTGAAATATTTGGGATTAATGGAAAACTTACGAGTTAGGAGAGCTGGTTTTGCTTATCGTCGAGTGTACGAACAATTTTTGCATCGTTATAAGTGTTTGTCCAGAGAGACATGGCCTAATTATCCGGGATCGGCGAAAGATGGCGTACAAGCATTAGCTGCTTGTTTGGGATACGAAAGAGACGATTATAGGATGGGCAGAACGAAGATATTCATAAGATTTCCAAAGACGTTGTTTGATACAGAAGATGCATTCCAAGAAAAGAAGCACGAAATTGCTGCTATTATCCAATCGAAATGGAAAGGAATTTTGCAAAGGAGAAAATACCTTAAAATGAGGAGTTCTGCCATAATTATGCAGAAGTATATGCGTAGACATCTGGCCAAGAAACAAGCTGATAGAAGGCGCAGGGCTGTCAATGTTATGAGAAGGTAATGAAACGAGTTAAATTTTAAATTAGAAAATTAGTAGTGATTGTATTAATGTTTTTTGGTAACTTTAATTCAAACGAAAAAACTTTAAAGTTTTAATTTCCTAGGTTTATTCAAGGATTTATAACACGTAATGGCTCACCAGATGAGATTAACAGGAAGTTCATCGCATTCGGAAAGAAGAATTGGTTAATGCGATTGTCCAAGAGTTTACCGACGAGTTTATTACATAGACCTTGGCTACCAAGCCCAGCTTCATGTAAGGAAGCTTCAGCCTTGCTAGAACGCTATTATGCTGCACATCTATCACGAGTATATCGGTTGAAATTAACACCACAACGGAAACGTGACTTTGAACTAAAGATTCTAGCTGAAACATTATTTAAGGGTAAGCTTCAAATGATAATATAGTGGTTTAACACTGTATCAACGGAAATAATGTTTTAATACGATGTTTTTGCAGCTAAAAAGAATAGCTATCCGGCCAGCTTACCGCATTGGTTCAAAACTGATAGGGTTAATAACGAAAACTCATCCGTTAGAGAAATATATACTGCTACCTTGTCGCAAGAAAAAGAAAAGGTAACACAAACAGATGATTATGATTGAAATTTGAGATGATACAGAAGTTTTCATTGAACTTTTTGAAGAAAAAAATCTTCGTTTTGTTTCAATTTCCTGTTAAGAAGCGAGATATGGAAAGGCTTCGATTTTACATTCATTAGATATGCAGATATCCTCTTACTATCCAATCTATATGATATATAATTTCAAACCTTACTACAATATACTTATTATGAGTGAATAAGAACATTTACAAGAAAATACAAGTTACTACATTATTACATGTCCATGATGGATGTCTTTCATGGCTTGGATATTAGAGGGATCTTCTGAATATCTATTATATGTACATTCGGTGGATGTTGTGTGCCGTATGGCTACTTAAATTTACATATTACTCGTTTATTATTACATAGAACATTGTGTAATTGAAATATGTTGCAGTATGCATCATCTGTGAAAAAATACGACCGGCATGGTTATAAAGAACGGGAGAGAATTATGATTGTTACTGATAAAGCATTACATATTATTGATGCAAAGTCACCAGGGAAGGTAAAGCATAATCTACCGCTAAATAAAATTGAATTTATCCTTACATCAGAAACTGATGACTTCCTTCTAGTCAAAGTGCCCGAGGATTTGTTAAAGGCAAACAAGGTAATACAAATTACATAGAGTAAAGTTCAACAAATTTAACGGTGCCGGTAAAAATATGCAAATGAAGAATAAATAGAGTAACTGTGGAATAATAAAGCATATAAACATATGGTACATGTTCAGTGATCACCTTAAAGGTTATTTCTCTCGTTTCCTATATTATGAAAATTAATATTTTGTCCAATATATTTAAATACATGGATACTACTATCAGTATCTGCGCTCATTTAAATTAGAGGTATATTGAAAGAGATACTGATGTCAAATTCGTATAGGATAGATATACCTATCTTACAAGATCGCTGTACAAGAGAATAGTGTAGAATGCAAATGCACACCAACCACCAACCGACTCGGTTCAATTTGTTAGCTATACCACCTGTGCCATATACGAGTATATCAATAAAATGTTAGCAATTTGTAATTACGATAGTAATCTTATAAAAGAGGTATTCTAATAAGTGGATAAACGTACTAGTATAGCGAAAGTAGTATTCTGTTAAAAAAATGTGTTAAACATATTTTAATTAATTTATATTGGTGTTATGTCTGCATGTATATATAATTAGCTCCTGTCCCCGACTTGGATCGACTATAAGGTTTTCTGGTTTTGTTGTCAGACTAATTGTTCATGCATAAATCAACATACTGTACAAACAATATATATATAAAAAATATCTCCATATCCATACAAACTTATTTGTCACCCCCTCCATGATCGAGTTTTAAAAAAGGTCGAAAAAAGTTTTGGTAAATTTAACCATAAAAATATTATTTCCTATACAAACTTTGCCGCTCCTTTTTACTTTCTTACGTGTGAATTAAAAAAAAATGGCGAAACACGTGTTTCATTAATTGTATTAAAGAACATTAATATTAAGTTTAAAACAAATTTGACCATAAGAATAGTATTTTCTATACAAGTTTTGCCACCCTCTTACGAGAATTTTATAATAAACTTCAAAACACGTGTTTCATTGTATCAATAAGGACTAGTTTGCACCAAGTTTCACGTAAATTTGACCTTGAAAAATGGTATTTTTTATGTGAATTTTGCGATCGTTTTTCATCACCTCAGCGGTTAAATTTCGAAAAACTACTTCTTCATTTACGCCTACAATATAAAATTAGTACCTACCCTCTCCAAATTCCAATCCATAGCTATTTGGGCTATTCGATGATGTGCCAGTCGGGAGAAAGCCTTTCGTATATAGATTTTTCAGTTTCAGCTTGTACAATAATCGTTTCAGCGTTCCAATGACCGATTCATTTATGATTTTTTCGCTCGTAGACAATTCTTGCAATACTCCTTTCTTAACTTGAAATTTAATTTTCATATTGTAAAGCTAAGCATTGATTCATAAATGCGTCAATAAAACACTAAGCAATACTCATAGATCCTTGTAATGGAGTCACTGTTTTACTATAACACATAATTTGCTTTTTTGAGATGGTAGTTTTTCTTTCGTCATATTATATTACATTTTTGTTGCACAGGAATGTGTCCTTTTAGGGGACGCAAAAATTACTTTAGCAGAGTTTAATAGACTCATAAAAGGTGATATCTAGTTTATATTTTATTTGATCATAATGGTATAAATCGGAATAATCTGAAAATTGACGAAACTTTGAGGGTAATCTTAGCTAATATGCTGTGGATTGAACTGCAACGGAAAGCAGAAATTTATAAAACTTGATCAGTACTATAAAGCTACCAAGGTTCATCTAAATCGACAAATGATACTTAGGAATATCTACTTGTTAGATCCTTGTTCAACTATAATACGATTACCATGATTTTTCAATAGAATGTAATGTTTAACATATGAACTTTCTTATTTATTTTTTCCAATAAGAATAGAATACTATTTCATTCGGACTTTTACTTACTTATTATAACTGCTGTATAATATCATATAATATATAATATTATAGTTGATAAATTAAAGGTATAAATTGAAAAAGTTGTCTTGTGTATTGAGGATTTCTTAGATTTTGTATTTCAACTTATATTCATTATTTTGGTTTGTTTGGGTGATTATAGATTATATAAGCAATTTTAAATTACAGGGTGACTTAATACTTAAAGTACCACACTTAATTGAAATGATGACAATAACTATGGATATTTTGAAGAAACCCTCTTTACTTACTTTTGTACATACGAAAACGTAAGTATAAAATATGTTACTGAATGAAATGAAAACCAATCGATTTTATTCTTCAGAATTGATCACAATATTAAAGGAAAACGGGGCACTATTGAATTTGCAGTTGGAAATGAACAGACTTTCTATAAAGACAAAAGTGGTAATTTACTTATTGTATGTATCATAGACTTAAAGAGCAATATACATGTGTTAATATTTATTCTCATTATAGGTAGCTGGACGCTAGGATTGTTGAGTAAATTTGTTAATATATGTGCCATGTTGTAATTAAATTACATGTACACTATAAATAAAACATTCCGTGTATTATAAATATTATAATTGTAATATTTAAATAATTTTAATAAAAATATTATAATCTTAATTCTTATTCTGTTTTGCTATAGCTTCTTGTATTTTAGACAAGTTCTGTGCTGGTAATGCTCTATTTCGAATTTCCTCTTCTACAGATTTATTAACAGTTTTGGTAATCATTTTTTTAAGTTTGCTAGCTTCTGAGTTTTTGTTTTTCTTTGGTTTCATGGGACAATCTGAAAATTAACAGGAATATACATAAGTTAAAACCTAATAATTTACATTAGTTAGATTTGCAGATATACAATTTATTTTGTAATAAATTTGATTAAACTCAAATTGTTTTTTTTTTCTGTTTTGATTTTGGTAATAATAATATGTAATAATGTTTGATGTCAAATCAGTAAAAAAAAAAATCAAACAACTTTTCTAAAAAATATTAAATAACTACAATATAAAGTATTTTATTTGCATTTCCTCATCTTTTCTTGCACTTCGCAAGGCATAATTTTGCTTATTTCAAATTCCCATCTATTAATTAGCAGATTAATTCATGCAGTTTATTTTATACTGTTTTATTATACATATTAGCAATATGTTCTGGAAGTTAGAACAAAGTTTTAAATAGGTATAAAATTTGTAAATAGTATCTTTAGCTCTACAGTTATTTCTTGTCTTTCTGTTATTTCACCACGTTTAAAAATAAACCTGGTAGATACAACATAATCCTAATTATGCAATTCAACAATTTCTACACATATTTTTGTACTAGAGAAATTAACTTGCAAAATTACTTCATTGCAAATATACCATCTTATTGATTTATTATGGAAAATCAAAGAAAATGAAGCTGAAAATTTCTATACACCTATCATACCCATTGTATGCATAATTTTTTGTGTATGTTACTTATCCGTATAAACGTGAAACAACTACTATTAATAAGCAATACATACTGGAACGTTTTGAAATTGGGGGCCCTTTAACTTGCTTTTTCTTTTGTTTGACTGAAGGTGGACATTTAGACTTCACTTTTAGCTTTCCTTGAGGCATATTAGGAATTATATTTTCTACAAATATGCACTGAAAATTCACGAACTATACACTTCTCTTGAACTTTAAATAATCTAAATATAGGTTATGTTACTCGATGCTTGGATCATGTGAGGTATGACAGCAAATGTTGCCAATATATGAATTATAAAATTATGTTTTCCAAAAGGAATGTAAATTGTCTCGTAATTTAATTGCAGTGTTTGTTGTTGAAATTATCATCGCAGGTATTATATTTTCAGAGAAAAGTTTATTCTTCAATTTATAATTTTATGTTGTGTAAAATAAAATAGAATTATTTTTGCATTATGCATTATGCAACTACATTTACACATGTGTATTTTGTGTTGAAGATTTGCATGGTTTGAGCGTTGTCTTTCTTTACATATTTAAGTTTATGGAAAAAAGCAAAAATGCACTAATTTTACAACTGGAAACTGCTATTAGGTAGTGATAGCGTTGATAAATAATTCCAAAAATTTTTTTTTATTTTTTTTCTAATTTGGTAACCTGTAATAGAAATTAAACCACTGCTACAAATACGGACTGGTCCAAATTAAATGCACACAATTGTTGTCTGCCTTAAGTATTGGTAATACGAAATTGGTTAACTTACAAAAACAATACTTATTTTTGGCACTTATTAGTATGTTATTACAGAAAAAAAAGTTATCTAAGTAATGCGAAATTTGTCGTTAATTTAATCAATTAGTTTGTTTTTTTAATCTAACACCGGCCGTATAAATGATGTCCCTCTCCCCACTCTCCCCTCCCCTTATCGCTAACAACGAACTATACGGATCCCGACATGAGGAAGCAAAACTTTAGCAAATGTTTAAATAAAGGTGACCATAATTAATAAATAATGACGATAGTTTTTATTCAATGGCAACTAGAACAAATTAATGATTTGCGAGACGGATTTTAGAGCTTTTATGATCTGAAAAATATGTTCGCAGTCTTACATCGGGATAAACTCTTATTTTTTTTAAAGATATAATAAAAACGAAAGTCGGAAAATTGATTAGTAAATACAATAAAGCCATGTCAGTTGATCTCTATGAGCACTTAATTGCATGGAAAACCTGTTTAAAATCCGAAATTCAGAAAATTCATTCCATTAACGCACTTACAAAATTATTGATGATTTAATAGTCTTGCCTCCAGTTTTCAAGAGGTAATAACAGCATGCCTCCTATTTTTGATCTGCCAGATATAGCTGTAACAACTTAAAAGAGCTTTTTTAATTTCAAATTAATTAAAAATTACCTTAAGACTTCTATGGGACAAGAAGGACTATCGGACTATTAATACTATCGATAGAAGCAAAAAATTTTGAAAAACTAAAATCATGTTCAGGAATGGAGATTCCAGTAAACAGGTTTGCAGAAAGAAGAAGAGAAGTGTTTATCTAGTTTTTTAGACTCGTAAACATACTTATTTTGTTAATGCGAGTTTTTTTGTTTATTTTGTAAAACATTATTCTCCTTTTGGGCTATGCCACAGTCTGGAAACAAGGATCCACCAAGAAATTGTGACACAGGGTTCACTGAGATCTAGCTACACCACTGTCTAACACGTATAATTTTAGGAAGTCTGAAATGAATTTCATTTGGAACGTGAAATTATAATACACTATTGTTTAGCAGTTTCCGAATCGTACTAAGCAAATATTATGCAAATGGTAGAACGTTTATTAACTTCTAATGGAAGATTACTCGTTGTTTTAGCATATATTTGCGAAATAAGTCAGTTAGATTCATTTGCACCTTATGCTTTAAGCGTGGATTAACATAAAGTCGGCTATAATCATGTAGATATAATTATACCGGGTGTTTCTGGAAGGTGGCTCGCCCCTATAATTTCTAAAATATTTGAGATAGAGAAACGAAATTTGGGAATTATGTACGGGGCTTTCAAAACATCGAAAAATATTCAGGTAGTCCCATTGCAAAATCGAAAATCAAAGTAATTTCCGGTAAAAGCGGAAGTGATAAGAATGTATCGACTATGTCAAGAAATGTAAATTAAAGCCCCGTACATAATTTCCAAATTTCGTTTCTCTATCTCAAATATTTTAGAAATTATAGAGGCGAGCCACCTCCCAGAAACACCCGGTGTATACATATTTAAACCTCGCTTTGCCTTAAGCCATACTTAAAAATTACGGTATTAAGGAACGCTTTATTCCTTAAGCCATACTTAAAAATTACGGTATTAAAACAACAATACGTTTCACCGGTAACTAGAAGGTCTCTTATGTCTAAACCATATATTTGCTTAATCGTTTTAAAACAACGTTGTGTGGATCAATAGTGGCTATAATTTAAACATATGCTTTACTATATAGGGCGTTCCAAAAAAGTGTGGCACAGCAAAGTCCTTGTGATTTGAAGTAGAGTGATAAGTACTCAATTGATTATTGTACTTAGCACGCTAGAATGATTTACAGGATGTTCGGAATATTATGTTCTTTCAGGAGTTTACAGGTAAACCCTATAAACTTGATTATTTTAAACGGAATATCTTTCATATTATTTATTTTTTTATATTGCCACTTTAATCTTTCTTTCAAATTTACTCTGATTTTTGTTATAATCTGTATTTTTTGACATTTTGTTTTCACATGACCTATCTTCATCATCATCTTAACATTTATTTAAAAACTAGTTTTCCAAATTTTTTAACTTATAAATTGACGGGTTTCGCAGTTCTTAACAGTATACAGTAAAACTATAATATCAATTTCATTTAGCATGCTGCTCTGTCACCTTCAAGTAATTTTATTTGGCTATCATTAGGCGAGATCTTGAACACTTTCTAACAAGATTTGTTACTGTGTTACTGCGAATGAAACCTGGGTTCATCATTATGATCCTGAATCAAAAAAGCAGAGCATAGAATGGAGTCACAAGGATTCACCACTCCTTTGAAAGTTTTGTGCAACTGCATCTGCGGGGAAGATCATATAGCCACAGTTTTCTAGGATGCCGAAAGAACTATCCTTACAGACGTGTTGTGCTGTTTCATCAGAACAATACTTTCGCGCACAGTAGCTGTGAGTGGCTGCAATTCATAATGCAGGCTTCGAAATTTTCCAATAGCCACCCTATTCTCTGTAGAGATTAGGCATCTGATGACTTATATATATTCCTTAAACTCTAAGAACACCTTCGTTGGATTCACTTTCAGGACGATGAGACGCTGATGATACCGGTGAACGAATGGTTTGCAGCACAACACAAAAAAAATGTCTAAGGGCTGTCAACGTCTTAGGGAATTATGATGAAAAATTATCGTAAATCCACCTTGCTAAGTCGTTTCATTCGTAACTAGTTCCTATAGTACAATATTTGTTAATTTATGTTCTTCCGATATTTAGATTGTACAGAAATAATTTTAATAGCATAGTAGCTTACAGAAAGATAGTTGAGTATATTTTAGGTTTGGCTGATTATAAAACCATTAAAAATTTCTGAAAGGACGTTAGAATTGGCGCAAACTAGTACCGAAATGATCAATTTTCTTTTCTATCAATCGCATGACTAATATAGATATTTAAGTAGTAATTATTTATAAACATAAACCGACATATGATTCATGCTTAAAAATAGAAGCGTTCAGTTTAATTAAGTTTTTAACAGGTATTAGACGCGAATTCCCATAATCATCTTTTTTCGAAGGATACAGATCCGGTGATTATGATTATATGACTACGTATAATATAATATATGTATGTATGTAAGTACCAATATGTACTACGATTTTGAGAACTAGAATAATTTTACGACGATGTTACGCATTCAGTGCGCTGAGTAAAGCATTTGAATCGATTCTTGCGGAGAAGGTCGTACAACAGTGGGGAGACGCTGTGCGCCTTGGGTGTTTCCTGCTGTCCTGCATTCATTCACAGTTTACAGTGTCCCGGCGAGTTGAATATATTATCTAGTTAGGAGATTATAAGTTACACCAAAGTTTCTATATCGTAAATAAAAATGGTAAGATGCATTTTAATTTAATTATTATTTTGAAGATGATTATAATTAATTCTTTTGCTATTGATTCTAATTGTACTTTGTTGAAAATAATAAAAAGGATTTTATGAGTGAGACATACGTACTTTTGTTTCGCTTAATGTACTTTTACAGTTTTACGCTACTGTAATTTCACCAACCTAAGTTTATATATTTTTATTATGTTTATTTATGTGATAACCTTGCAGTATTCTGTGATAGAGGTTAGACGCAATTACTAATCCAATTTAATGTGAGTCATCTTGCAAAGAATGCAAGAGAAAACGCGAATTGATGTAATTTATATTCATGTCCGTGTCTAATATTCTCGGAAGTAGATGAGGTAGTCACTATTGTACAAATTTGTATAAATAGATCACATTGCAGACAAAACCTTGCTATAAAACTAAATAGATAGGTATTGCTTGAAAAATATACAATAGTATAAAATATAATATATATGTATATAAGTATTAGCTACTAATTAACTAATAAACACTAGTTACAATTTTGAAAATGTATTGTTTTATAGTATCTGTAGTAAAATTTATACATAAAAAAATGTTTTGTTTTGTGAATTGGAAACAGACACAAAAGACTATTCCGACCTGAAATTAAATGAATGAAGTTTTATATAAAATGGCTTTTTATTATCATATTTATTGTTATTCTAGAAGATTATTAAAAGTGCATAATGTACAGGCTATGTCTGTATAATCATGGTACTGATGATGTAATTAGAAAATATAATCATCGTAGAATAATGGGATTTCCCGCCAAAAGTATCAAAAGCATATCTCATTATTTGTTGGTATGAAATTGGAATACCTTATCTGGGCGCAAGCTTATTTTTGTCTGGATCCCGTGTTAAGATAGTTTTGCCTCTAGTAAGATTCATATGTTAGGTTCCTAAACTACCGTGGCATCTCTACTCTGTACATATAGTTGACTTACCGTCTTACTAATGTCTATATTTTTTCTTATTATTATTTATTATTGTAAATTTTAATACACAAAGTCTACTATCTCTCTTTACAATAATTTTAAATTATCTACTACATCAATTATTAGCGTGGTAAAAAATTTCTAGTTAGAGTTGGTATTTGAACAAAATTAGCAAATCGATATTTAATTATCTAGCGAGTAGCAACTAACTTCTTGTACATTTCGAGTTCTTGATCGATACTTGATTGCTCTAAACTTTGGATATGTTTTAACAAAAAGTTGTCCCAATTTGATATTGTTGAATTTATCGTTTATTATGTTTCTGAAAAATGTAAAATGTGATAGATGACCAATATTTACAGTCCTTAACGTAGTAGACAGTGAGTTGATATAGTCATATTTTAATTGTTGTTATTCTGCGAAATCATGTACAGTTGTAATATAGACTTGTAATATAGACTTTCAACGCAAGTGTTTAGGGAATTATTAATAAACATATCATATTAATAAAATAATTACACAAGAAAGACTATTGAAATTTACAAGGGCATACAGTAGATGTGTTCGGTGGGAGTCCTACTGTTTATAATCAAATGGCAAAAAATATGTTTACATCTGATCAAGAATGTTTCAGAGTTAATATATTTCGAGCCACTTTAGCAAGGCTAAAACAGATACATATGTACATGTATGTTTTTTTAAACATGATATTGCCGTAACATTACTTTGAGCGCGAAAAACAACAACAAAGTTTAGAGCTAGAGTGGTGACTACAACTTGTAGTTACACCAATTTATTCGAAAATTATATAAAGCTGTAACAAGTTCAGAAAAGCAATTTTATTGTCACAAGTGGCTCATTGGCATTGCTGCTCCTCAGAGTACAACGTTTTAATTGCTTTAACGAATCTGGTACCAATCTACTTTTTATTTCCAAAGTAAAAGATCTTCCCCGCAATAGATTCCTTGATGATGGTAAATGTAAATGATTGGTCGTAGAAAATAAAAGAATTATTTTTAGAAGAAACTAAGCCTTTAATTGTAGTTGAAGTAAATGCATTGAATTTTATTCTTAATAATCTACAAGCACATTTTCTTTTGTTTTGAATATTTGGCACGTATTACATTTAGGCGTATGTATTTTTATTGTAGAGGATTCAAAGTTTTTGAATATAGTTGAAGAACATGCATTCGATTTTAAACACTACTAAGAATTTAGATATTAGATTTATTCTGGAAGCAGAAGCTTAAGATAGATATCATATTAGTCAAAGATTCGACAAACAAAGGCAAGCACAAGAAGAAGATTCCTGAATAGAGTAATACAATATCTTTTGTTGAGATTTGCTTGTTTTTGTTTGAAAAAATTAAGATATATTTTTATATCTGTCAATAGTTTGTTGTATATATTGGATATAATTTTTGTATTTGGTCAATCTGAAAATTGCTCAATATAAATGTCTAACCGATCATACGAATTATCACTATTTTTGTTATATTTATTTTCAAAACTAACTGAATGTTTTTTATCATTTGCAAAGTTTTTTGACCCACAAAATTTGTCAACAAAATGATGAATAGAGAATATATTTGGAAACATTTTATACAAGTCATTTCCCATATATCATACTACCTACTATGCTCATATTTCCTCACATTACCCTATATTTTAAGTGATTTCGGTAATGTTTCTATAGACACATCAAAAAAAATCGTAATTAGAGTAGGCTATGTGAATGGATTGTTACTTTAGCCACTTTCACATAATGACATTTATTCCTTGACATTTAATTTGAGGTTATAAATTTGGTTACAATAAAATGTCAAATAATAAATGTCATTATGTGGTAGTATTAAAGCAACGAATCTGCAATGCATTTTCATAGCCTACACCAATTATGTTTTTTCGATGGCATTATTTAACTGTATTAATATGTTTATGTATTGTAGTGTCTCAACAATTCTATATATCTGACATAAAGTAAAAACTGGCAAATCTGCCATGAAAGAAGGATTTTGATCATGCTTTTTGAATAGAAAACTCTACCAGTACATTCTTTTGCTCATTACTACAATGAAATTTTATTTATCCATTGTTTCACTCACAATAATTACAAAAAAATTGCAATTTTTTACGTTACGTTGATGACTGGAACTCGGTTAAGTAAACTGAGAATGACTATATAGTGTGAGTGAGTATGAGCAATATTTCATCAATCGATATATAGCGTTCACATAAGCTTTTTGTACTCGCTTATCAAAACCTGTCATTTCACGATTCGATTTGCTATGCGTAAAAAGTCACTTTAAGCACGAGTGCGTAAAAGTAAAGTTGGTACTTACTGGAACTTGATTAATTTAGCGACATTTTAAAATCATAAATCCCTAACCTTAATAATATGGTCATAAACGATAACGTACATTAAAAATATGTATTATTATTATAGTTCTCGTACAAAAAATATTGTATAAACTTCATGCATATAAACATTTCGCGAATTCGTGCCACTAAACAATCGCTAAACTGGTCACTCATTTAATCGAAATATGATTTCACGCACTTGGTTCGTAAATAACTATTGCCTCTAGTAGGTCATTCCTTTAAAAAACGTATATGATTATTAATAATTTAAATTTGCATTCGTTATAATTTGACAGATGCATAGTTGACAAAAATTGCTTTGAAATTTGAAATTGATTTAGCATGGTTTTTACTATACAACACAAATCGTTCAATGGTAGAATCTTTTTTTCGAAACGGACGTGAGATTGATGGACAATGGCAGTATTCTCTTCAAGATTGTTTAGAAGAATGTTAGAAATGAGTTTAAATTCATCTTTGATTATGACAGTTTTCGGCACACAGTGACAAATTCCGTTTGGTTTTCAGAGAAACAGAGAGTGTTAAACAAAAGAAGCCGCGGTCGGGCGAAAAAGCGTACAGAAGAGCTAAATTTAATAATGATAAAGAGAAATTATAAATAATGCACCAAGAACTTCCGTATCGAGCATTATACAAGTGGGTTATCAATTGGCACATGTCATACAATTTTGAAAAAAGACGATTTATTTCCATATAGCATGACCTGTTATCAAGAAATCAAGGAAATACTATCCCAGAAGAATAACATTTAGTCAGTGGTTCTTAAATAATTTTGATAATGACCTTCTTGACAAAATCTTTTTTTCTGATGACTCATGGTTTTATCTGAATGGATATGTTAACTCACAAAATATGAGGATGTGGACTAATGAGAAACTACATAATTTTTTTGTTGAAACCACACTTCATCCGCAGAAAATTGCTGTATGGTGTGCGATTAGTCGAAGGAGAATTATTATTGGCCCTATTTTTTTTAACGGAACCTTAACAGGAGAAAGGTATCGAAAAGAAATTATTATGCCATTTATCGAACAGCTTGACGATGAAGAAATAACACAGGGTTACTTTCAAATAATTAAGCTAGAGCACACACATAGGTGAAACAATTTATATGCTGCAGCAATTTTTTCAAAATCGGTTGATAATTTTAAACACTGAACATGAATTTCCACCAAGATCTTGTACATTACCCCATGTGATTTCTTTTTATGGCCATTCTTAAAGAATTCAATTTATCGAGTACAGATACCTGATCTTGCAGAAATTCAAATCAGAATTGCTGAAAGAATTAATGGAATTGACAATGCGATACTAAAACGTTTTTCCTCCATTAGGAGAAGATGTGAGAAATGTTTCGAACAAGGTGGTGGACACTTTGAACAATTTTTATAAAATTTTGCCTGTTTGTTGGAAATAAACATTCAGTTAAAAATATTCGTTTTATTATTTTGACATTTGTCATTTCATTCAAGTATCTCATCTCATAACCAACAAAATTCCTATTAAAATTTAAGTAACAATACATTAAGACATAATTATAATTTCCAAGGGCTACTTTGAGGTAAAATTTATTTGAATTCTTTGTTAGTAGATGCACATTTATATCCATTAAAGCGCTGTTGCCGAAATTACCAATTTACAATTATTTCGAGCGATCGTCTTAGAGTTTTTGAGTATTCGAGAATATATCTCAACGTCATTCGACAAATTCGCGCGACATTTGTCGTACGCGACAAATTTCATTCGAGATTCGAGAATCGGGCCCCAGAAGCTTAAGATAGATATCATATTAGTCAAAGATTCGACAAACAAAGGCAGGCACAAGAAGAAGATTCCTCAATAGAGTAATACCATATCTTTTGTTGAGATTTGCTTGTTTTTGTTTGAAAAAAATTAAGATATATTTTTATATCTGTCAGGTAGTTTGTTGTATATATTTAGTTGGATATTATTTTTGTATTTGGTCAATCTGCCAAATGGCTCACTTAAATGCCTAACCGATCATACGCAATTATCACTACTTGTGTTATATTTATTTTCAAAACTATCTGTAGTGTTTTTTACGTTTAGTAAAATCACTATTTGACCCACAAAACACTCAACAAAACGACGAATAGCGAATATGCCATTATCAAGGCGATAATAATACATTCCTAAATTTTATAATTCAAAACATTTATTGCATATAGTTGATTCGTACTACAGCATTAATGTTCTAGGCAAGGCTATTAATACAGTTCGCAGAATGTTGTATCAATTATTAATTTCGACATATTTTGTAAATTACTAATTTCAGAAACGTCTAAGGATATATTATATATTTGGAGGAATCAACAAAATTGTAAATTCCATATTATGTAGATACCCAAAAGAAGTGACATTATGACATTGTTTACATATGTATTACGGTATGAAATGTTTACGATCAATATTAAGGCGCCAGACTATTCGGGAAAATTCGTATGTTTCTAAATAAAATAGGTCAAGGAAACATGAAGAATTTACTATATTGAGTATATGAGAGTTTCTAGGAATCTGCTTATGTCTTTAATTTTTTAATTAACAATATCCTTAATTTATATTCTGGTTTTCTTTTTGAGAATATTATAACTCACAATTGAACATTATATCACGTTTACTGAAACAATTTACACAACAAGAGCTGCTATGGTAGTCTTTACCTGCAAAAGAGCTTAGAAAGCCGCTACAGTTGTATCTGCCATAAAAAGAAATTTTGATCTTTTTTTAGTTTCGAAATATTTTTAGGTAATTTATTTTTTTCGACTATTAAATTAAAATGGTTATATGTACTTTTTCACTAAATAGCCTCATATTAAAAACAATCCTTAATTCTTTTAATCATTTATTCGAAGCATGATTTCGAAACAATTGGTTAAATGTAAAGATGGCTGGTCCTCTTGATGATAATATATGAGAAATATGTACCATCTTTTCCAAATTCAAAAGAAATAAATGCGAATTCTTCACCGAGGAATGTGTGTTTAATAAATAAAGGCTTTGGTTTAAAGCGAATTTTATTAGCTATGTCCAGACAACGAATAATAGGGCCGATTTTCTTTGAGGAAACTGTAACAGCTCAACGTTATCAACAGATGTTAGAGTTGTTTGTTCGAGAATTACAACAAAATTAGCTTGAAACAGGTTATTTTCAACATGATAATGGTCCAGCTCATACTGCTCGACAATCTTGCTAATATCTTCAGCAATTTTTTGCTGACAGGGTTGTTGGAGCACAAAGATGGCCTCCAAGATCGCGTGATCTAAGTCTATTAGATTATTTTACGTTTGGTTATCTATTAAATACGATCTATAGGAAGCATATACATATACATACATACCATACCATTCCTTGTTCTCCGCCACTAACTTAACACGCGGCATATACCTACACCCTTCCACTCTCTATAGGAACGGATTTGATAATCATTTTGAATCAAATACTATATCTTCATTTCTTTTATCCTAAGCAACTGTAATTAACCAGTAGTTAATAATTAAGGTGAGATTATCTTTTCATCTGGCATTTAGCGACTATATGATACAAAGAACCATAAGTAATAAGAAAAGTTTGCTGGCTTTTTCGTACGAACTTAGAACCTGGAAGTTTTTCACTTTTAATCCGTTGACTTTCAAATACAATTTTGGGGATTGCAAATTAAGTTTGTAATATAACTTGATTCTATTATTGTAGAATTCAATTCTTATTAAAAAGATATTAAAGGAAAATGGAGAACTATCTACTATTTATACGCTTTATTAATCTCTTGTATAATATTCTTTCGTGTTTGTTAAATGTGTTTTATTGGGAAAACATCCAGAGGTTTTCCGAAAAATTAATTTTCTATGATTTTTCAAACAAGCATATACTAAAGTAATCTGTATAAGGACATACATCGTTTTCATTAAAAATTTACTTCTGTCCTTTTAATAAACAAAATTCAAAAAATTTCATCTGATAAACGTTGAAATATTTCATTAGGAGGTGAATTTACTTCACTTTATATTCGCTTGGATTTTTTTTTCGAATCAGGTTAGACATCGTTTTCTGTGTTAATCAGCATAAAAGTGTGCAACCTAACATAATTTATATAGTTTAAGTAGCCAGATTTACAAAAAAATGGCAATTACGACACTGCGATTTCAGCTCCAATTGAACCGCAGTACAATAACTTCATAGTAATTGATTAAAGATTCGTTTTGGAGTTTTTTGGATCATGATTAGACTGGGACTAAATTCAGCTGATGCAATAGTAATAGACAGTAGTAAATTCTTTCTATCAATGTATGATTAAATTGTAAATATTTCAAAAGAATTATCCAACATATTGTATTTTTTGTTATTTATGAATGTGTGAATTGCAGCTAAAAATATAAATAGTACTGTTTGTATAATATTCAGGAAGGTTAGTCTAAAAATATAACGATTAGTAAATAAAAACAAAAAAAGAATGAATTATCTAAACTTAATTGGTGTATTTTTCTGGTAATATTATCGTGACATCTAAATAATTTATGATGATGTCTATATTTGATTCATTTGTTGCTAATTATAACCTCAGTTTCCGAAAAAACTGTATAGAATCGTTTTAGTTCAATTACATGTATTTTATGTCTAGCAACCGACAATTACACCTTATCCAGGCTTTTCTGTAGCCAATGATGCGACAGCTTTGAGAGAAGCTATGAAAGGTCTAGGTACTGATGAAGACACAATCATTGATATACTCACGAGTAGATGTAATACCCAAAGACAACAAATAGCAAAGTTTTTCAAGGATGAATTGGGTAGAGTAAGTGTTAATTTCTATTATAAATAATAAACGCGTAAATTAAAAATGTTCTAATTGACTTACATGGCTTTCTGGATAAAGTAATACTTTTAAAACATTTCAAATAGATATTTATGGATAAGTCTTATATAATCTTTTTATTGATTAGGATCTAATTGATGATTTAAAAAGCGAATTAGGAGGACACTTCGAAGATGTAATAGTTGCCCTAGTGTTACCACCTGATGAATATTTATGTAAACAATTACATAAGGCTATGGAAGGTATGGGTACCAACGAAGATACTCTGATAGAAATAATTTGTTCTAAAACTAACTCAGAAATGAAACACTTGGTGGACACTTACGAAAGAAGTAAAATTTGTTAAAATTAATTAATTATTTTTTTTGTAATAACGATATGTTTTAGTGTATGAGAGGCCTTTAACAGAACATTTGTGCAGTGAAACAGGTGGTAATTTACGACGTTTGTTGACTTTAATAAGTACCGGTACCAGAGACGATAGTAAGGAGACCAATCGTACTGAGGCGAGAGAAAAGGCTGAAGCTTTGTATGCTGATGGTGAAGGGAGATTTGGTACACACGAAAGCACTTTTGGCAGCGTTTTGGCGCATGAGAATTTTAAACAACTGCAACTAATTTTTGAGGAGTACAAAGATGTTTCGGGAAACACAATTGAGCAAGCTCTGAACCATGAATTGTCCGGGGATTACTTGGAAGCATTATTAGCTATTGGTAAATTTTGTATTTTTATTACAGTATTACTTCCGTGATTTCATATAACGTTTTTATCTTTTATTACCTAATAATTCTAATATTATGTGGATACCATTTCCAGCTATGATAATTAATTTTGATAATGAACTTTTGTAAGGTGATGTTAATATGTAGTAGTCCAGACTTATATATAAATTTAAAGTTGCTCTAAATGATGGGAAAATAACCAGTTTATATTAAAGACATAATATAATTGTGATTAAAGTATTTGATTTATTATTTTTATCGGGGTACTGTTTGATCAATATAATTTAATTTTTAGAATAAGGAACATATTATAAGTTAGAGATAGATGTAACAGCACTTTTTCCAACACAGATTTTATTTAATCTATTTTAATTTTAGTGGAATATATCCAAAGTCCACCGGCATACTTTGCTGCAAGAGTGTATAAGGCAATGCACGGCCTTGGAACTGATGATACTTCACTAATTCGAATTATAGTGAGTAGATCGGAAATAGATTTGGGAGATATCAAGGACGAATTTGAAAGACTATATGACAAGACATTGTCAAGTTATATTGATGTAAGTATCCGAAGTGTATTTGTAGATTTCTATGCATGTTAATTAATCTATTTTTAGCAGGGTGAAACTACAGGTGACTACAAGAAAGCATTGTTAGCGATCATCAAGTAAAAAAAAGATTCGATCACTAATTATTTTAGAACAGCCAAAAGTTCAAAATTATGGTAGACATAATGTATATTGATACTATGATGCTTTTACCTATAATGTTGCATCTCATTCTAAATGTATTGCCTTATGCATTGTAGACATTTATTATTATAAAATGTAGATGCTACTTTATGTGAACTATGAATGTACAAAATTTTGATAATTGTTTTGCAGATTTTTACCAGATAAAATAGAAACACTTCTTACAAGTGCCTCCATGCAGGTATTAGCATCGTTATTTACCACATTTTTGGAATAATTTTGTTGTTATTTTTTAACGTTTTCTCCATCATACACAAGTATTCTTCAAAGAGATCAAATATATTTTTATGTACTTTATTTATATTTATATTTTGTAGATCTATATATTTATAAACCCAACAATAAAATTGTTTCGACGTTTTATTTATTCTAATCAGTCAGTCGCTGTATAATATTTAAATATGAATAGTATTCACCTTCTTCTGCGTCCTCTCCAGACTATAAACTCTGCATTGCCCGTGAAGTTTTTTGAAGACTTATTTTTAATCGAGTGATGTGGTTGTCCAGCTCTTAAGCCATCGCTCGGAGGGTTTTATTGGCCAAGTAGTGGTGTTTGGTTGTTTTCTTTTTTATTTTAGAGAACGTATAGTAATAGCATCGGAAATGTTAAGACAATTTGGCGGAAATTACAGAATACATTATATTGGATCCATTAAATAATTTACTTATATTTATCCTAACCATATTTTGTACATTGCCAAATACAAGAGTGTTGTGGTCAATCATTTCGTTGCTTAGTGTAAATCCTGTGTATGATACCAGCAAGTTAAATAAGAATTATAAATTTGTAAAAGTAACACCGTGCAGTAAAATTTTGAACTCCAAAATTTATATTTTTAGTATAATTTCTATACGGTCTCCAAATGCGTGATATGGCCAGCAGTTAAGCAGTTTTAACTGCTAATTTCTGTTACACATTTATACAATCTTATTGAGAGCTAATAAGAATCATTTATGCCTTTTATGAGTACCGGTTCACTGTTAATACAGAGACCACCATCATAAATATAACGTTTATTTGGTTCAATTCTTCAATTCAATTTAATTCTTCAAATACTTAACTCTGTCGATAGTTTGTGCATATCAAAATGTAAGTAATCGTCTTTATTAATTTTTTTATGTAGGTTTTTTGAATAAAATAAGGCGTAATAAGTTAATTATTGTACAAATATCACAATAAGTTGTTTAATGTCGGTTCTATCATTAATAATATTTTTGTTTCTTTTGATTCTGATGATTATTCCCTTAAATAATCTTTCTTCTGGTTTTTTTTTGTGTTGTTCAGGTTAAGTATAAATTCTGAATTATTATTCTCACAAAATTATCTTAATAAATAATTACCAAAAAAGGAAATAAGGCGGGGTTCAGCTAGCTATTTAACGTACCTGTTCCTCTTCTACTCAACCTTGACTAATCTATCTCAACTTAAAGATAGAATGTGCTTAATCTGCTAGTAGTTACTCCTCCCATCGTTTGCAAGACTAGTACATTAGCACTACACAAACCCGATCACTGCTACCAATGAAGGAGTAAGTATACGCCAAACATCTTTTAGCATACTGAATATTAGCTCAGACGGAGTTAGGTAGTTTCTTACGAAAGCACGTAATAAAACACATACGAAATATTTACAAGAAATTAGAAATTCCTCGACAAAGTTTTGAGTTGTATCTTGTTTTATGCGGTAATGATAAACTTTTGAATTTACTGCTTATGGTCTCCCTAGTTCAGGAATTCGCTCCGAAAAATCATCTTTTTGGTTTGCATTAATTCAAAGGTAAAAGTACGTCAAATATGTATACAAATTTGGA
Source organism: Holotrichia oblita (assembly GCA_023690525.1). Classification (NCBI taxonomy): domain Eukaryota; kingdom Metazoa; phylum Arthropoda; class Insecta; order Coleoptera; family Scarabaeidae; genus Holotrichia; species Holotrichia oblita. Next base: position 171,578,871 of record CM043015.1, on the reverse strand, counting down.
AGCATACGTAAACGCAAATAAGTACAAATACAAGATGCTTAAGACATTAAATACATCCATTACTCTCATTAAGTACAGTGATGTGAACATGTTTTAGACCACACACACATGGATGATGCAATTTACTTATCAACAGCTAAACTTTCTAGGAATGTTTAGAAAGTGAAATTAGCCTAACTACTCTCACTATATAGAAAAGTACCCTCAATATACAGAAATTTAATATAATAGAAAAATCGTTGACAAGTAAAGGGACCCTTTAGTTATTGACCAGTTAGGGGTAATAAAGATTCCGATACTTCGACTTATGCCATTAGTTTGGTAGACGTTACAGTGTGTACATGCGCAATATCTACTTCGATTTATTACGCGATTAAGTGTTTCCTTTCAACCTTTTACTTTTAGTGCTATTTTCTTAAAGTTGTGTAAAATTCGTGAAGTTACCGGATTAGTGTAACGTTTAAATCTCCATAATTGGAAGAATACCTACCTATCGGGGAACGCCACAGGATTATCATGTTACACAATAAAGGACGTACACAGCGGCAAATAGCTGAAACAACACATTTCCTGAAAACAGCAATTTGGGAGTTGATTAAAAAACTTAGTAAAACAGGTTCCGTTGAAGACAAACCAAAGAGTGGACGGATTCCCAAAGTTCAGAATACCCTCAAAAGGTATCTAAAAATGCAGTGCGAAATCGCTGAAAATCTTTAACAGAACTAACGTGTGATCTTGCAACTGCGACGGGAGTGTCATTAACGTCATCGCGTATTAGAAGAAATGTAGTTAAGCAAGGACTTAAGGGAAGTGTTGCTATTCGAAAACCATTATTTCGTCCCGGTAATAAACAGAAGCGTTTACGGTATGTGAAAGAACACACAAATTGGATTGCCGAAATGAGGAACCGAGTGTGATATAGCGATGAATAAAAATTTTTTGGCACCAGAAGACGTCAGTAGGTTCGTCGGAGAAAAGGAGAAGCGTACAACCCCGAATGTTTATAACCTACAATTAAACACTTGTATTTCAGCAAGTGGACCGGGGGATTTAATCATAATTAACGAAAAACTAAGTGGAGAATGTTAACGAGATATTTTGAGTAAGCCAACCTTCTGGACGGCATTAATGCCAACCAACATTCGAATTTATTTTACTTAAATTTTCTAATTTAATGCTTTCTTCCATTTATGTGCTACTGGTCTAAAACATAATCACAGCACTGTATATCCGATGTATATAACATACACAAAAATTATTGTAAATATTGCTTATGTAGGTACAATAAAGAATTCTCATTTATTTTATATACTCATTATCAAATTCATCAATTTATGAATTTTTTTATTTACTGTTATAAAATATATGTAGTAAAGAAAACTAACTATTTTACTTACAAGAATCCTTACGCCAGTAGCATTTTTTCCGCAACTGGGTCCAATAAATCACTTAGACGGTAATAATGTATGTCCGATGTAAAGGTAATATTCTTGTACAAACACACACACGCTTTTGAATTAAAATAATTGAAAGATGTAAGTTAACAGCGTAGACGCCTACGGTTGAACATATTCAGTCATCCTTTCAACAGTTTGTATGACAGATGAGATCTTCGTCTAATGTTAAATTTCTAAAACAAGAGTTCTGAACCTTTTTCTACTTCACCAACATTTCAGGAATCGAATGATGCCATGATATCAAGAATGACAATAGTTCATGTGTGATAAAATTAAAGATGCACACAAAACTTTCTTTACATATTTTGTGATAAACATTCTACTCGACTTCTATTTACATGGCAATAAAAATTTTAATTTTGATCTAGTATAATGCAATGTATTTATAAATATCTTCGTCTTCTGTATCATATTTTTTAGAGTGTGAAATGAATGATTCTGTATGATGCATTCCTCATCGAAACACAGTACAGTGACAGTATAGACTAAAACTTGTTCGTAATAGGTGTGTCTTATTGTCAAATCCATATTAGACCTAAGCATAACAGTGGCGACGAGAATGTTTTACATTAAGTGTATATACTAGGGCTGGCCCAAGTATCGATACGTCGTCCAGTATTCGAACCATTAATGGTATCGATTCGTCGATACCTTGGAATTGATACCTGGGTGTTGATTCCTAGGTATCGATACCAACGAACAACGGTAACAACTACCGTATCGTAAAAAATGATTTTTAGAAAAATATTTGTGGAACTAGCTTTCATATATTGACTCAAATATTAATGAATGAGGGTAGGTGTAATTATTCGCGTACAATAACAATAATTGTTATAAAAAGCCAAAGTATTATAATATTGTACATTTAATACCGTAGATATGTTATTGAATATAATTATTGAAATCAACTTATAAAATCTACCAAGAGCTAACTTTTAATGTGATGATCCTCTTTATATGAATAAAAGAAGGATGAAAATATGATTTGTATCAGTTAACAAAGGCAAGAAATACGCATGTTATTCTACTGCACAATCGCGTGTTGTATTCTATCGCTGTCTAATGGCAAGTACTCACCACTGTTCTTTACCCTTGTCTAACTACTAGAAAATGCTATCCTCATATCGATCTTTTGAATTTCAATCAATTCAACGAAGCCTTCATCCGTATTACTGCGAGGTGAGGCGGACGAATCATGCGCATGTGTGCTTACAGTTGAAGTCCGTCCCATTTCTAGTCGCCCAGAATGCAATCCGCAGGTTGCAAATAATATCTTGGTATACCTGCAAATTAGTTCTAGGTATCGATTCAATGAATCAATTTGAGGTATCAATTCAAGATATGGGTTTCAAAGTATCGATACTTGACCGATTCCTGTACTCGGAATCGATACCGTGCACGGAATCGATACATCGGTAAGTATCGATACCTCGATTCGTATCGGTACCCGATACCAAAAATGTCGGTATCACCCACCCGTAGTATATACATATACTATGTATATACATATTGTAAAAAGGTATTAGCTCATCAAAAAAAAAGAAGGAAAACAATAATGTAGGTAATCAAAAAGAAATATGTCGCACAAAATAGTGGGTTTCTTGGGATCACTAACAACGTTCGATCCAAAAGAAGAAACATTAGCATAGTTCTTCATCGCAAATGCGATATCGGCAGCAGAGTGCAATTCTTTTAAATTCTTTATTTGAAGATTGTTACGTGCCATTGTGTAATTTGTGTGTGCGAATTGAACACCTTGCTGAGTGAATATTTAGTGCCCGTTAGTCTTCGTTAGCTGAGCGTTTAAAGTTACTAAGATTTAGGGCTTGCTAAATGTATGTATATACATATAAAGATTTAAATGGAACCTACGGTTTTATTTAGTTATAAATACTAATTTAGAAGTAAGGGTGTAATGTATGTATAAATTAGTCTTTTGTATCATGTTTCTTGGAATGTGACATGAATATTTATGTACAATGTCTCGTCAAAATTATTTGAAAACTTGCTGAAAAATGTTCTCTGGGCTGACAATAAAAGAATGTCGCAAAGTAGCTTATCTGAGGTCCTTGTTTTTCCCCAAGGCTGGATGAAATACCCTTTGGCCTTCTTGTTTCTTAATGGGAGCGGTTCAATCCGACCGCGTCGCTAGAGATGTTAAATGGATTGCAGAGGTGGTGATTGGATCTTAGGTTGGCCCTGTTAAATGTTTTCACCAACGGTGGATGCCTGTCACGATTCAATTCCTCAAGGTCTTGAATCAATAGATTCCCAGACCGATGGGCATGTTCAAGGGTAGATCTGGCCAGCATCCTCGCGTAAGTACTTTGATTGACTAGATTGAAATATGTAGATTGATGAATTTGCTCGTTAGTAACAAACCACGGAGCTTCGACGATCATGTGTAAAACGCCATTTTGGAAAATGTTCAATCTCTGAGTTTGAGTTTTTGAGGTGCCGGACTATGTCAATGACCCATAAGTTATTCTCGGCCTGAGAAATATGACATAAATCAAAGAGCTTCTCCAGCAGAGGAGCGGATACAGGACACACCACGCACGTGGGAACTTGACAGCAACATCGGAAACGTGCGTCATTGCTTGAGGAATCAATGCTAAGTTTGACAACAATGATATCCATATAATTATTCAAGTGTTTGAGCTAGCAAAAGTAAATGGTATGTAGTCGTTTGGTAAAATACAGTTCTAAGATTATTAATTGTTGAATGCGAAATTGAAAAAAATACCTTACAATAATGAAAAGAATTATATTGAATTCTCCAGGAGTCAACACAAAGCTGTAAAATAGAATACTTTCTATTCAATTTTGTATTGTAGTAATTTCCTCTATGAATGTTGGATATATTGTAGTGTTTTGAATCAGATAAATTACGTGATATTAGCGATGTGTGGTAAGATTATACTTTAGATATGCATATATAAATACTTTAGATATGCATATATAGAGAGAAGGACACCGTATTGAGTTACTTTGTCTAACTTAAAACACTAATATAGATTTTTCCCATTTATTGCATAGTTACTGGGCATGTTGTATATAAGTAGAGAGGCCCTATAAGTGTTTGTAGAATGGTTTTACATAGATTGTAATTATTTAATTGCAGATATATCAGTGTAATCGTGTAATCAGTTAGTGGTCATTATGTTTTTTTTTGATGTTTATATTTTTAAATCAGTTTACGTATAATAAATTATTTACCTATACGCAGTAGCATATTCTAATTTAAATATGAATTGAAGGTTTTATGATTGAAATAACTACATAAATAAAATAGGTACTTGGATACTTTATTAGTGTCGGAGAACTTTCAAAGTAGAACTTCTTTATTCCATATCGTGGAAATTGTAGAATATTGAAAATCATTATATTCATGATTTGAAGACAATCCAGGCATTTAGTATCAACTAACCCTTATTTTAAAGGCAATCTCTTAGCTTTTCCGTAGGTTTATATAATCTCAATGTCTGCTATCATCATTTTAGGTCTTACAATACAAACTTATCAAAATAATGGAGAAACGGACTAGAAGAAATGCATATATGGGTTTAAAAAAAAACCATGTTTAACAGTTTGAATGAAACTAATATTATGAGACTAATTTAAAACACATATAATTATTATAAAATATCCGTGCTCAGAATGATGGTACTTTCAAATCTGAAAAATGTTTGGAAGGAGCAAAGAATTGAAAGTCGATATTTTAACCATTATTGCAGCATGTTTTGGAAGAAAGAAAAAGAAAAGCATAATAACATATGCAGGGTACAAAGAAGAAAATATCACTTGTTGTTACTGTTAAATATAGAAGGAATCCTGGATCATTCATGTCATACGAGTGTCAGAACAGCGTCATGCCTTTCACTGGGGATCGATCAAATAACTACATGAATTTTTACAGGGTGTGGCATCTTCCTTATTTTATCGAAAAATGTTCTTAGTAATAGATGTCTAGAATGAAGTTCTCTATAGCAAGAAAATATTTTATTATATACAGGGTATTCAGTTTTGTCTGTACGACAGGTTACTTGGTCTATTTAAATGGAACACCCTATATATTATTGCATTTTTGAGTTCCTTGATATAATATAAGGTAATTTTAATTAACATACTCTGCCCTATAACCCAGCAGTTTTCGAGATATTCCGTTTCGAAAGGAAAAAATGCATTTACGCAGAGTACTTAAAAATGAATCTAGCCTTTCCTAATAATCGCTTTGAAACAAATCGTGGGTATTATTATAATGGTACTTCAAGCTTTATTTTCCATACTAAACATTCATATTATATTATACTTGGTGTTTTATAATCGAACTCGAAATTAAATACCTTCAAACGACTCAAACTCGTTTATTTCAATTGGAACACCCTGTATGTTTTCATGCTCGCTATTGCAGATTTTTCATATCTTTCGATTCCATATAACATTCTCTATACCTAAAGATTATACATTTGGAGTTCTAAGTAATTTTGACGTTCCACGCTGTTAGCTTTTCAGAAAGTTTCGAATGACTGATTATCTTATTTTCATCTATTCATCGTCTGATTAATGTCTGTTCCAGTTCGATGGATTATATTTGTTTCAGTATTGAGATTTTGCTAATGTTTCTATAATATTATTCTCCAAGTATTATTGAGATTACATCCGTCTTCTCCGTTGAAATTACACGAAATTTATTATTCCCAGTGATTCTCGCATTATGACTGATGGTACTGTGTAGTTGAGCTCAAGACTTTAACACTGTCGTAACTTATGCGATGTTGCCCATCTTAAAATAAGTATTCGGCTATTGCACATCTTTCAGTATATTAACGCTGAGCATCTCTTTGCTGTTCCTAACTCTGTAAGATGCTGCTTTTTATCTGTCCGATATAAGTTTTCTTGCAGTGACGTTCAATTTCGTATATGTGTAGAATATTACGACACAGTTCTACGTAGTCAACAAGATACAGCAGTTGAATGTTTTTGCGGAAAAAAATTCGGTGAAAAATTAATGAACATCTACGAGATACCCAACAGTCATATATTGAAAAAACACTAGTTTCAAGAGGAAGACTATTGCACAAATTACGACAACGTTAAAGCCTTGACCAAAACTATACATCATCAGATCTTAATACAAGAATCACTGAAAATAATAAACAACCCGAAAGAGATGTAGCCCATTGAACGAGAATTGATTGACAAAGGAAGACTTAAACTCATTGTTTTCAACAAAAATTTTCAATGAACACGTGGTGTGAGATTTTCAACCGTCGCCTACTGCCAATACAAATTCTACCCCCTCATTTAAATGATACGTCCTCTTTGAATCCTTGGATAAGCACTTGGATTGCGTAATGCAATATGGTATCAACACGATAGCGTGTATCCATACTCTGCAAGGGTTGTTATAGAATGGTTAGACAACCATTGAAATGTCACAATGTAGCTCTTTGTATAATGTCTAGCTATATATTTTTATTGAAACTAATCTAAGTCCTGTGAGCAGTGTTGCTCTTTTTAAAAAATATATTAGGTTTTGTGATAATGGTTTTTTTTTAATTGAACTACTTATTTGTGAAGTGGATGACATTCTGTGCTCAGATATCTCTCTACGATCAGCTTCACTCGCGGTTTACATGCGGAGTTATTTTCTGGGGTGCACGATAGTCTTGCAGCACCGCAATAAATTTAGAGTTTTTGCCAATAAAAAAGACACCTTTGTCAAATTCTTCAATTTTCGCCATTGAAAAAGTTTCATAGCGTGACAATCTTTAAGAGGAATTTGAGACAATTGCTGCTGTAACACTGTCTACTTGATTGAGAAATTTGAAAAATTATGTAAATCATCTACAAAAGTGAACCTATGTATGGTATTTTTTAACTTTTGGACACATACTATCATACGTAATGGTCTAATAAAGTACATATTTATCTATGTGGATGAGCAGGCGATGTCGAAGCCAGTGGCTCGTTAGCTCGCCAGATTTAAATTTACCGAATTCTCACATCTGAAGTTACCTGTTCATGCAGAGCAAATTCACAATGAAGAATAATTACGAGAGAGAATTATAAATGCTGCACTTGAAAATAGAAACAAACAATAATTTGCTACACAATTTAGTGGTTTTTCCTTGCTAGACTTGCATCACGATTGGCAGTGGACTTTTCGAACAGAAGTTATAAGTTATATAAATGGCTTTGTTTTCTGTGTAACTGTTACAGTGATTAAATAAAGTTTTCATTTGGCTTACTGTGAGCTTTTAGTGAAAGTTGAAATATCATCTTTCAAAAGTTTGAACCTCGATATCTCCAAAGCAAAGGCCAATCGGAAATAAATGTTATTTCAAATCTTTGCTTAAAATCCCATTTCAAATAGTAATTTTCATTTTTCGCCTTTTGGTTTAAATTGCCTCTAATAATTATTATAATTATATACATTTTTCAGGTTTATATTTTGCTCGACACTTTTAAACTTTCTAAATTTATATAATAGTAATGTGTGTATAGTGCACTCAGAATTATAATACACCAAGTTTTAAGTGATAGTGATGTTGGTAGATATTATTTGCAAGGTGGAAACTGATAATTTTTAATATTTATAATACTTTGATGGGAGAAAATGACGAATAAACCAAGAATATTGAGGGAACGTGGCAATTAGCAAAAGTGTAAGCAAAGAAGTAACAAAAAAAGGTAATGATTATCACATCGAAGAGTATCGACGGGAACAAATATCCTCTATGTATAGAGAAAATGTTGTAACTATACTCTTCACATAAATCCTATCAGCAGTATAGCTGCGTTCGATTTGCCACAATTATCGTCTCACTTCAGTTTTCTCACTAATAAGCATCGTTTTATTTACAAGTGAGTAAGTGATTTGTTTTGCTGAGGTGAGAATCATGTGAGAATGAAGTGAGAAGTGAGGTGAGGAAAAATGAGAATTGTGGAAGAAAGAAAGCTGGATTTAAGTTTGGCATTTTAGACAAACGTCGGAAAGTCAGAGGTTGCAAATACTTCGTTATGATTATTTAATAGCAGTTAAAAAATATAAGGAGATTATTTAGACAAAACGTGGTACGATACTGTTATCAAACGTTGAGTGGATAGTTCAAGTATGTATCAGATGGACGTGCCTATTTGAAGAGGGAAGAGAATTATTTATCATTTGGCATACTGGGTCATAGAAAGGGTAGATTGGATGCCATTATCGATAAAAAATGTAAAATCCTCAAATTGGTTTTGTAATTTTTTGTCACCACAAGTTTACCAAAAAGTAGCGTGGTAGCGATTTGTGGGGAACACTCCATATTATTCGCGTCAACAAATGTCCTGCCAAACATAGTGCTAAGATAAATATTCAAGAAGTTTTACAAGTCAATGATTTCTATTATGAAGATCATTATAAGAAAAATCACTTATTGGAGGTGATGAACACAAAAGAATATGTGAAGGATTATTATGTAGATAATAGAACTAAAGAAGCAAGACATCATGTTTAAGCAACAACAATTGCAAACATATTAAGAGCTAGTTTTTCTATAGTTATGAATGCACTATACTTACCATACTTTGTATCATGAAGAAATGTGTAAATTTAGATGCAATATCGCTTTATGATTGGTTAATCAAATATGAACATCACTGGGATGAAATTCTCCTCACACGATAATGCTATTGCACCTGTATGCAGTGCTGTCAGATAGGCCATAAATCACATTTGATCATGATTTGTGCATTTCTTGGCACATACTATAGTGTATGTTATATTTCTAAGAACATTAGTAACAGTTTAGCTTGAATGTTTCGCATGCAAATGAACTTACCGTAATAATTACGATTTATCAGTATGGCAAAGCCATTGTTAAATCTGTTTAGTTATTACTTGTTTTTTATTGCGCTAATGTTGCATGAAATTCGGATGTATAAAGAAATGCAATTCACTGTAGATATAAAAACATTGTTCACAGTACCATCATAATTTAAAGCAACATTTACCCAATTCATAAATTATAATAGTCTTGAATTCCACGGAGATCTGTTTTAAATAGAATTATTATGATACAGTATCGTTTTACTAATGGTGCCTTATATCTAATAACATAAATATAGGTTTCAGAGACACACAATTGGGGAAGCAGCCAAATAAAACTAGTAATTCCTTATTGCTGTCTAAGCTTTCATAAAATTTATTTACTTCATCAGAGACACAAGATCAGAATAATAAGACAAGCCATCACAATAAATCGATGGTCATCCTCACAGTAAAGCGATATAATATAATATATTATAATAATATAATAATAAATATATTATTATATAATTTTTATTATTACCCTTTGATGTATCATTTGAAGCGTTTTTCAGCTTCTATTCACTTATGCCTTTTTTTACTTTGATAACATTAATGTATAACTATTCAGTATCAATTGAATACTGAAAAATTTTTATGAAAAGTTTTGGAATATATTCTAGGTATCTACTTTCATCTTACAAAAACATTTTATTTTCTAAGCAATATACAGGATGTCCCAAATTGGGTGGCATGGCATGGACATCTTCCTTATTATTGAAGATAGAGATTTGTTTAAATCGGCAATTTTTGCAGTTTTATGTGCTGATAGAGAATCTATTTTAAAAATTTCAAAATTTCGAACCATGTCAAAAATATCATATGATTAAAATATAAAATTGTTAATTAAAGTAGTATTTTGTAATGTAATTACAGGTTATGTTATATGTATGAAAAGAGAATAAAAAACTTTATTTAGTGGTAGAAAAATCCAATATGGCGCATATTTAACTTAAGAAAGTTGTTATGGATATCTCAAAAGCTGCCATCTTGAATTTCTGTTTGACATTGATTTTGAATTGATTGTATCGAGCATATTGCTTTTTATACGAGACTTTTTTTTCTAACTTTTATACTTACGGTGATATTTAACTTAGAAGAAAATGGCGATTTTTAGTTTTTTTGGCATAACTTCTGATTAGTTCGATATTTTTTTCAAACAGGTTCTAAATCAGCACATGAAACTGCAAAACATTGCCCATTTAAACTAAACTAACCTCTATCTTTAATATTAAGAAAGATGGCCATGCAATCTCACCCGATTTGGGACACCCTGTATGTCCGATTGCATTTTCAAGTAACTGCTTACGATTATATATTAGATTAAGATGCAGATGGGATTTTGTAAATTATTTAATCTTGTAAAATTGTTACGTAGTTTTCTATTCTGATTAGTCACGAATAATTGAAGTAGTCTTCACATACTATTTTATTTTATTATTGCGTTTATTGCTAATACAGGATACGAATCCAAGATAATGCTATAACGAATTCAAGGTCATGGCTTTTCAATATAAAGGCATATCCGAATTACTAGCAGTTCATACGAAATTTTTCTGTATTAAAGGAAAAATGTATCGTGCGATTATACTTGCTGCAGTTTGCAGCCTCGTCGCGGGACAAGACTGTACTCCGTCTCCGACGACGGCTAGTGGAAGCTTCGCCCCACAAGGAACAATTTGTTCGGGTCAAATAATTTTCCAAGAAGAATTCGACGCTTTGAATTTCCAAAAATGGGAACACGAGAATACATTGGGAGGTGGTGGCGTAAGTATTTTAATGTGTAGTATTTAATTTTTTGGTAAATTTTTGTCAAAGGTGTTGTTATTTTAATTCATATTTTTATAAATTACTTCTAATTGCTTACATATGTGATATTTAAGTAATAAAACACTATTAGGACACAAAAATTTCCATTCTAGAAGACACATTTTCGAATATGTAATATGTTCTATTTTTGTTAATTGATTAATTAATTACTGCTTAAAGTGTAGCTCAACTGAATTGATTTTTCAATGTATCGGTCTTGAAATAGATTTCTCATTGCTTATGAACACATTTAATCCACAAAAACATAACTTACTGATTTTAACAATTTTCGAACTATATCAAAAGGTATCAGTTTTATTAGTTATATTTGTGTTCTTTCTAAGATATGTGTGCTAGTGTCAGCAAATAATCTAAAAAATCTAGAATATTTTATAATTTTAAAGTGAAAAATAATATATACAATTTATAGAATATGGTGTTAATATCATAATAATAAAGTTTTAGTCAGTTTTGCAGTTCATGTAATGCAGAGATTCTTATTTTTTTAAACGTCATCATTTTTAACAAATACACATAAAATTTTGGTATTTATGGCTAAATGAACATCAGGACTTTGCCAGACCTTCTCTTATATATTTGAGAATTGCTGCTAAATTGACAGATTGTTTCGTAAATTTGTTTTTAGTTTTTGTCATATATTATACTTTTAATATCCTTCTCCGTTTCTTTTTATTTTTAGTTTTTTTGAATTTGTGGCAGATGTTTTGAAAATATTATCTTAATTCATCATATTCATTTTACATAATAAAGTTTGAACGATATAGGGACAATTAGTATAACTCCTACCCTAGGACATGCAAAATAAAAAAGTTCCACACTTTTATTAAAAGCAAGGCTATTATAAAGCAACAGAATACTCGAGATATTGCTCTTTTAGTGACGAATAAATACTTTCCTTCAAAACATAATCCAAATTCTATTATAATTATCGCTTTCAGAATTGGGAATTCCAATGGTACACTAATAATCGAACAAACAGTTTTGTTTATGATGGCGTTTTGCATGTGAAACCAACTCTAACTGCAGATCATCTAGGATACAACAATATCTTCACAGATACTTTGGATATTAACGGCGGAGCTCCTGCTGATGAGTAACGACATATATTTTTGAGTGTACATTATTTGAGTCATTAGTAAAATTACAATTTTTTTAGATGTACAAATCCTCTTTGGTATGGTTGCGTTCGTACAGGAACAGCAAATAACGTATTGAATCCGATAAAGAGTGCTAGATTACGTACATTGAGATCATTTTCCTTCAAATATGGAAGAGTTGTAGCTCGTGCAAGGATGCCAGCAGGAGATTGGCTTTGGCCAGGTCGGTTAAATTTGATCATAGTCGTTACTCATTGCATATTTATAAATTTGATTTCCAATTTTCGCGTATGTTCTTGACGCAAATATTACAATCTTGATCTAACTTTAGCAATCTGGATGATGCCTCGTTATAATGCTTATGGTGGGTGGCCAACTTCTGGAGAAATCGATATTGTCGAAAGTAGGGGTAATCGTAATTTGATGTTGAACGGTCAACAAATTGGTACACAATTAATGGGATCCACCCTCCATTGGGGTCCAGATTGGGCACACAACGGCTATCCTCACACACATTGGGAAAAGAGAAATGCTGCTGGTTTTGACACAGCATTCCATACATACGAAGTGGTTTGGACTCCAACAAACATGAATTTCTACGTTGATGGCGAACATGTAGGAGGTATAACACCCCCAGCTGGTGGTTTATGGGAATTAGGTGGTTGGGGTAATAGCCTTTTTAACCCCTGGCAATCTGAAGGACTAATGGCGCCTTTCGATCAAGAATTTTACATTATCATCAATAATGCTGTAGGTGGTACTGCTTATTTCCCTGATGAAGCTGTAAACGCGAATGGAAAACCATGGCATAATACTTCGCCACAGGTACGTAATGCATAGTAATACTTTTGTTGAAAAAATAAATTACAAGATGCAAAGGAGGAGGTGGAAACTACATCATTAAGTATTTGTTCCAAATACGTGGTTCATGTACTAAATTAATTTTAAAAATCCTAAGTTAGTTTTTAATATAGTACATGGAAAGTAATGGAAATATTAACGTTAGTGCATTAATATTTTCGAGTTTAGAACTTTCATGATATATTTATTTAAGTGAAAATAGCACGATTATTATATTTTCGATTAATGACGTGCTTTGATTAATGAGAAATTCTATTGTTTAGAAGCTTACTTTAAAGTATTATTTATTATCTTGTAAGATATAGTTCACTTGAGAAAGGCATAAGATGATTTTCGTGTTGCAATCTTAATTTTTACAGAATACATATAGGATAAAATCGTGTTTGTAATTTATGTGCTTAAGTGGTAATTAATCGAAAGATATTTGCATAAGTGTACCTATTGAAGAGTTACTTGAGTGCCTAAATGATAATAATTTTTATGATTAGCTTAACAATACAAATAAAAGCATATTGTAACACACGTTACGTACACATGCTTATAACTCTTGATTATTAATGTTTAAAGTGTTTGCTTTGCGGTAGAATATTTTTAGATAATATTGATAGTAGGTAATCTGTAGTAAATTAGCTTAATAGTTGTTGATTGCTGGTTGCGTGTTTACTTACAAGTTTATTTTTCAGGCCGCCACCGATTTCTGGCAAAATAGAAATATGTGGTTAAATACATGGAACTTGGCAAATAGTAATGATGCTGCTCTTCAAGTCGATTACGTTAGAGTATATGCGTTGTAAAACCCTTTTGTATTTTATGCCAATAAATAGAATTACATGATAAATGTGACCTTATTATTCTTATTAATAGTCGTTCAGTGTTCAGATGAAGTTTAGAATTTAGGCTTTTTCGCCTTAAGCACATATCTACAAGACTAGATTAGAATATCTAAATTCTAGTTTACATACCTAGATATACTGATATACAGATGTATAGGGCATGGAAATTATCTGGGAGCGGCCTATTGTAGATTAGTTTGTTATTTGGTCGAAAACTGTTCTGAGTAGACCTCCAAAATGAGGTCATCTACGACATGAACAATGTATATTTATTATTTCGGTTTTTTTTTCGTTAATGTAACACATATTACAAATTTCGAGTTACAAATCTATTTCGAACATGAATTTTTCATATATTTATCACAACTAGTGTTTGCATGTCTATTTATACTTACATTTATTTCAAACATGAATTAATTAATGCTTGACTGTATGTACTTACCAAATAATTTATAATAAGTATGGTTATCAACATAATGTCTGATTGCAAAATGAAGTGTCTCCCTCTCCCTCCCCCTCCTTATTTGACAAAACACAAAAAAGTTGTCCGATGTAAAATATCGAAACTTTTCAGTAGATTCCGATTTTTATATTTATAATAGACCTTAAATTGATAAATTTTGCATAAAATAAGAATTAACATTTTTGGTGATCAGTTATGCCCTCTAGCGGTCATCCTATGCTTTTATAAATAATTTCCAGATGTTTCTCGAGGTCACTTTAGTCCATCCAGTACAGTCCTATCTTAAGGTATACTACATTTTACTGACAAATATAATGCCATCTTCGAAGCGTTTTAAAAACTACATTGAAGAATTTTAAACTGTCTTGTAGCAAAAATCACCAAAGCTGCCACCAATTATACTAATAAATATTTGATAAAAATAGTAGAGATAGTAATATTTATATCATGGATAATGGATGGTGGCACGAATGAATTACAGAAAGCGTTGAAAGAAGTCCAAAAATTCTAGAAGCTTGAAAGAAGAAATGGTAGAAAATTCTAGAAGCTTGAAAGAAGATGTGAGAAGCTTGAAAGAAGAAATGGTAGAAAATTCTAGAAGCTTGAAAGAAGAAATGGTAGAAAATTCTAGATGCTTAAAAGAAGAAATGGTAGAAAATTCTAGAAGCTTGAAAGAAGGCGTGGGAAGTTTGAAAGAAGAGATAGCAGAGAATTCTAGAAGACTGAAAGAAGAAATGGTAAGCTTCAAAGAAGAGATAGGAGAAAACCTAAAGAAGGAAAATTCCAGAATCTTGAAAGAAGAAATAGATCAAAAGTTACTAGAAAATTCAGGTAACATAGAACAACTCTCGAAAGAACTGGACGAGCGTATAAAGGGAATTGAAATAAGATTGGGTCAAGCACATGTAACACGCGGTGATAGTTTCATCCAACCGGCAGCCGTCATACGAAGGGGGAAGATAGTAAGCATCCATACCCCATGGTCAAACTAAGCTACCAACATTTGATGGCAAAACACCTTTGGAGGAATTCTTGACACTGGTCGAAACAGCTGCCCTGGTTAATGGTTGGAATAAATCCACTTTTACTTACACTACGTAAGTTCAGTGCTGCAAGCCATACGCTTGACGGAGCGACAGAACTATACAGAGCTTGTGAAGCAGTTGGAGATGCGTTTCGAGCACAATATGGAACAAGTTTACAGCGCCCAATTGAAAAACTGCTACCAGAAACCCACGGAAAGTCTGCAAGAATATGAAGCCGATGTATTTCGTTTAATCAGGAGCGCATATCCGAAATAATCTATGAAGATAAACTGGCCCGTCCACTTAACCGAAGCCTTATCTCAAGCACTTGAATTTGAAGCTGTCAAGCAATCTGTTCGAACAGTGGAGAACCTTATAGAGGAAAAGCAGGCAGCATCTCCTGTAGAATAATTCGTTACCCAAGTGATGGAAGCACTGAAACCCAGGAAGGCAGGACGTTGCTGGAATTGTGGCAAGGTTGGACATTTGAGGAACCGCTGTCCTCAGCCACGAAGGGCACCCAAGCAAGCGGAAAACTAAAACGGGTTAACATGAACGGGCAATCGTTGACCCATGTTGCCGGCACCCCCCAAACATCTGTAGCTGTCGCATCTATGAAGTGCCAAACCAATAGTCTTTTTGTAAACGGATTAGTCAATGGTCAAACACGAGATATGTTACTGGACACTGGTGCAACGATGACCATCATTCGTCCAGAGATTCTTAAAGAGAAAACGGAAACGCTGCCAACAAGAACGGCATTACGTACAGCCACTGGGGAGTCGGTCAACGTCCTGGGTGAAACGATTGCCAACTTCCAAATTGGCGATACGAAATTCAGGTATCGCATACTGGTAGTCAACATAGAACAGGACGTAATTCTTGGAATGGATATAATGGCAGAATTTGGCTTCAAACTAGACCTTCAAGGAGGTGTACTGGTTGTAAATGGCGAAGACATTGTCCTGAACCGTTGTAAAGGTATTGCCACACGTGCGTTTTTGATCAAATTCATCGACGGAAGTAGTAAATATTGCATCGGCAACACTCGACGACCCTGAAGGTCAAATTGTACTGTTAGAACCGGAAGTAAATAATGGTCTGCATCATAAGTACTCTTTGCAAAGTTCATCCAAGAAAAATTTTCAGTCCGACTGATGAATCTTAATGATTATCCGATAAAAATAAAGCAAACCAAATTGGGAAGTTTTCTTCGATTGCCCAATTTATGGCTAGCATTTGGGCAACCATCAAAACTATTGGACAAACTTGTTGACACGGCCTGTGATTTGACAACAACAACGTCGAGCAAAACGTTTTGGAATTGAATATTTCCATCGAAGATGGTGCCAAAGGAAGAACCAAACACCGAATAGACATAGGAGATCAAGCCTATTCGTCAAGCAGTGCTTACAGTTAGCAAAAGAAGCCAAATGGAATAAATTATCCGAGATATGGAAAGGAATGGCGTTACTGAACCATCGACATACTCCAGTGGTGCTGGTAAAGAAGAAAAACCAGATTCTGCAGCGAAACGACTCCTCAAAATTTAAATTATTGAATACTTTGGACACTTTGGTTGGTTGCAAAATGTTTTCAACGCTGGATCTCAAAAGTGGTTACTGGCAAGTAAACTTAGAGCCCAAAGACAAAGAAAAGACTGTCAATTGGAACCGGGCTTTGGCAGTTCAACGTTATGCCATTCGGATTATGCAATGCTCCAGCAACATTTGAGAGGCTTTTGGAGAATGTGTTAAGAATCGTGGGAAATATGACTCGTATACCTTGATGACATAATTGTGCTTGGGAAGTCATTTGATGCTCATCTGAAAAACTTAGAAGCTGTATTCCAACGTCTCCGTGAAGCCAAGTTAAAGCTGAACCCGAAAAATGCAATCTATTCCAGAAGCAAGTCAACTATCTTGGCCATGTTGTTTCGGAAGAAGGAGTATCGGCCGATCCAGAAAAGATAGAAGCCATTAGGAACTGGCCAGTACCAAAGGATAAGCACGAAGTTCGAAGCTTCCTCGAACTTATTACCGTCGGTTCGTCTCAGGGTTTGCCAAGATCGCCAAGGCACTAACAAGACTTACTGAAGAAGGCAGAGATTTTGTATGGGACGAGGACTGTCAGCATGCGTTTGAGCAACTCAAGCAAACGTTGATTTGTGCTCCGATTTTGAACCCACGTCCTGACGGAAACTTTATTCTGGACACTGATGCAAGCAATGTGGGTATCAATCCTATCTCAAATACAGGACGGGGCTGAAAAAGTTATTGCCTACTTCAGCAAGGTGCTGTCAAAACCAGAACGCAACTATTGCGTAACCAGGAGAGAATTGCTGGCAGTGGTTAAGTCAATCGAGCATTTCCACAAATGCGTCTACATTCTTGTTAAGAACCGATCATAGCGTTAACCTGGTTGCTAAGCTTTTTCCAGAGGGGCAAGTGGCGAGATGGATTGAACGATTGAACTTCGATAACAACGATTTTGAATTGTTATAACAAACTTAAAACGATCAAGAAGACCTTGTCCCAATTGTAGAAAGAAAAGAGATTCTTGTTGTAGAGTCTCGGTAGTAGATGATCGATGCAACGAAGACCAATTTCGAGCTGATCAGGAGTCGGACCAGGATTTGAAGCACTTGCTAGAATGGAAGATGGCAGGAACCAAGCCAACTTGGGAATGGATTGCTTCGTACACCCAGACTGTTCATATTGAATGGGACTCTCTGATATTGGAAAATGGTCTGCTGAAACGTGTGTTAGAAGACGAGATGGAACAAACAGGAAGCTACAACTAGTCGTCCCAAAAGAAGGATCCCCGAGATACTGGAGCTGCTACATGATGGAACATCAGGAGGACACTTGAATCCGGAAGACACTAGAGAAGATCCGAAACCGTTTCTATTGGATGAATTGTAAGGAAGACGTTAAATTGGTGCAGAAAATGTGTAACTTGTGCTACTGCTAATGGTCCGCATCGTAAAAGAACGGCACCAATGCGGCAGTACAATGTGAAGTCCATTCGAAAGAATTGCAATAGACATCGCCGGCCCATTCCCTGATACGGAAAGTGGAAATAAATTTATTCTAGTGGCAATGGACTACTTTAGCAAGTGGGTTGAAGCTTACGCACTGCCCAATCAGGAAGCTATCACGGTTGCTGAAACCTTGGTTAAAGAACTCATCTGCCGATTTGGTGTACCACTCGAACTACATTCTGACCAGGGACGCAATTTTGAATCGGCTGTGTTCCAAAATGTTTGCAAAATACTGGGAGTCCACAAAACCAGAACTACAGCTTTGCACCCACAATCTGATGGAATGGTAGAACGCATGAATAGAACGGTTATAAAGTATCTGTCGAAGTCTGTGGCCGACCACCAACGTGACTGGGATCAACAACTCCATCTGTTCCTCTTGGCGTACAGAGCATCAGTCCACGAAACCACTGGTCAAAGCCCAGCCAACGTAATTTTTGGTCGAGAGCTGCGACTACCATGTGATCTGAAATTTGGTTTCAAGCCCAATGAAGAAGTAGTCGGGGAAGACTATGTATCCAACCTTCGGAAGCGAATGAATGAAATCCATAGTGCGGTAAGAGGCAGTATCCACGAAGCTAGTGATCGAATGAAGGAGCGCTATGACATCAAAGCGGACGAAAACGGATACCAACCAGGGGACCTGGTATGGTTATTTAACCCCCAGCGACGTGGCTATTCCCCAAAGCTCCAGCGATCATGGGAAGGACCTTACGAAGTGATCAAAAGAATCAACGATGTAATCTATCGCATTAGAAAGAAACCGAGCGGTGAACTAAGAGTGATCCACTTTAATCGACTGGCGCCATTCCTGGGAGACAATCGTCAAGACCGAAATGAACAAAGTGTCCGCATTTGTAACGTCCCCAAAGAGGAAATGACATACGAGGAATTTGTGGCCAACCATGGACATGGACGTAAGATTCGTCATGCGGTCACAACAGAAATCCAACGAGACTTGTTTGCGGCTCCCCTGGACCATGCACTAGCTCACTGCGTGGCTGAGGACCTGAAGATGGGAAAAGGGATAGCTAGAGTGTTTCGGCAGAAGTTTGGAGGAATCGACGATCTTCGAAAACAACGGCCACAAGTTGGCAAAGCACTATACCACACTGGCAACGGCCGTCCCTTATTTTACCTGGTGACCAAGGAGGCCAGTTATGGGAAGCCGTCTTACCAAACGATGTGGGACGCGTTGAAGAGCCTGCGTGAACGTCTGTTACAAGAGGGCATCAGAAAGCTGAGTATACCGAAGCTAGGATGCGGTTTGGATGGATTAGATTGGCGAATTATAAGAAGCATGATTGAGGAACTATTCCGATATACTGGTATCAACGTTTTGGTATGCTGTTACAATCCACGCGCAACTGAAATGACAAGAAAGTCCGTGCCCTGCTATTTCTTCGAAACATCGCGGTGTAGAAGAGGAACGGAGTGTCGTTACCACCACGAGCTTGCGAGAGATACTGCTCCGGGACGGAACAGTTCTAAGGAGGGGGCAGTGTTACGGCCGTACGCCTATGACTTATTCGGGAGAACTTCGAATTCTAGAAAACCTCTAGAAAAGTTCTAGATTATTCGAGTATAGAATGTTCGAGATACACCAAGGTTGTATAAAAAGGGGTCGAGGCTGGACCGAGAGAACAATCTATTACCGAACTTCGACAAGTGTAAATAAATATTGTAAAAGTAAATAGTGCGCGGACATAAATAATCTTTTAGTGTTAGTCAATCGTTATTGTTTATTTGTTACTACGTTATTATTATTATTAGAAATAAATCGTTGTTTTTACGAAATATCGCCTGAATATTTATTTAAACCGCGTAAACGTTACAATATATATGACAAGTCTATACTTCCCATTAAAAAAATATTGGGGTTGTACCTGTCATTCGAAGGGGGTTGAAGGTAGCCATCGTATTTTCGCGTTGAATTTTTATAATTTAAATTTTACGCGTTTCGGGATTTTCTATGAATATGTACAGTAACCAAAATAATGAATGTATTCTATTTGGCTTTTACACACTGTATAATGTTGTGGTTTTTAACAAACGGCGAATTAAAATTTTCCAGGAGATCGTAAATGTGAGTTTATTTACTCACATATGATAATTGCGGTTAGTGGAGTGAATGTTTTATAATAGGTAAATATAATTTACGAGTATTGTTTTGTTCTAGTTTCGGCGTGGATTTTATAGAAAAATCAGACAAGGCGATTGTATTTTTATTTATAGTATTTATTTATTTATGCAGTGTGTGCTCGATGTATGTGTTATACCCCTTCTGCACTATAATAGGTTATACCTGTTGTATTACAAAGATGTTGGTAGTAAAATAATGTTGGATAAAATTGTAACTTTACTTGGCGAAGAATTGTCGTCTTCAGCGTTCCGTTATTATAATATTATACTATTATATTATTATAATATTTATCATATTTTCTTCTTCTAAAATCATTACTATTGCTGTGATATAAGTTACGGTGGTATTATACCAAAGGCAGCGAATAGGCCTGCGGAAGTACCTAAATGCTATCGTCCTATTAGACTTAAAACCATTTAAAAGATAGGTAATTAATTTGCCTACGAAATGGATCAATTCACAGAAACGATTCTATAAAACCTTATGAAAAAGATCGAAGACACTTTTGCAAGTCAGGAAATAGTTCTATGGTCTGGGAATAATTCCTGACCAAATGTGAAGCTGAAACAGTCACTTAGACAAAGTTTACTTTATGATTCTCAAAATATAATTTGAATAATAGGTACAGTTTTTGAAGCAAACCGCAAATTGTAAAATTTCGAAAAAAAATATACATTTGACATTTGACAGTTGGCATATATGAAGTAGTCCACTTTTTGGTTATGCTGTCGATCCTAATGTCAGAGGTGTTCCTTGAAAGAAATAGCTGTTTTAAACTATTCCTCGGTCAAATCTTATGAGTAAAGTATACCTATGAGATATTTTCACTTTAACTAGAAATGCAAATTATATTTTATCGTAGATTGTTGCCGAAATGAATTAATGATGCATACACTGATTCATTGCTATTCTGTTATTATTTTAATCCAAATGTTCACCAAAGCAGAACTAATAGGCGCTTTATGTACGGCGTTAGCCTTTCTAAGTGCAGCACAAATTTTATTAACCGGTATTTTGTCTTTCGCATTTCCACATTTTTTATCACTTTCTCACTGTAGTATGGCGACGGCCGCTGGAGTGATATCCGGTTTGGTTGCTGTACCAATGATTATTCAATTAAAAACGGCACAAATGTAAATCAAAAATTATTTTTTTTTAGACTTGACAAATTAAACGCTTCTTGTTATAGTTCGCCTCTGATTGAATTACGATATGGATATACTAAATGGTACCAAGTAATTGCAATTATAGTTTGTGCTAGTCTACATGTAGTGGCCGATATTATAGCTTTGATCTCAGTACTGGTGCCGAGACAATGGAACGATGAATTTTTGAACAAGATGAGAGAATATAAAGTTAAAAAATCGTCCAAGAGCGTGGTAGATAATATTCAGTGGGCATTGCAATGTTGCGGTTCTGTATCGTATAAGGACTGGTATACTGTTAAGTGGACGAAAATATCAGCGTGAGTTTGACATTAGTCAATTTGTTGTTAAGTAGGCTTCAGACTGTCTTCACTGAACACTATATAACTACACAATTCTTTATAAGGTACGTATGGTGTTTTGCGGTCGATTGATACAAAACACTCGTTTTAGTTGTCTTAAGTGTTGACTTATAAGTTATAACTCACAGTTTCATTAATTTTGTCCTTGTCCCTTTCTAAACCTGTAAAATATATATCAACTAGATGAGGAACGTAGCTAGAGCCAACATTTTATTATTTAGAACATTTACAAGCATTAAAATCTTCAGTTTTCAATTTCAGATGGTAGACTTTTGCAGTCATTAAATAAGTTCACTAACACTAATAATAAATAATATAAGAATATAAGAACCATTAATACTAACACACTTATTCGATTTTTTTTAATAACGTTATGCCTTTGAAAAAAAATTCATTTGGTACAACAATACTAGTCACACGGGGCGAGGTCGCTACTGTGACTAGGGTAGGTTTTGTAATTTCTCAAAGTCACATTTATTGCTTAAACAATTCGTGCCTTGTGCAACCTGCAGCTGGATATAGCTGTGTTCAATTTCTTAATTGTGGCTTTGTAGACATTGCTACGTTATTGTAGTCCGTATTAAGTACACATATACCAAATATGTGTACTTAATTCAGAAAATCTCCTGCATGTCTCAGAAAACTGTGGCCATTTCCAGTAGAAAATTGCGTTGCTGTCTTCTTGGGCGGTGGAGAGCCCTTATGAACCTATTGCATGAATACTTGTTTCAGTGGTGTACTCCAGTTTCATCTCCAGCTACAATTCTGTTTAAGAAGTGTTTATATTGAGATAAAAGACTCAAATCCTTTGCATAAATTTGTCGTTTACACAAACTTTTTCGGGAGTGAGCAGTCTAGGAATCCGTCATTGCAAGACATTACTTATTTCAAAATCTTAGTGTACAAAAATTCTAGAAAAAATGTTAAGAAAACATTCCTTTCTATATCTCTAACAATAACTGAAATTTCTACTTGGCCGTCCGTCAACATTAAATCTTCAATTTTGTTAATAATTTCTTGAGTTTATGTGTCTGGAAGTTTACCACATTTTCAGTTATCATGAATGGATTCTCTGTCCTATTTGAACTGTTTACATCGACATTTTACTTGGAAATAAGACGGATTATTTTCTTATTAGACTCTCGCCATTCGCTCATGGGTACGCCTTCTTTTGATAAAAATTTCATTACAGTTTTATGGTCAAGTTTCAAATCATTCGTTAAACGATTCGAACCAAATTTCGAGATAATATTATAAAATGTCACAAAAACATCATGTAAGAAAATTGTCGCGATAGCATATTGTTTTCATAACTAGGTAGATAACAGAAAATCATGAATTAATTGAAAAAACTCTTTTGGGTCATATTTACAGTCCGTGGTTGAGGTTGTGCCGATGCTTGAGCACGCGATTTTGACGTAACTGTCATGGCAAATGTGTTAAAATTGCGTGCTCAAGCATCGACACGATCTCAGGCACGAACTATAAATATGACCCTAAATTTATTTGATTAGTTTCCTACCAACTACTAACTCTTTGTAAGTTTGTATTTATTGTTAGTATGTTGGTAGTATAGTATAGTAATTAACTTGATTGCTTATACTGTTTCGTACATTTACACAGTTATTGTTTTTACAGAAGGAGCACTTTAGTAGACATTATTCGAGACACAGCGGGATATTTTGAAACTACAAAAGAAGTCAATAGCGTTCCTTTTTCTTGTTGTGCCAGAAAAATTTTGGAGACATGTATGCATTATGACGTTTCACAGTACGGCACTAATACGATTAGCGTCTCCGGATGTAGTTTAAAAATGCAACATACGGCTCAGTTAATATTATGGTCTGAATTCGGCGTTTATGCTATTTGCGTCTTAATAGAGGTAAGTATTTTTATTGTACAGGGTCAGTCTTCTTTTGTTCTAAAATATTTTTGATATCGGACAACTTCATATTTTAGAAACCGCAAATGGAACCATAATGGTGGCCAAATACATTTCGAAACCCACAACAGGTTATACAGGGTGTGATTTTTAACTAAAAGTAATAACAAGAAAACCAGCAAAGATAGGTGTAGGAAAACTTATATCGAGTGAAAATTATATCTGCATCTAAATATGTCATATGGGTTTTAAAATGTATTTGGCAACCATTACGGTTCTAGTTGCAGTTTCTAAAAATCAATGCAAAAGAAAAAAATGAAAGTAAGTCACAATACCTCAAAAGCAGTTGAATATAGGAAACCCTAATACGCAGTATCCTAAAATCAATTGTAGGATCCAAAATAGTATATTAAGATACAAGTTTCATAAGACACGATTTTTTCTCACGCGTTCAAGTTTAGAAAATGGGGCTAGGCGAGTTTTCTAAAGAACAAGTGCGCAAAAATGTTTTTTTTTAAGTTAGTTACTCGGATTTTTAAGTAAAACAATTTAAATATTTGAACATCGACGGTGATTTATGCAATAAATTAAACTTCAAAAAATAAATTAGCGTGCGATAAAGTAATACTTTATGCAACCAAAACGGGTGTCATAAAGTGAACTTTATAGCACCGGAGTAGAAAAATGCAATAATATACAGCGTATTTAATTTAAATTAGGAAAGTTTTATCAAAAATATTTTAGAACAAAAGAAGACCTATTCTGAAAGTTTCCGATTAATAAATAGTTAGGGACTATACAATGAACGGATTCTGTGGTGAACCATGTATGCATATATAGGGTATGTCACGACGTGAATATATATATAGGGAATATAAATAGAATATATATAGAATATAGAGAAGGACAGGTTTTCTATTAGCCTTCTTTCACAAAGATGACTTAAGGAACTGCAATACTTTAAAAGATTATTAATCGATTATCCTAGCACATTTACTGTAGGTAATTACTGGATTTCAGAAATATTCCTTACTATATCCAAATTACGACATTTATAGGTATTTAATGGCAAAAACTTTAGATAATCACCACGACTTGTACTTACGACTTGTATCATTGTTCTATTTTTATAAATTTTATGTTTCGGAAATATACCCGAGTATGTAAATTAGTCATAACCTAAGATGAAATAATGAAAGAGGAAATTACAGTTTTAAAATATATATAATAGAAAACGGACAGTTTCCTTATCTGCACTTGGATAATGTTTTGGCGCAATCAAAACACAAACAAATAATAACCGCAAGAAGTAGTTATTATTTATAATACACAACCTAAACGTTTTAAAATTTAAATGGATTTTTATAAGTAAATAGTTAATCGTAGTACTCTTTATATTCATTATTAAATTGCATATGCATAAAACAGGAAGCACAATGTTGTATTGGGTAATATTATTCTCGTTAACTTCGTGTGTTAACTAATGTTCTTTATAAATAAAATTATTAATAACCAATTTGTGGTTGTTGAACTAGAAAGATAATGAATTTAATTTTTGTATTCCTGCGGGAAGTGGTTTTGTTTGAGCGGAACTGGAGAAGAAACTATAGAATCACTGATAACTAACAAACAAATAAGTATACTATGGAACTTATACTCGGCAGATTCTATCGATTATCCTTGTAGATTTGTAATGTAGCCTTAGAATTGACTCAGAAATTCAAATCAATAATAAAATTTGGGTGACTCTATTTGAAATACGGTAATACGTACTTCCCGTGTGTCTAGAAGAAGGTAAAATGCAAACCTATTTTAAATCGAAAGAACGTAACCCAGATAATAATTTACAATCACAGTTTTTATTACTTTTTTAGATTTCTTTAAACAAATCTTGTCGTGACATACCCTGTATAATACACATAACGACAAATTTGTGCAACAGAGATAGAATTTAATTATTTTCTTTATAGTGTATGTACTGCTAATACTCTCTGGTCATCTCCTAATATGAAGTTAGGTCAAGTAATTAATTGGAAGACATTCGTCTTCCCATACTTTCGATAAGGTCAATCAGGTCTTGAGACAATTTGTTATTTTCCACAACTGTCACAACTATGACATATTTAGTTTAAAAAGTCTATGATATAGTGGGTGATATGTGGCCGCACATTGTCCTTTACTAGAGTAATATTTTCTCAATGCCACATATATTTCTGATATACGAGGGAGCGTTTTTATATTCGCGGAATGACGGAGAAGATAAAAAAACAAATTATTTTTCTTTCTCAATATATTCACCTGCAAGACGGATACATTTTTCACATCTTTCGATTAATTTATTTAGACCCTGATAAAAAAATGATTTCTCTTTATCTGCAAAATACGCCGAAACTGCCTCCTTGACTTCATCATCGCCAGTAAATTTTTTACCCCGCAGCTTGTCCTTTACTAGAGTAACATTTTCTCCAAGCAAAAGGTTTCTCTTTAATGCCACAATGGTTTTCTCCGGAGAATATTTATCTTTATAATCAATCAATCAACTCGCTGATTGTATGTGCTACTGCATGGAGTTAACACTTTCGTCATCAATTCGTCATCACTCCTTGTCTTCATTATTTTCTACGCGCTGCTTGGTTGGTTACTTGGTTTATGTTACTTGGTTGACGATAAAAGACAACTGTCTAATAACAATGAAACTTCGTATTTATGCCGCTCCCCACGCTCCCAATCCCTAATCCACAACCCATTCCGGAATAAAAAACTATATAAGTTAACACTTCGTCATCAGTCATCACTAATTTTGTGCAGGCTCGTCCATTGAATTTAATCCTGCTTTACATTGAAATAATTTTTCAAAAGAATTCCACTCCACTGGTCATCATTCCAATTTTTGTGTGCTTGCAAAAAATCTGTAACACGACAGAGCATTGGGATCTTTACTGTGACATAGGACTCAAGACCACCTTCTTTAAGTTTTCTTCTTGCTGTGCGCTCACTTATGGCGATTCCACAAATATCTTCTATTAGCTTTCTTCTCTGAACTGCTACTTAACATCTATTTTGCAATGTTTGCCAGGTTTGCCTCCAATGATGGTTGACTCTGATTAACCAAACCTTCGGTCTAATCGACCATGTTGGATTATTGTTACGGTGGCTATAAAAGTCGGTAGAAATTTATCCTACAAAATCCAACAAACGAGAACAAATAAAATCGATTACTTACCACATTACTTAACCAAAAACTTTAATTTATTAGTAGAACATTTAATCTAGGCTATAAAATAATAAAATTAAGAAGGAAGTAACAAATTTACAATCTGTTCTTCTACACTTGCCTGTGTCTGTATATATACTTAAAAAGTTAATTTCAGGGCATCATATTGTTTTGCTTACTGAGATCCGTTAGAGTTGCCGAAGAAGACAGTGAGTTTGAATGGAAAAAATACTTGTATGTTGTAAATAATACTGATACATTAGCTAAAATTATGTTTCATTTTGTTTCATTTCAGTTGTAAAAAGTCATGGCCAGATAATCTGCATAATGAGCGCTGTAAATTGTTACTAGGGCAATATGAAAATTAGTAAGTGTAAAATTACTGTAGGGTTATCGCTAAATTGTATAGATTTAAGATATACATGCTATGTAGAATAAAGAATGAACTGAAACTATTTAATTATCTTTTTTATCTAGTTTTATGTACATACATATTATGATTATTACCAGAAATTAAATTACCTAGTTAAATTAAATGATGTATCTGTCTAATATCAAAACGATAAATTAAAATTTATGTATAATATTTATTTATAGTTGACGGGTTTGCATCTCACCATTCGATTCAGTCTCAAATTGTTCTGAGACGCATAAATCGTACTGTACTTAATTCATTTAATGTGGCGTCGTTACAATGTCTCCCCGGATTGACGCATGAATAGGGAAAATAGACTGTGTGAAATTTCATCTTCTGGGTTTCAGTTCTGCTTGGATAAGTGTATGTTTTGTATAGGGGATCCGTTAAAATTTTATTAAGAAAAGTTGTTTGTGAAATTTTTAACAAAATCGAAGAACTTTTATCTGTCAATTGGATATTGGGTATAAAATTTTAAAATACAAAACAGAACATGTAAAATATATTTCGCGGGTCGATAGCTGTAGTGGTTAGGCAACTCTCTAGTATTGTGGCAGAACACTGAGAGGCAGGGTTCAGTTTTTCGAGAGGACGGTGACATTTTACCATTCGCTGCTGGGAGCAAGATGATTATAAAGGCCTTTTAACACAATTACTCAGTCACAAGCTCCACAGCACGAGTTGTGAGAGATAGGAGCAGTATTCAGTGCACTTAGGACAGAAATGTGCAAATAAGTAAATATCAGTATGTTATACAAAAATAAAACAAAAATGAAAATTAAAATACAAAAAATATATACAACTTACTCAAACTTGACGTTTCGTCACTAATACAAGTGGCTTCTTCAGGAGCAAAACTAGATGAGGGGCGCCAGTGGGTCACGGTAACACGACGAGTAAACCACGCCAGAGCCGAAAACCTTCTGATAAGGAAAAGGTGGACGTGCTGGGATATATACAGGGTCTTTCAGGAAACCCTTTAGTTAGAATCTTCTCTTAGTACAATTCTGAAATTTTGACAGTTGCATTTATGGTATAGGTTCTACTGTTTTAAAATATTTTCAACGAAATCTGACTTCCGGTTATACCGGAAGTAAATAGCAACTTTGTTATTTGAAATAGAATGGTATAATTTTTTTCAATCGATTCTACGCATTATTTGCAAGTATTTTGTATTAGGGTTCCCTATCCCTAAATTCAACTGTTTTAAAGATATTTACAATTTTGATTAATATTTTGCTATTGCACCATCTTAAAGAAAAATTAATATTTTAAGCCTTTTGAAGCGTAAGGTACCAAACTTCTGCAAACGACAGTAAAGGGTCATAGATATTGAGAACTGTTGTAACTTTCAACAAAATTGATATACCTAGGTGTGCAGAAATTAGCAACCAATTCAGATATCTTCAATATCAATCAATATCATATCTTGTTAGTTTTTGAGTTATTAGAGGTTATTTGGTGCTCGAGCTCGAGCTATAGCCATTCTGGTTTCATGTTTTAATGCTATGTTGGTGTTGTCGGCCCAGGAAATTTAGATTACGCGGTGAACAATTAATAGAGCCGAGTACTGATTGCTTTTGTGCTGGGTGATGATGTGAGTTGGCGTGAAAATATCGATCGGTAAGTATAGACTTCCTGTGCACGGAGTGACTTAAATGACCATTTGGTAGGCGACTAACTAATACATACATCAAGGAAAGGCAGGGAACCGTTTGTCTCAATCTCCATGGTGAATTTTACGCCTGGGTGTCATTTAAAATCGATATATTGATTTTGTTCAAATTTTACAAGCTTGAATAAATTACACAGAACAACAAATTTTCATTTTTCTTATTTTTCTTTATGAGTTATATACAAACTTATTTTGTTTTATATTTCTAATAATTATTATAAAACAAATATCTTCTATCACATCTGGTATTATAAACAAATGAAATTCATATTGATCGTACAATACTAACACTAACTAAGTATATCCTATTTTGGGAGGTATTTAGAAAGTCGTTATTTTCGCTTTCCTTATATATTGACATGAAGAACATTCCGAAATTAAAGTCCAACAGTAGTCAGTAAGCATCTCGCTATTCCACTTGTCCTGATAGCGCTTTTCAATAGTGGAAATATCCTGATGAAATCTTTCCCCATGCTCGTCGCTAACATCGCCAAGATTCGGGGGAAAGAAGTTTAGGTGCGAATGCAAGAAATGTACATATTTTAAGACTCATATTACAGCCGAAGGCACAGTAGCTTCTAAGAAGTTCACTAACAATTTCCTCGTAATCTTCAGATTTTTTATTTCCTAAGAAATTCTTTGTCACACTTGATTTTATCAAGGAGACGTGTCATATTATCATATGTTCCCTTCATGTGCACGGCATGACCAACAGGAATGGAGGTGTAGATGTTTCCTATATGTAGAAGGACAGCTTTCAAACTCAATTTAGAAGCATCTATAAAAAGACGCCATTCTTCCGGTTGGTGTTTGTAACCTAATTCTCACATTGAACCGTCAACATTTTTGCAAAATGAAAGACCTTCTTCGGTTAAAAAATACTGTGACAGTTCTTTCTTGCAGTCTTGATCCTAATATTTCTGCCTGAGTTTTTGATAAATTGAGATCTCGAACTAGGTCATTTAATTCACAACTCTGAAATGTATTCTTCTATCTCGGTTTCAACATGTTCCTGGTTCGAAACATCCATAGGACTTGGTACTGTCAAAGCTTCCGAATGAGGAACTGGACGAGTGGCAGAAGGTAAATTAGGATAGGAAATTTTATCCTTATTTTTACTGGAAAACCCGAAGGTCTTTGTACAGCAAAAGTGGAAGTCTGTCGAATGATCCTTTTGTTCTCGCCAAATCATAGGCCTACCAAATGGCATAGCTATGCTCTTACCTTTTATCCAGCTCCTCAAAGTAAAAGCACATCGTGCACAGACATTGTGAGGGGTCCACAACTTGTCTTGATTTGTAATTTTTAATTTAAAATAAAGGTTATACGATTTTTCTATTAACGGTGTAATATTTCGCCTATGCTGTTGAACGGTGAATTCTCCACATACATAATAAAAACTGTTAGGATTGTTTAGACACGTACGGGACATTGCAAATTCAAAAAACGTTTAACTAATGTTACTACCATACATTGCGCCAATTTGAGTCGAATAACGTGCCTGTAGGGTCTTATATATACTCACATATGCACAGATCTATTAATTCCTTGATTGGATTGGTTCTAGGGAAAAAAAGGAAATGGTTTAACGACTATGACGTAGAGCAGGAGAAAAAAGTGTCCGGACAGTGGGCGAAAGAAGGAGGCTTCTTACTCAAACCCTACGGGAACTTTATTGTCCTAGAGTGCATACAAATAATGTCTGTATCACAGACAGTCCATGTAGGTATACTAAGTCAATAAAGTACCCGTGCATTTTGAGTGAAGGGCGTCTTTCTTACATGCACTGGCAGGATACTTTTTCTCCTGCTGTACAAATGAAGCCCAAATATGTTAAATCCTGTTCAGACATACCCGTTAGTATGATAATAACTTGATAGTTTCTTTTAACTTACTCATAAAAAATATCTTTAGATATGCAGTACATTTAATACATGTATGTGTAAAAAAAACATTTCTCAGAAATCTGACGTGATAGCCAATTTTTGAAAATATTTTCAGAATTACAATGAAAAAGTCCATAATGTACACGTATCAGAGTGTAAAAAAAAAAACCCTGTTCACCAGTGTTATCATTCTGTACAACTTTTCTCGATAACATTTTGTCGTATACAGAACATATATTTTACTGGAGAAAGAAATTATCTTTTTGAAAATTTCCAAGACATTTGACTTTTTGAAACTAAAATTTATAGCACAAGTAGTTTCTAGTCATGTAAGGTTAAACCACAAAAGATAAAATGTAATTTCAAAATTTCTCTGCCTTCTTGCCCTACTCATGCGTCGATCTGAGGACACACTGCATATAATATGTTTATTCAATTATTATGTTAATTTTTAACTAGATTTAGGAGCTAATATTAACTTATGCCTGAGAGGTCGAAAATGTATTAAAACCTTTATTAGAAAACTTTAATCTCCAGTACATAAAATAATATGTTAGCCCAATATGAAAACATAATGTTAACCCTTACAAGAACCTGTTTGTTCAAAAATTAGGTTCAGTAAAAATTTGTAACTAATTACCAAAGTTACTCCACCTTACCCGTTTGCATTTGTTATTCAGGTTTAGAGTTTTATAAATTTTAAATTTAACTTTTTAGGAAAAGAAATTGAAACTAGTTCTGAACTGTTTATACCTGAGAAATTAGAAGAGATTCTCTATAGTTTTCTAGTCACTATTTGTAACTTTGTCTAAGTATGGTTGGCTTTCGTTTTCATGTGAATTTTAGGAGTTGCTTTGATGAATTGTGTTTTGGCAGTGAATTTGTTGTTTTCAATATTTCGATGAAGTACATAAGAGGAACTTAGGTTTATACTTTTCTTGCATGTATTAAAAATAACATTATACTAAACAATGTTTTTGTTCACTGTATGTAAAACGATCTATATCATTCCTAAAAATGAAGCAAAAGTAATGTTTCGCGAGTAGTTTTGTTTTTAAGATTGCTCTCCATATACGATAATAATAAAATTTCTTTAGATTTTAGAGCAAGATTTTGTAAAAATTACAAAAATAATTCATACAAGTAAATTACAGTAGCATCTGTTACATCGTTCTAGTATCTGAAGAGAGGGTCACATTACTGTTAACATCGAACGCACATTATCGCAATAACTAGGGCGCCAAGAATATCAGATTAAATCGCTTGTAGAACTGCCGTGTTACACTTCCAATTGACGTCACTTCCGGTGATGTCCAATCGGGAATAAAATATGTGTAACAATAAACACATTTCTTTCCAAAATGATATCATTTTAAATATAAAAGTTATCATGTGATGGGAAAGGGTGAGACGACGGACCATATCCCTCAGGCTTCTCCTCTCCTTTTACATCACAAAAAATTAGCATTGTTTACTGTTTGATACGTTAGTGAAAATATTGGGTGTAATATTTTTTTTATTGTAGACTTAGGCTAAATCGAGAATGTAAACTGAAATCGATATAGTATCGGTTTATAAAAATCGATAATTTTCTAAATATAAGTATTAATTCAGTAAAACTCTAAGAAAAATATAAAAAATATATTTTATCGCAATTAAATACACGAATACATTTAACATTTGTACAGAGTGAAGGAAGTCATTCTTATCATGTATGTAGTTTGTCATTCGTTTCAAATTTAAAATAATTACATATTTAAAAGAACTAAGCTTATCTATACAACAAAAAATAATAATGATGAAAGATGGCGATACTTAAATATACAATCCAAGTTATGCAATTGGCGTTAAATATATTAAGATTTATGTTGTATGAATGAAAAGGTGACAAGATTTAACTGAAAGAAATATGAATACAGAATCAATTCAAATATAATATTGTACTATTTCTGTTCAGTTAGTTTTATAGTATCTAATGGTTTTTCTGTGTTGGCACTGCTTTCAAATTTCTTCAAAACGTTAGTCCTTATCGAGATAAATACTTTATCATACGGAATGAGAACACATTATAAGCTAAAGAGGATTTGGCAAGAATTAAATATTAACACTTTGCTTCAGTTCTAAATACTGAAAAGGTACGTGTATGGTACAATGTTTATGTTCCACAATTAAATGGCCGCGTCTGTGAGATGCTCCTACTACTAAAACTGTTTCCCCTTTTAGTAGCACAGTACTATCACCGCTACTATCTTCTGGGTAAGTCATCTTCATTACCCTCGTCTGAGGATAGCCTAATTTTGTATTTCCGGCGACGGTATACGATCTACTTGGTGGCACCGGTGGTGGTCTTTCTAAATCTAACCCAAACAGATTACATGTTTGCTGAATAATCTTACTATCACATTTTTCATTGGGATCTGGTGGAGGCGTACCAGCTATCGGTTGCGGTCTTGGTCGCGTGGTAACTCCACCTGCAACTACTCTGCTAAGAGTAGTTTGAGTATTGGTGATGTGCATTTCTTTTTCTCTTTTGAGTATGGACCACCTGTATCGGCTTTTCCAACCCCGCCATACTGATTGAATTGTAGTTGCTGACTTTTGTCGTTTTTCGTTTCTTAGTTTTTCGAGTTGTTGACGAATGCCTTCGCTTAGGAAAATGTGACGTTTTCCTAATGCCCAGCTCGTGGATACGGCAGTACTTTGTTCTTTCGATATCAGATCCACGACATGTTGTAAAATAACGTGACAGTCGTCCATTACTTTTTCTTCAGTACGTTGCAATCTGGTAAATGGTGCTAGCAGTCTGTAACAAATCATTCAATATAAATATATATTATGCTAGAGCAATTTTCTAAAATAACAATAAAGCAGAGTGAAATATACAGATTAGAAGAGACAGAAAAAGTTTGTGTCGAGTTACACGTATTACAAGAAAACCAGAAGAGCGTAAACATTTCCAGGAATGTTAAACTAAAAGTATACGAAACGATTATTCGGTCAATTGCTATTTACCGCAGCGAAGTCACAACAAAGCAAAATTGTTAGTAGGGTGGAAGTTAAAGATTCAAAGAATTGAAACAGAATTACTAAAACCATATTATCTAGTGAGATTGGACGAAAAGAAAACAATTAAAAAAGACAAACTCAAGTAGCAAAGCTGAAACGATGACACTTGTGGTTTGAGACACACCAAGATATTCTCTGGATAATACAACAAGTATAGAGTAAAAACCTTGCTAGAACTACATATTTAGAAGAAGAATGAAAATCCGGAACAGCTGGCATCTAACTGCATCTTTATTACGGAAACTCGAGCCAATTATCTCGGCAAAGACGTCATAGACAAAGAAGAAATACCTTCTCTGAAACCATCATGGTTATTGCAGATAGGGAGTTTTGAGAGCCGGCAAACCCCAGCAGCTTATACATAGTTCCTGCAAGCGGACACAATAGATCAACAGGTTGCAGTGCAATATCACCCTGAATTAAATATAAATCTAATTTATTTAACAAAACTACTGATTTTCGAAATTCTACAATTTTTTTCCGTAACAAAAAAAGATCATTTTATTGAAAACTAGCTTTTTTAAATTTATCTATAAGGACAATTAAGTCTGATGGTTACACCGTGCAATATGATACAAGAGGTGCCTTTACAAACTTTGTCTTTACATACATAGCTTATTAGGGGTGACTGGAACGAGCATCTCTTGAACACTCGCGTAAGACTGTTTATATAAATGCATCTAGTAATTGTAGTTTTACTAAACACCGACTGATTACTAACTTAGTTCATTCAGTTTCAGTTTTGCACTACCTCATCATTTACTTTTTTTAAAATAATCAATTGGACGGTTTTCTGAAGTATGTCCATCATATATGGATGATTGGATTAACAATCACAAAAACATCCAACCACTGCAAGGCAACTGAGGCAAGTTTTTAATATAGTTTATAATAGTGTTCCCGATTTTATTGTGAGATCGATTGTATCAAAGTTCATACGGCACATCGCGTTACACTGTACCAATCCAATACTAATTCAAGTTTAATTTTGACTAACAATATATCATATAACAATATTACATTAACACTTCTTTCACAGTTAGCAAGATGTAATATGACTTGGTACTACACCACTTTATTTTAAGAAACGAAAGAAATACGTATGATAACGCAATTTTACAATTTGAGTTATTATGTGTATATAGCGTATTCTATGCACGGAATCATTTTTAGCCTAATTCAAGAAAAAGTTTATGCCACCACTCCAATACGTAATGGCTTGTACAACTATTTCTACATTTTTGGAAATCCTAGAGGTTTGCTAAAGCCTTCGATAAAAAGTTAGTTTTGCGTGGTACGAGAATCAACATCGTTTTCTAGTTCAATTAAGGTGTAGACAGAGAAGAAATAAACAAAGCGGATAGTAATTTTCGTTGTATGTGAGTAATTTGAAACCTGTAAGTAAATGCAAGTTATTTGTATAAAAAACTTGTAACTAGTCGCAGTGGTTAGGCTGTTACCCAGTCATATGGCAGGTCGCTGGGGTCTGGGGTTCAATCCTCCGCGAAGATGGTAACATTTTTCTCGGAGAATTGTATCCCGATCGATTTACCATTCGCTGTTGATAGTAAAGTGATTAACAGCGCAACATTGTAAACATAGTTCTAAAACAAGCTCATTTGAACACATTTATATACACAAAAATTACACAGCAAGAGTTGCTGAGGTAGTTTGACAAGAAGAAGCCGTTTCACCTAGCGTTTAGATATTCTACTGAAAATATCAGTAGAATATCAGTATCACATAACTTCATTTTATGATTTTCTGTTTAAGTTTACATCAACTTCTTTTGGATTAATGGGGTAAACGCTATAAATATGTATGTAAAATTTGTTTGTCTCTGCACAGTATACGCTAGTAATGACACAAATGAATCATGACACAAATTATTGTATCATTGTTGTATTCAGTTAGATTAGATTAGATGTGGGTTGTGTAGGCAATGCTGTCTCTCTTCACTGCGACCTGTAAAATCTATTGTAAGTACCCTTAATCTTCTAGTACCAATTAATCTCCAGACTTCTGAAGAAGTCTGCGATTTTTTTGAGGGCTATAATTCTAATACTAAAATCTACTTTCCACAGATTGAACTTATTTATAAGAAACTAAGTTTTTAAACACCCTGTATAATGTTACAGAGAGAACTTCAAATGTTGTGTAACTACACAATATCAGTTGTGCGTAAACAAAATTTCATTCGTTACTATTACTCCTTCGTGACGTAATACCATTATAAAATAAGATCGGTATCTGTCACTTATTTTCTTTAATTGCGAATAACTCAGAAATAATGGTATTTAGGTATAGGGTATGATACATGAAATATGTGTAGAATTTATGGTAGAAGCTGAATTTGTAATTTATTTTATAGCATGCTATTTAAAAAATCGAAGTTAATGCCCACTTCCGGTGAACCGGAAGTGATATTTATTCAAAAATATTTTCACGTGATAGTTCATATTGAACCATATCCAACTGCAAAATTTTGTTTTAAAATTCCGTTCCGTTTGTATAATACTTCTAATAGGCCATTCTCCCACCAATCACCCTGTATATATTCAGTTGTATAATGTTGTCAAAGTTTCTTCACCACACAATTAAAACTTATTTTTATTTGCGTTTGTTTATGTTTTCAATTTAGTAATGATCATTTAGCTAATGTTTAATTCTTTATTCTTTCTAGCACAAAATTCTTATTTATTATTTTTTTAATTTTTTTTGTTACACTGTGACTTCTACTCTACTGTAATTTCTTTAATTTCCTATATATATATGCATAAATCGAGCACCTGTAGATATTTTATAAATCCATAGATAAAATTCTGGACTTTTTAAAAAACTGATAACTAGTATACCTAGTATTTTAAATAAAATTATATTTTTTTGTAAATATATCCTAGTATGTAAATCAGTCATAACCTAAGAGGAAATAATTAATAAAAGAGGAAATTACAGTTTTAAAATATATACAACAGAAAATGGACAGCTTCTTTGTCTGCGCTTAGATAATGTTTTGGCTCAATTAGAACGTAAACAAGTAATAGTAACCACAGGAAATAGTTATTATTTATAATACACAAGCTAAACGTTTTAAAACGTTTGAAAATTAGAATGGATTTTTGCAAGTAAAAACTTAATCGTAGTATTCTTCATATTCATTAATAAAATTGTATATAAAACAGGAAGCACTGCGTTGTAATTGGATAATATTATTCTCGTTAACGTCGTATATTAACTACTATTCTTTATAAATCGAATTCTTAGCAACCAATTTGTGATTGTTGGCCGAGAAAGATAATGAACTTGATTTTTATGTTTCTACGGGAAGTGGTTTTGTTCGAACGGAACTGGAGGAGAAACTATAGAGTTACTGATAACTAATAAACAAATACTTATGCTATTTAAAGAACTTCGGCTGAAGAGTTGAAGTATGATAGTTTCGATTATATTCCTAGGAAGAAGGACGAGCAGATTCTAAAGCGCATTTTAATAACATGATTTAAGAGAATGTAATATACTTGTTATTGATTCATTTTCTCGGGTATTTACTAAATAAAAAATAAAATATTTTGTATCACCAACCTGTAACGGGCGTTAAAGGCTTTGAAACGCATTCTATGTGGGTAGCCTCCCGCCATCAGATTCACGGTTTCCAATATTTGTAGAGAACGAACTTGTCGAACAACGGTACTTCGGTCGAATCGGTTCGGTGCTTCTTGCGAATTACTGCGAATGCATCTTACGAAATGTGGACGAGCATGAACCAACGTTCTCAGCAGATTATCTAATCGTGTATGAAAATCTTGCGTTAGCGTTGAGACTGGTTCATCGCCGTTTAGAAGATCCGCATGCGATGTCGGCGATATCCTAAAGCTTACCCCTCTAGGAACGTTCTCCACGGAATATAAGGCCTTCAGTTCGCTACCAAAGAGATGCGTAGCGAATCCGAAGTTGCAATTATGTTTGTAGAAAACTGCGACCAGATCGTCCGGTACTACATCCTTGTTGGTATCCAAAAAATCTGTGGCGTCGTAGACGACACGACCAGCAAAGTGCTGTATGCCGAATATACGCGGTTCTATTGGTTTTGGATCGAACAACCGCAAATTGTGTTTGTGATGGACTTTAATTTTAGCGACATATGCTTCTGCGGTGCCACGGATCGAACATTCGCCATCTAACATACCTGTAAGGTAAACATTTAAGGGTAAGTAATATAGTGGCTTAAAAGGTTTTGGAAAGTAATGTGTTAATTTTCAAACAAGTGGACAGCTTTTAATTTAAGCTGTAATTAACTATATTGCGTGCCATTTAGCCGAACAAGAAATGGAAATTTAACCAAAAACTACACACAACGAGTTATTGAAAGATTGAAGATCAAAAAGATGTAAACATACTTACTTAAAAGACCCGTTCTCAAAGAGGAAATTAAATCTATACAAGGTACATTATCCACGTAGTCCACTTCAACTTCACAGTTTATGCCTTCATCCCGACAGGATTCTATACTTGATTTGAATATGTGCGTGTTGTAGAAATGTTGCATTGTTTCGGCACACAAATTAATACATAGATGTTCCAGTTGACTTGGTTTAGGCTCCTCAAAACCAAACATGTCCAATATCCCAATGAATCCGTCAGTTGCGTGACGGACTGCATTATTTAAAGCTGCCATTGATTTGCTACCTGCATTGGTTCCACCAACGGTTGATGCATGTTGACTCGTTACTTCAAGCTGATTGTGAACTGATTCGTTTGAATCAGAACTTAAAGTGCCTAACGTGGAACCTAATCGCTTTAAACTGTTAGCTCTACGAACTATGGTCGCCACTGTCCTACAGTAAAGAGCTTTTGCTAGACAATCACGAGTCATGTTTGACATGTTAGCATCGCAAACAGATTTTACTAATTGACCTCTGGCGTTGTGTGTTCTAGTCGTGAGACCTCTGAATAAAGCTGCTCCAGATACACCTAACAGCCCTGCGACCGCATTCAGTTCTGCATCGCCTTTTACATCTACTTCTATACCCTTTCCATCGATAAATTGCACATTTCCCAATAATAATACTGCGGCTAAAACTCTTACAACATCCAGGAATGGAATTCCCAGTACTCCTAAACACGTTTTCCAAGCCTGAAATCTAAATAGAATGTTTTCTTTTGTTAACAGTTTTTATTGTATTATTTTTGTTGTAGACAAGCAATAATTTAATTGAATAAACAAATATTAAAGTAAAACTGCGATAGAGCCTTCATTATTATCCACTTTATAGTAGTACAGCATCTCATTAAATAAATAAGCATTTTCAACGGCCATACCGAAGGGAATTTTTAGTTACACTATTATATCTCAATATTTTGTAAATAATGTGGTGGTATGATTCAATCTTATATATATATTAGAAAGATCAGCAATTTTTGTGTTCTACTGTCACGAAAGCCGTTGCATATGAAAGCAAAGGAACAACAACAAAAGTGGGTTGGATAGAGAAAGTACAAACCCAGACAGAGATAAACAAAAGATCCCAAAAATAATCTGTGAGGAAAATATCGAAGAAAACAAGTGAGAAAATAGTAAGAACATCATAAAATTCCCAAATCTACTCAGCTTTCTGGAAAGAATTTCAGAAATGATAATAATAATAATGTTTATTGATTAAATGGACATAATAATTATGTATTTAACATGTCATGAACAATGAAGATTAGCGGCTTAACTTAAGTAAGAAAAATTAGTTATAAACTTCTGGAAATGAGACATACTATAAAATAAATAGCTTAGTAACAGATTCCGAATCTCTTTCCGAAATAATATGTGGTACATATGTGTTTATATTTTGAATACAGCTAGGCAGATGATTAAAAATACAAATACCTTAGTTGTGAACACTAAGGCTACTCAACATCATAGTACAAAGTGGCAAATGTAAATGATTCTTGATTCTAGTGTTATATTGATGGATTGCGTTAGTTGCTAGATTATTCATATTATTAAAAATATAACAACATGCTTCTACATAATATATAAATCCAAGGCAATAGCAGTATGTTCAGTTTCTTAAATACCGGTCGGCAGGATTCTGTAAAATGCATACCAAACATATTTCTAATAGCTGCTTTTTGCGAAAGAAATACTTGCTGTGCACCAGCAGATGCACCCCAGAATAGTATGCCGTACTGTAGTCGGGAATATATTTCTGCATAGTACAAGGAATGTAAACACGCCTCAGTTATTTGTAATCGTAGACACTTGAAAGCGTAGCATTTACAGTGTATAAGTTTTGCCAAATTTCCACAATGTTCACTCCAGTAAAGTAGACTACAGGGTCAATCCTAAAAACTTGTTAGAGTCAGTGCATGATAGCATTTGGTTATTCATTTGGATGTTATATGGTGGTATACTTTTCTGTCGTGTATGAAAAACTATGCATTTGGTTTTCTCCAAACTTAGAGATAATTTGTTTTCAGAAAACCAATTATCTAACACACATAGTAGTGTTAGTAACTCATTAGCAAACTTTTCAACTTGCGTCTGGTTTGCTTTCGGGATAATAAGCAGGCTAATATCATCGGTATATATTGTAAGATAGACATCAGATAGAAATTGTACAATATCGTATGTAAAGTGCAAATAATATTGGTCCCAGAACTAATCCTTGGAATACACCATTGTCAATAGGGAGCCAACATGGAGCCGATAATGAGCTTTTTTCAGATTTATTTCTGCGGATGGTGTCGATGACATGTAAAGAATAGATGAGAAGTTACCACTAGAAGTATGCAAATAAATAAATATGTAAATAATGTAGATATGGGATTTACAAACCTTAGGAAAGCGTAGCATAGGCTATCATTTTCACAGCTTACCACGATTCGCTTATTTCAATTATGTGGAATATACCACCTGAATGCCTAGGAAATATTCCTTAATATTATATAAAAAATAAATGTCAAATGGGTAGAAAAGGTATAGCGCTGGTTTCTGTTGCCTGATTGTGGATGTACATGTCAAAAAAGGAGGAACATTAATGTAGGGTTGTGGACTTAATGACAATTTCATTATTACCTTAATCAATTTTATGTACACCCCAGCATAAGCATTGCAGCAATATTGATATTAAAAATAAACACAATTAAATATGTCTTCTTTATGTTGGCCTCAGCTTAGCAGTTTTTTAGTTTGCCTTCACTGTATTCATAAGTAAAAGAAATAATAAGATAATTGGTTAAAGACATGTCGTTTTAAAAAAATATTGAATCACGATAGTGCTTGCAAAAACTTAGTTTAGAACAATTAGAGAGACGTTTATTATCTAGGTGAGTGACGATTTAAGGTGCCTCAGGTTTGTACGCATGTAGAAAGTGGTAACGTTGAACAAGTTGCAATATTTAATACAAAAACTTAACACAAACGACAAAATTTAATGAATAGTTATAGGGTATTATTGCTCCAACAAGTATATAAAGTGCATCAGAGTATCTATCTATGTCCATAAGAGTTTGTAATCATATATGCACCGGGTGGCCAACTAAGAATGTCGCTCGGTCATATCTCAGGAACGGTTTACAATACAGCTTTGGAAGAAAATATTACTGACTAAAGTGAACCCGAGAAACATCTGGAAATTATTTAGAAAAGTGTAGGATGACCGCTAAAGGGCGTAACTGATCACCAAAAACCTTAATTCTTATTTTACGCAAAATTTAACAACTTAAGATCGATCATAAATATGAAAATCGAAATTTACTGAAAATTTTGCATATTTTACATCGGACAACTTTTTTGTATTTTGTCAAATAAGAGGAGGGCTGGAGGGGAAACTTTGTATTGAAGGAACGCTTATAACTCCGGTTCTGTTGAACCGAATTTTGCAAACTTGCTCTCGTTGAAAACAGCATTACTCCTCCAATTTAATGCTTACAAATTGGAACCAATGTAATAAGTGACATGCATGGTAGAGGGCGCTGTTTAA
Organism: Holotrichia oblita; assembly: GCA_023690525.1. Classification (NCBI taxonomy): domain Eukaryota; kingdom Metazoa; phylum Arthropoda; class Insecta; order Coleoptera; family Scarabaeidae; genus Holotrichia; species Holotrichia oblita. The sequence goes on along the minus strand of CM043015.1, from coordinate 171,536,646 downwards.
ATTTTATCGGGAATTTTGTTTTTTCTCGAAAATATTAAATGGAAACATATATTTTTGACAATAAATAAAAAAGTCGCCTAAATTACCAACAAATAAGCGAAAACCAGGTATCGCTATCTTTTACCAATCCGAAGATATCTTCAGAAACGTGTGGATGGAAAAAAATTCTTCTATAAATTTAAATTATTCTGCTTCTCGTGAACGGAATTTAGCAAATTAGGTCTTATTATAATATTGTTTTCTCCATTACCGCTAGAGGGCGTTAAGGAAATTTAAATTTGTAAATTTTATGATTTTTAAAAAGAACAGTGCGTGGAAGGTTATATTAATGCTCATAAGTACTATAAAATAATGAATTGAAAGCTTAAGATTTTAGTGAAAAGCACAGCGGTATAATTCAAATAAACAATGCAGAAAACAACAAAAAAGGAAACAGCATCATAAAGTTAGTATTAGTGACGGCCTAAATCTTAAAGTTGTCTCTTATTATTACTACACAACGAATGGATAGAACTACTCTATTTCTGTCTTAGAAATACTTTGAACGATATTTCCTATTCCCACAACCAAGTTGTAACGAGCGATAGGTCGCGTTGCAAAACTAAGATATTTTTTCGCCTCCACAAATAACAATCTAAACAAGTCAAATTTGGTGTGTTACATCCACCTATCAGGGGTCAGAAAATTGCGATTATTTACGGTGAAATGCACAGCACAGTCATCATATTGAAAAACATATTGTTACGAATTGCTAGCGACATGTCTTCTATTCTGTTCTCTTTAACGCCCTCCAGCGGTGACTGAAATAAAGACAATATTAAACAATTTGAATCACTAGCAGTAGCTTTAGGAAAATCCATGATAGTCTATTTTTTTGGCCGCCAAGCATTCCACGCACTTTTTTTTAAAACATAAAATTTATGTATTTAAATTTCTTTATCGGCCTAGCGGCGACGGACACAATAAAATTAAACAGCTTCAATCACTGAACATAGGATAATAAAAATCCTTTCTAACAACACCACATTTGCTAAATTCCGTTCACGAAAAGCAGAATAATTTAAATTTATAGAAGAAATTTTGTCCATCCCCACGTTTCTGCAGATATCTTCGGATTGGTAAAAGATAGCGAAACCCGGTTTTCGATGATTTGTTGGTAATTTAGCCGACTTTTTTAATTCGTTGTCAAAAATATATGTTTCCATTTAATATTTTCGAGAAAAACTAAATTCCCAAAAAATTTAAACAGCGCCCTCTAGCATACACGTCACTTATTAGATCAGTTCAAATTTATAAGCATTAGATTGAAGGAGCAATGCTGTTTTCAACGAGACTAAGTTTGCAAAATTCGGTTCAATAGAACCGGAGTTAAAAGCGTTGCTTCAATACGAAGTTTCTCCTCCTCCTCGCCCCTTATTTGACAAAATACAAAAAAGTTGTCCGATGTAAAATATGCAAAATTTTCAGTAGATTCCAATTTTCATATTTATGATAGACCTTAAGTTGGTAAATTTTGCGTAAAATAAAAATTAAGGCTTTAGAGGTCATCCTACACTTTTCCAAATAATTTCCAGATGTTTCTCGGGGTCACTTTAGTCCGTAATATTTTTTTGCTGAACTGTAAACCGTTCCTGAGATATGGCCGAGCGACATTCTTAGTTGACCACCCGGTACAACATAGGTATGTTTTATTCAAAACGATCTTGTCGAGTGTATGTTGGTCAAATAAGACCTTATGTAAAAGTTCTCTGATAAAGATCAATAAGCAAGCCTCCATCACATGTTTAATCTAAACCAGCTAGTTCATAAATATCCTTTTCTTCACTAAGTAATTGAAAAAGTATGATGCCGTAGCTGTAGTTTTATAAGATGTACACGTATGTAATTGTGTTATTCAAGAAATGTGACAGATTATATCACATAGCTTTCAACATTAAATTCAATTTGTAGTATTTCATCTAATTTATGTGTAACTGTCTAGAACATTTATTTCTTTTGAGAAGTATTACATTAAGTAAGTTAATGCATACAAAGAATACAAGAATGATAACATACCTTGAGGCATCTTCCGTAACATCTTGTCTCGTATCTCCGTGTTGTAAATATCTTAGGTTGGTCGGTGAATAACCCTCGAGGTTTAATTTGGCCCGTTCGTCCGTAGAAAGACCGGCCAGCATCTGATAAAATATGTGGTAGTTTTTTTCGCTCGGTAACGGCCTTATCACCCTCGTCTGATCTAAGAAGTAACAATGGATTTTCGTCCTGTATAAGGCGCCATCTGTAACTTGCACTTCAATAAATTGGCCCTGCAAGCATCATGTTTATAGTTTAAGAAATGTGAACGTACAGTTTGCAAAGTAGAATTCTTTGTGCACAGTAATACATACAATTCTGCTAGATTCGGAGTTCGTGGCAGTTTTCGCTGAACCGAGTGATCTCAAGACGGTAAAGGCGGCTGCTAGATGTTTAAAGGCATCGGTTTCTGGACCACCACCGGCAACAGCGAATAATTGCCGTAATAGTAACATTGAAGCATGGCTTTTTCCGGAACCACTTGTCCCTAGTTGCAATATGCTTATATTAAATTGGTTTCAGATCTACTCTAATTATTGTCATATGTTAAACACTTTCAAAATTTGATTCTTTATTAAGACTTATTGATAGTTGTTTTATAAACGTAGGAATAACTCTCACATATTCGCACTAGCATGTGGTAAGGGAGGGAGGGAATCAGTACTAAAAGATGTCTACATCACAACATCAGCATATGTGAATTCAATATGATTAAATTAGCTATTATGAATCTAGTATAAAAAGGTAGACCACGATAAAACATCAACTAACAGAAATAGGATACAGTTATTCTAGTACGAATAATTTGTGTAATACGTATATAAATCAACGTGTGTGAGCACTATGATCGTTATGTGTTTTCATGGTGTTATTTTATATTTTTATATATTATGGAACGACGAAAGGTTAATGGAAATAATATAATAACTTCCAACGATTATAAAGAACTTACCAGAAAGAATAATGGCTTGCGGATAACCCGTTTCACTTTGCTGTCGTACAGCTTCCTGCACAACTTTGTTCAGCTGTTGACTCAATGCTAAACCTCTTGTACTATTCAGTGTTAAGGGGTTTCCTACATTTCTATATGGATTTACGCAGAGTAATATTGGTCCAACATTTGTCTGAAAATAAAAATTCTTTACTCAATTATTAATTAAACTATTAAATGTTTGACAACTGCAATAATTGCATGAAATTGACTTGAAACAATTGGGCAAGTAGAGTATGAAAATATAAAAAAATGTGTAATAGCAGTAACTGTTGGAGGATTCGCCACACTAGTACTAATTAAGAGTACGTCGTAGGTTTGTTTCACGAATTTGAAGTTAGCACAAATTTCATGGCTACTACACTCAGCGAAATTTTTGTAGTGTCATATGAAATTGAGAACAGAATATTTGGTTTTCTTAATATCTTCGACAAATTATGCCTTGAAGTTAATGCCGAACTACAAAGAAACACAAATGCAACAGAAAATAAAACTAGAGAGAAATATTATATAACTAAAGAGAATATTTATAATAATGCTAATTCAAAACAGCGAAATTTCTGTACGCTATTAACACAAAATTAATAAATAAAATAAATACATAAAAAAATTACAATTCTTTTTAAACTTAGTAGTGATTGTTCTATCCTCTATTCAAAATAACTTTTTGGAGCTTCATACTGTCCACGAGGGCGTCCTGAAATGTTTCCGGAATCGACAAGAAATGAGTGTGGTTTTTTATTTTTATTTTTCCATGTAGTCTCCTCCAAAATCAATACACTTTTTCAAACGGTGCTCCAGTTTCTTCCAGCCGTCGGAAAAGTAGAATGTTTCGAGGTCTGTAAAATAATCATCTGTAGCGGCGATGATCTCCTCATTTGAGGCAAATCTCTTTCCTGCCGGCGATTTTTTCAGTTTTGGGAATAGGAAAAGGTCGCTGAGGGCTAGATTCGGTGAATATGGAGGATGAGAGACTAATTCGTAGCGCAACTCATTCAATTTGGACACGACGATGCCGAATGAATGAGCTCCCCAATCATTATCGTTGTGGAAAAGCACTTTTTTCCGTTGCAAACGAGGCCGTTTCTCCTTCAATAATCAATCGTATCGGGTCAATAAATCGCTGTAGTATTGCCCCGTGATTGTCCTTCCGTTCTGCAGATAGTCGATGAAGATCACACATTGGGAATCCCAAAACATGATCGCCATGATATTTTCTGCCGATGCTACGGTTTTTGCTTTCTTCGCAGCTGATTCGCCCGGAAAAGTCCACTGCTTCGACTGTTCCTTGATATTCGGTATGTAGTGGTGGATCCAAGTTTCAACCATTGTTACGAAATGCATGAAGAAATCCCTTTGATTGCGTTAAATTCTGGCCAGACACTCCTCCGAAACGGTCACTCGGTTTCGTTTTTGCTCCGGTGTGAGCAAACGCGGTACCTATCGCGCTGAAAGCTTTTTCAATCTCAAAATTTCCTGTAGGATATGGCCAATGCGTTCGTTTGAGATACTTGTTGTCTCTGCTATTTCTTTCAGCTTCAATCGGCAATCGTCTAACACGACGACATCATGAATCTTGTCGACCACTTCATCGTTGGTAGCGGTTTTTGTGCGGCCACGTTTGAACTCGTTCATCCAGAAGCTGATGATCGAAAATGATGGAGTAGATCCGCCATGAACCTCTAGCAAAATATTTCGAATTTCCGTGACCCTTTTCCCAGCCATTCAGAAGTGTTTTATCACTGCACGAAATTCGAGTTTATCAATTTTTGCGAAATCGCCGAACTTGCTACGCAAAACACACTCTTAAAGAACAACTATTGACAGTAGACGTCTGAAATTTTGAGAGTTGTTGTAAAAAAGGTTGCCCTTGCCGACCAATGAATCCACTTCAACCTTCGTGTGCTATCTCTTGCCGATTCCGGAAACATTTCAGGTCGCCCTCATGTCAATTTGGTTATGTTGAAACAGGAATATCTTTCCAACACCTCGCTATCGCAGATTTTAGTTCTTTGAGGTGATAGTATTGTTTATTATTGGTATAAATCTGCTACCAATATTCGACTTTCGATGGGATTCAGATTGTGTGAGAGAGCAGGCCATTATAATAAATTGATGTTCTTTTGATGAAACCATGCTTTGTCTGGCAAATTAGCGATTGTATTTAAATATCATCTTGTGCCAAATATTTAGTTCTTTCCGTGAACAATTCCTTTCAAAATATTTGAAAATCAGTGATTAAAAAATTTGTTCTATGTAGTCAAGATGTTCTTCTATTCATAATCCTATCTCATATGATCTGTAAACTAACTTGCCTGTTTATAATTAACGGACTGGTTAAACCTCTTTGTACACGTCTGTTAATGGTAAATTTAAATTACATTTTGTTTGTTGCGCAATTTTATATCCAGAAGTAGGTAACCAAAATATTGATGGTGGGTTTAACGCGGAGAAGGATTACTCCCATTAGAGCGATTTTTGCTGAATGACCCAACATTATTAAATTATCCATGAGATGATTGGATCGATCACTTTTTTTACTGTCGGGACATTTATATAATTTATTTTTGAATTAATTTATCATGCGTTTATAATAACTAATACGAATATTTGGATAATTTAACAAGAAATAAACTTTTGGAGATGTTTAGAGGATTTTTACATTAATTTCTAGGATTTTCTAGCTTTTGTAATTATAGAAATTTTGCTTGTTTTTATTTTACAAAAAATTTGACAACAAGTTCAAGATTTGTGGTAATACAAAACGAGGGAAAACTTACACGTACAAAATTTAAAAATTTTGATGTGGGACTCTATTCCATTCCTATTGGATGTGATAGGAAATACAGGACATTTTTTAATCCAATACGAAAATGTATTTTACTGCATTTTTTGTTTGATTCAGGTTTAATCGAAAAAAATCCGACAAAAGTTTGACAAAATGATTAAGTTAAATAAACAAACAACATTTAACGTTAACTAAATAATTTAGTCTGGCAAATATTATTAAAAGATGATTTAAAGAAGGAAATTAAAACAAAAAACATATATCAGTGATGTCCATATTGCAGAATGTAAAACTTTTGTAATTCTTTAATTTACTTATTATTTACGGGTCATTTTCCCTAAAATGAAGTCCTATCTAGTGGACTTCAGCGGCAAAATTGTTTAACCCATGGTTTATCACTAATCATTATTATTGCGTCACTTGAGTGATGACAATACTCAAATAGAAATTAGAGGCAGCAAATCGTGCTTGAAGACATTTCATAACTGCGTCTTCCGTAAGAAGAAAGCTGTTACGGCCCTTTATGCAGGTGAATTTAAGTCTTCTAAACATCAGCACTGACATTCGTGGACGTAAGAAGAACGTTTCGTATTTTAAAGTTCTTGAATTGTAAGACAATTGGTGGGTTGACAACTGGTGCTGCTCTTACGGGAATATAACCGGTTGTTGGATGGGGGTTGGTGCTTTCAAAAGGCAACGATTAAAAGGCAGGTGCTGTCAAGTTTGTCCCTTAATATCGAGTTATAATTAACGGCTGCGGCATGCTCTGTAAGAAAACGGTAGCCTGTTTTTAAGAGGGTAACCAATTCAGAACTAAGGCTGCAAGTGCAATCGCTGTTGCAGGTGGACAGCCTCGTTATGAAGAATCATCGTTAATGCATCTGTCAAAATAAAAAAAAAGTATTAACTGAATCTTAACAATTTGACACAAGTTCAAGATTTGTGAGTAATAAAAACGGAAATAACTAGAAGCAAAATTTAAAAAAGTGTGGACTTTATTTTCCTAATGCTCAAAATACAGAATAGTAATATAGAAAATGTATTTCTGCATTTTTTGTTTGATTCAGGTAATTAATAGGTGTAGAATAATTTCATTTATTTCTCTTTCAAGAAAGTTACATGTATTACCGGTTGTATCCACAAAAGCAATATCTGAACATAATCGATTGAGAAACGTAGGTCGGTAGTGAAACTGTGTTGCCAGTGGTTAGCTTTTTTAGTGCTGATATTGTTCTAAGAACAATTTCAATTAAAAGATGATTTAAAGAAGGAAATTAAAATGAAACATATCAGTGATGTCCATATTGCAGAATGAAACACTTTTGTAATTCTTTAATTTACTTATTATTTACGGGTAATTTCTTAAAATGAAGTCCTAGAGTGGACTAGAATCATTATTATTGCGTCACTTGAGTGATGACAATACTCACATAGAAATTAGAGGCAGCAAATCGTGCTTGAAGACATTTCATAACTGCGTCTTCCGAAGCGGCCCTAGGTGAATTAAGTCTTCTAAGTCAGCACTGACACTCGTGGACGTCGAGAGTTTCGTGCGAAGTTCTTGTTGTAAGACAATTGGTGGATTGACAACTGGTGCTGCTCTAGGGGGTATAACCGGTTGTTGGATGGGGGTTGGTGCTGGGGCAACGATGGCAGGTGCTGTCGTTTGTCCCTTTATCGGTGCGGCTGCGGCAGTGCTCTGTACGTGGAGCCTGTTTCGGAGGGTAACCAATTCAGAACTAAGGCTGAGCAATCGCTGTTGCAGGTGGACAGCCTCGTTTGAAGAAGAAGCATCTGTAAAATAAAAAAAAATAGTATGACTAATTGACATTTTATACGAGTAGATTGTATTCCATATTGTATATTATCCATATTGTGAAAGATAATTATTTTAAAGCATTTTTTTTATTATAAAATTTGAATGAAAATATACCACTAACACATTGTTTCCAATTCAAACTGAATACAACGTGGCTAATTTTTTAAATAAATTTGAGTGAAAGAACTTCTGACAGGCTGTGAAACTTATTCTGTTCACTGCTAATATGAGAGTGCTATCAACATTATGTACCATTAATCGTAAGGAATTGAAATTTTCATGGATACAACCAAGCAGTAAAATTTGAAAGCTATTTCTATTTCCGCATTATTGTTAATGTTCGCAATCAAATACTTCAGAAAGTAATAAGTGCATTTTAACCTTTACTTGGACGAGTCATTAAATATGTATGGCTATGTATGCGAAAATTATTTATTAAGCGTTCAGTATTGCGAGATGAGGTTACCATATGCAACAAGAAAAAATGAAATAGAAAGTCGTAAGTATTAACCATTTTCTTAGAGTATGATGATTAGTTTATAGGTCTATGACTTGAAGATTTAGTTATTGAAAGATTTCCCTCACAATGCACAATGATTTCTCAGAAAGCTGTTCACAATCAATTGATCGAAATATCGGTTCAGATAATATTGTAACTACAGCAAAGTGTTTTTGTCGGTGTAGTAGCACTAAAACCTAGGTAGAGGGACAATTTATCACCTAGAAACAATTTACTTTCGGATATTATGTATCGTGTACAAATGTATTAGCTACAAATTTTCTTCATAAAAAAATCTGTTTGAATCGTAGTACTGTTTTAGTTGAAATATTTAATCTTTATGAATTCATTTTTATAATGATTTTAATTTATAATTTATTTTTAGCATAAGATTTTTAGTAAGATCGACTTGCATCTAGCGGAATATGCTTATTAATTTTGGATCTATACATATTCATAGGTAACAATGTCAAAGTTCTAAACTTACAAAGGAATAATGGTAACTGTGACCTCTCGATTTCATTGAAACTTTATCGACGGAAAGAGTACTTTAACCTAACGTCTATTAATAATAAAAATAATAAAATAATGAAGATTCGAAATAAATTAACTTGATTATTGATATAAATCAAATACATAATAAATTATTGTTAAATGCATATTAAATAATTTTCATTGGTCATACTAAAGAATGTATTAGAAGATTTTGTCGTGCAGAGTAAATTATAGTTTAGCACAATAATGGGTACAATAGCAATAATTAATATAGCTAATATGTTGAAAATGTTATCCCCAACGCAACGGTTCAAATAATCTACATCGCAGTAATTCCTTTGATACCACAAGAAAGTGAGTTAATGATGCTTTGAAAAATGTAGTTGTATTTACTCAAAAATAATTTTCGTTTTAAGATGACACAGGATTGGAGCAGAACTAAAGGAAGTGCAATTTCTTAAAAAAGCCGCAGAAAATAAAGAAGACATGAGTTTGGGCTTTACGAAATTCAAGTATCCTATGAAATATAGTCACAAAATTTTGCCAGACCTTTCTCCAGATGGACGCTTATTTTCCAATGACTGCATTTTCTGTAATTCACATTTCCAGGTGGGTCATCTGATCGGAAAACATATTCTTTCAGTGTGCCCCATATGTAAGCATCCGGATTCGTGAGATCCGGGGAATGGAAATTCTTTTCCACGGAAAATTATGTGATTTGCAACGTTTTGTTGTGCAAGTGGCTCCCTCGCCGTGTTGTATTCACTGTCGTCGCAGTAGCAGGTTTTTTGTTTGGCAAAAAGTGTGCAAATCCCCTAGCTCAGTATGCAGTGGTTTCTGTATGAAAATAACAGTGTCTCTTGTTGAGCGGGTTCTGTAGCCATTAAGTTGTTCATCTTTGACGAAAATCGTCCAATATTTAAGAAATCCGGATTCGGACAACAAATCGTAAATCTATCGCTTATTCATGCAGTGGTTTCAACTTGAATATGAAAATATCAGGCTCAAACATCTGCCGAATAGACCTTGTTGATCAAGTTTTAGCAATATTCGTCATTAACTACGCTTAAGGAATGGCTTTCTTTGAAAATCGTTCATGATTCTCGTTTGTGTTAACGGTCCTCGGGCGCCCAATTGTTGCTTTTCATTGACACAAGATTGACAACACTCGGCAGCAATATTGCAATCATCGCTATCTAGGATTGCTTTGTTACTTGCTGAACAACTCGTATTAAATTGCTCCTCGTAATGTTCTGTAGTATAGTGTAGGCTCGGTCTAATCTGACATCCAGCTCATTATAACACAAATCCCAACATTATGTATATACGCAAAGTGTCAAACTATTACATAGAATAAATAAACACTTGGTTACTATGGAAACCTAAACCACAAACGACCGATAATTTCAGTTACCTTTGTTTTGCCTCATACTGTATATTACATTACATAGATTTGCATCAGAGAAACAATGTTATTACTAATAATAAATAATAATAAATTTATTGTCAGTGTTTCCTAAGAAGTTTGACATTGTATAGCAATTTTTCATGAGCAAATAGTCTTTTAACCTACGCTTGAATATGTTAATGTTTGGCGAAGATCAGATAACTAAACTAAGACAAGTATATAACTTACATCCCATACATTGGGTATTTTTTGAAAACGTGTTGTTCTGTGAGCTGGTGGTAGTAGTATATCTTTTCTTCGTGGACCGTACTCACACTTCGAACATGCTCCACAAAACTTATCCGGATTGATATAAACAAAATAGCACACCGAGAAAATATATAAATTAGTGATTGCATGATTGCGTACCTAATATGCGACTATAATAGAATAAATAGACAGTAGTCAAAATATAAGGACTACATTGCTGCAACATAAATTTCAAGGCATAACAATTTTTCTGCACTTTCGCACAGAGGTTAACGAAGTGTGTATGCCACTGGAGCTTTTTATCAAAAGTAAGCCCTACAATTTTGTACGTGCTGGAAGGTTCAATGTTGACCTTATGCAAAAGATCACATGTAACATCTCGAGATCTATTTACAGTAAGAAAAGTAGCTACAGTTTTGTCTTTATTTGGCAATAAACGATTATTTTCTACCCAATATAGTAGTAGTTTGTAGGTGCCGTCTTAGAAAAAAGTTACTCTTATTATCATAAATTAAAATATTTATATCGTCTGCATAACAGATAATATCTATATTAGGTACCCTATCTTTTAAGTATGCAACTAAATCATTGGAAAATATTACATAAAGTAGAGGCCCCAAAATTGAGCCCTGGGGAACTCCTTGCTGGACGCGAACTCTATCACTTACAGTATTATTTATCCGAACGCACTGAATTCTGTTCTTTAGATAAGATGATATTAGAGTTAATGGGACACCACGGACACCATATCTTTCTAGCTTGACCAACATCAGTCTGGAGTCTATCGCATTGACAATTTTTTCATTGTATACACAGAGTGTAGTTTGTGTACTCCTACACTTGGTGAAGCCGTGTTGTGACATCGTTAAAAGATTATTCTTTTCAAAAAAATTCAGCAGTTGTTTCCCTATACATACTACTAATAGCTCTGAAATTTTTTTATTCATTTGTTCTACATCCTTTATGTACAAGTCGAACAAGGGCTATGTCCCTCTTTGTCTAATTTGATTCATAATGATTACTAAAATTCAACTCAATGATTTGCTACATTTTTTAATTAGATCGTTGCCATCGAACCCGCATGCAGTTGAAGTTCTTAATTCAGAAATACAAGACAACATGTCTTCCTCTGCGACGGGTAACAGAAAAACAGTATCATTATGAAGCGATACACTGGAGAGTTATACCTATAACCATCAACAATTGCTAAAGCGCGAAAATGTGTATAGAAGTTATTAGGCATCTCTAAATCTGTAATTTTAAAAATATCCCAAAATGAGTGCCGCGAGTTACCTAGTTCTTTACCCTTTTGTCTGTTTACAACAGTCCAAACAGCCCGGCTTTTATTATTAGAGTTTTGTATTTTAACATCGTGATACTGTCTCTTTGCTAACTTTAGCCCCTCACAATACAAACCCCTCACAGTTTTATGTTGAACCTTATAATCTACATCAAACTTTGCCAAATCATTATTAAGCTCATATTAATAATAGCCATAGCCTTAGCCCATAATTAATCTTTTTTCCTAAAACTTTTTGACATGTTCTAGTGCTCATGATATAAGAGTGGTTACGTGGATGAAATACTTGGATCACTTAAAATTACTGTAGGATATTTTGCCACAGTTGCACAGTCTCCACTTTTCTGTAGTATTTGTAATAAATCCGATATGATGTATTGTTTGAGGTGCAAACAGACCCTTTTTTTTTGAACATTTTTAGATAGACTATCACTATCGTGATAATTATATAGCTAATGTATTGTTTATGTATGGGCGATTCTACTGCTTAAAAGAATGCGTGGTTCTTATACTAAAACATCATTTCAATTCATAAAGTTTCATCGAAATCGAGAAGTGACAGTTGCCGGTGTTCCTTTGTTATCATGAAGCTAAAATTAGTAATGTGGAGTAGTATTGCTTTTAAAGCAGAAAATATATCGTCGTCGTAATTAGGTGGGCCTGTTAGGCTAAGATTAAATATCGTAATCATAGCAGACACTGAAATTACATAAAATATGGCGCATTATCCCGAAACTTCCATTGCAGTAAACTGGTCGTGGAAACGGTACGTTCCGGTTGGTTCTTAAGCATTAGGCTAATTGATAATTGATATGCTATATACATAAACAGATTTATATGGCTATGCGTGTTTATAGGTCCAGGACTGTTTTATGCTAATTGAAGATCTATGTATCTATAACTAGAGTATTTATTAGGCAATGGCACGCATCAAAAATTAATAACAACTTTCCTATGGTGCAGCAATAGTTATGGTTAATATAAGCGTATATTAACATGAGCATTTACTTAAACTGCAGTCATAAATACGACATTGTATCTCTATTTGTCATATATATTTATATTTTATGAGCGCAATTAAAGATATCTGCGAGACTTTTAGGTAGACGTTTTCATCTTTTTGTTCTCTTCGAGGGCACATTAAAATATAAGATTGTAAGCTGATAAATTGTTTACGTAACGACAGTATTGGAATATAGGGAAGAAACGTTAGATTTTACTTTTTATGCACTAAATTATTAAGTTTAATTATTTATTGTATTAAGTTGAAAATGAATGACTGCCATTTGTAGTCTCCCTAGTAGTGAGATTGTCGTTAATGGTTATATTTTTTGTAGAACATCCTATATGTGTTTATATTACTATAAGGACAACGGAAAGACAATTTAACAACAAAATGTGGAAAGTTTAGTTGATGGGCCAATTTTTTTCAAATATGAATATTCATCTCATTTTAATTGTGTAAGAGTCTAGAGAAAGTTTTATCGTTCGAGAAAAATTTGCAATGGAGAGAACTTCATCGTACGCAGTTTTCTGTATTGTTTAAAGTTCTAGTTTTTGTATTACTGCGCAGTGGTCCTTGACTCGCAAATATTTGAACACAAACGGTACTCTTTTGAAAGCTTTGCTAGTCGTAAGTTTTCCAAAGTACTGCATTATTAACAACGAGCCAGACCGGTATATTGCATTGTACGTATATCCGCACACATCCAAGATATTCACAATCATTTCTAAGAATACGAGCAATATTGTCAGCGACAAGCCGTGTACGACAGAATTTGTTACATAACCGGTAGAGATATATCGGCCAGTCGATCAGACGGATGACGGTATATTATATGCGCATTCTTGCAGTCCGACAAGAAACACAGCTACAGTCTAGAATTAATTAAAGCGAACTGTGGAATTCGAATAGTCATTCGTTAATTGCTCCCATATTGTAAGAACAGCGGAAAGACGCGAAGCAAAAAAGTTTTACACGTACGGTGACAAATTTTTATACAACTACTCTACTTCGCTTGTTTCATTCGCTTTCCGGCGTGTTAAGCTCACCAGGTTGTTGCATATATACTTATTTTAGCATATATGTATGTATATGTTCCAATTCCGCTAAAAAGTTAATTGCTGTTGTTAAATTGATGTCGGTATATTCTTACACTTTGGTTTCTTATGTAAACTAAATAAGTATCCTACTACTACTATAATTGCGAAAATGCGGACTGCAATTTTTGAGAAAAGTACAAGATTAAAGGTAATTGCATTTCTAAGCTATTTTTATGATTTGTCAGTGCAAGTGGTAAGCTCCGTTTACTGGCGAAGTGGTGGACGGTTAGAGAGTATTTGAATTAAATTTGGGACCATTAACAGTTTACAGCGAGATAATATAATAACACAAAATTTTAAAAATTCAGGAAAAAAATTGCCTTATATTTTACTAACATTAGTTTTTGTGTTTTAGATGTAGCCAAAATTAATAAATATGTTGAAGATGTACTTGTTTCAAACTGCAAGTCGATTGAGAATGTTCATCGCTTGCAATTAAGTTCAAGTGTTCTAGTCGATGTGCTTCGTAAGTTTTTACAAAGATCTTTTTGATGTTTCGGCTTCCAGAAGAAAGCGTAGTGCTACATCGCTTGTCCAATATATCTTTCTTTTCATATTACTCAATCATGTTGCCTTGCTTTAATTTCGGCTTTAGCGTGTTTCTAATTTGGTGGAAAAATATTAGGAATTCAAGATCGTACGTTTTAGGTTATATATGTACATAAATCAGCTTCAGCTTTAGCTTATATAACGAGAGACATCCTAGTCTATTTCTACGGTTATTTCGCACTGCGTTGATGATTTATTATTGCAGTTCATTTGTTTCTATCCAGTCTACAACGTTATCAAAAATTACGTTGACCTCAAAAAGACGAGTAGTATTAGTTGATGATATCGTAATATTGATATCGTTAGCGTACATGTACAACATTGTATTAGTATTTCTATTAAGGTACATTGGAAAATCATGCATGAATACAAGAAACAAAGTTGGTTTAACCACTGATCTCTGCGAAACATCCCTGTACAAGACCTTACTGCATAATAGGCAGTCTCCAATTCTGACGCTTTGTCTTCTTAACAATAAATAAGATTCAAACCACTTTAACGCGATACCAGTTACTCCATACCTCTCAAGCTTATTCTATAGGATGGAATAGTCACCCAGGCGGATGCTTTAGAGAGGTTAATCGATATGCTTAAATACGACATACTAGAATCAGCATAACGATGTATACTGCTTATAAAACAAAAAAGGCAAGTGGCAGTACATTATCCGGGAGAAAACCCAAGTTAACTTCTAGAAAACAGATCAAAACTATGGAAATCAATTTAACATTGACTACTGTTTCATAGAAATTAGCACTTAGACAGTATTGCTTTGGGCGATTCGTTGATGATACATGTCTTTCAGTTCATCATATATGAGATGCATAAGTGTGAATTCCATTACCATAGAAAATTACATGTCATAAGACGAGACGACTATAAACGAAATGGAATAGTTAGGGAACAGATGGTTCTGACTGTGTGTGCCATGCTCATACTCTTCTAAAGTCACAAATGTTGACAAACGCTCAAGGACCATTTCGTTAAAGAAATAGGACTGATGACGGCAAAAGTTGCTACCATGTATCAAGCTTACGCCTATCCATCAATTTTTTGTGAAGCTCTTTGGGAGTCTCATTTGATATTCCTTTATTTCACACTTTCATCATGTTTATAAGGTGTAAGCATTCCATGTACGGAACTCAAACAATGGGGGTTAACTTATCAGCGAAATTCTTCCAGCACTATTTCAAAAATATAGAGTTTTCGCGTTTTATCTTGTACACAGTTGTTTTGACAATATATCTATTTTGAATCTAATTGCTTCTTCTATATCTTCTTTAAATTCAGCGAAATTTAGCATGCTGCCAACATGCATAGTCGCCGCTGCAGTTTTAGAGAATAGCTTATTATTTTTTCAAATGTAACGGGGCAACCGATTATTATAAAAAATGAATGCTGATGTGTTTGCAAATAGTTTAATCAAATATTAAGAGTGCTAACAAATAATGCGGAGAATGCTGCAAACTGGCAAAATTGAAAATATTTCCACGAAAATATTGAAAACGACTAAGAGATGATGAAAAACCAAACCGTGTCTTAACCCAACTGAATTAGTATAGGATCAATTATGAAGGATATTTTACTCTCAACAATTCAGAATGTTATTACTGAGTAACAAGAATTGGAAAAAAATTGTAAAATATGTGAGCAGGGTCCTCCATGGTTAATTAAGTAATATGAAATAATCATCTATGAATACGCATTTTTTTTACTTAAAAGAATGTACATATGTATAGTGCCTTTTATAAATTGATTTAGCTATTTCAATGATCATTGGTTGTTACTAGAGATTAAAATAATTCTATCTATTTTTGTAATGAATATATTGTGTATGTAATTAATGATATAACTACAACTTACATAAAATTCCTGCTTGTTCCAAAACTGCTGATGATACCTTTCATCAGCAGCTTAAAAAGTCGATGCGTTTTTTCATTTTATAGTTACCTTATTAAGATTATCTGTTTAGTGTGTAGTGTCGAATGTAGTTCGATAGTTTCCAGACATTTTTCATACGGCATAACAAGAACAACTTATTTATTCGCAGTTACAAAATTCGAATTTAATTAAAATCATGGTTATTATTATACTTGACAGGATTTTTAATTTTTGTATAATATACGGCAACGAAATTGATCAATTAGTGTGACCCAAATATAAAATTATAAATTAACATAGCTAATTGCATTGCTATATTCGTTTTATGAGAATTAATATTTATAATAATTATGGCCAGTAGATATTCAAACTACTATTTTTTAATAAATTAAATTGTTAAGGTAAGTGATGTCATTAATATTATATATCTAATTAGGCTTTCGATAGTAGCGGTATATATTATTAATCAGGACTTCCGTTAAGTATATTACGTTCCTGAAGAATCTTACCTTACTTCTTACGTTACTAATGACGTTTTTTTGCCAGTTAGCAAGCTCTGACTGAATCTGCTTGTGAGAGGGGAAAAGTAAACATCGACATCGAAAGATTGTCATGTACGCCGCTAGAATAAACATAGTAACAATAGCACCCACGTTTACAATAGTAATTCAGCTTTTGTTACAGAAAATAAATTTCCACCAATTGCAGAAGAAAAATGTATGGATTTTGGACAGTGGTGCTTCAGCACATATGTTATTCTGAAAAGAACTTTTCTAGTCGCTACAATTAACGAATTCACCGTGAAATTGGGTAATGGTCAAGAATTGATTGTGAAAGGAATTGGTGACATCAATATAGCGTGTTGGGTTAACGGCAAATGGAATGAAACGAAATCTCTTTTCGGAAGGTGTGGTTACCAAGAAAAGTATGAGAGTAATAAAATAAAATAATAAAGCTGAGAGCATGTGCACTTCCTGAAGAAAACAATACATACAAACTCCTGATACGTACAGTTATGCCGGAATTAAGGAAAGTACACCTTGTGGATTAAGTATTATGTCTTCCCCTTTGAAGCGCTTATCAAACTTTCTTCCATTCATTCCCGTTCGGTCATTTTCGTAAATGGACCTTCAGATGTATAGTTAGGCATTAAGAATAACTCGACCGAACGAAAAGGACCGAATCCGCGTGAGAGGAAGAAAGTTTGATATGCTCTTCAAAGGGGAAGACATTACGTAATACACAAACTGTAAACGAGTATATACCTACAAGACATTCTTTGTGGTTAGACTCGCGCTGGACGGATATCTTCTTCTCCAGGTGTCTATTACATTCTTGTATGACTATTTGTTATATAACTTCGAAAATGATTGATACATTAACATTTAGAAACACATACCTTCTTCAAATTCTAGTAGAATTATATAGATGCAAACTGATTTACTTCAAATTACTTGCAGTATATTTACATTATTCCACATTCCCTTACGATTTTCAGTTTCCCAACATATTTAACAAAGTCGTGCAACGACATGCCTTAGGTTAATTTCAGGATTTTATTTTCTATGAAGTAAATAGTTGCGTAGGCAATTACTCTTGATTGGAGCTATTACCTTTGTTTCCTTGTGATTATGTGAAATAAGAAACATACATAAGCAGCGAAAGTTTATGAAAGTAAAAATAATAATGTATGAATCTCTGGGTCATGCGTTAATACCGCTGAAAGAGAGAAACTTGAGGTAGACATTATATTAGTAAATCTAACAGAAATAAACGTATAATGTGGTTTTATATAGAGTCGTTAAGTTGTTAAGTTTTTTTTTTGTGTTAGTTACACAAGCCTTTTCACACTTTTTTCTGGTTTAGTCGCTTTCAATGTAATTTATGACACGATTCTAAATGTGCTTGTATTCTTAGAAACAATAGTCGTCAAAATAATATCCGTTACTGTATTATGCTGTAGTAATATACACTGAGCGGCAATAATTTATAATAAAACCAATTTTTTGATGGTCTGTTGAAGCGTGGGATTACTTGGTATCCGCAAGATGGTGCACCAACACATTATATATTTTTCATCTATCTATGTTTCACAATTAATACGATAACAGATGCAGAACTCTCGAATATTCAGGTAGATATTCGGAGGGTGCTTTTATTGAGCAGTTTCTATGAAAACACATTTATGTTTTTGAAAATACTCTAGAAACATTTTATAATTAAAACGAAGATAAGTATAACCTCACAAATAAGTGAACTTTAAATAATATTTTTAGCGAACGCCAACGACAAGTTTTGGAAATAAATAACTTTTTATTAACATATTTTATTGCTTTGGTCGTTTCTTACTGCAAACCTATTAGACAAAATAATAAGGCAATAGAAGTTGGTGAATATGGATAAATAACGTGCCGTCTGCTATGATAGTAGTAGTAGTAAAGTAATTTTACATTAATTAAGAGAATATTATTTTCACTCAAGGAATCTGCACTAATTAGATTCACATACATTTCAGTCTAAATGTAGCTTACGATACATATAATGTAATATATTGTAAGGTGGTTATAGACTATAGTATATGATATTTTCTACGAAGGGAAGGTAACTTTTCCTCAAAAGAAAATATACTATTGTATTTTCAAAGGTCGCTAAATTTATGCAAAAATATCTATTTTCAATTGAAGATATGCTGGTTTGCAAGGAGATTAGACGTTTAGACCGGTGAATAGGTACGAACAGTACCGCAAACTGCAAACTTCAGTTCCAAAGCTTGTGCTACTACACGCAAAAGGAATACAGGTCAGAAGATGATCAAGATAGCTATATGCGATTTTTCCAAAATGAAGGAATACATCCCAACTTTGTAAGCCAGGAAAATTAAATGTATGAACAAGCACAATTGGCAACAACATTTTTGCACTCGTAAAAATTTGACGGATGATTGCTGCATAGGCCTAGGTCGTAAAAAGATAAATAGTTCTGCACTTATTACCAGCCGAGAGTATACTGATTTTTGTAGGTTCGATTTGGAATATAAGTATCTATTTAGTTGTCGAAAACACTGATGAAGACAGGAGAAAGAAAAGAAAGTTTCCAGGAAAATTAATTATGAGGAAATAATCTGTCAAGGTGGTTTCTGGAGCGTAGGGCTGTGAGTAGTACATACATATAATTAATTATAATATAAACATAAGGTATAATGTGCAAAGTAATGTACATTAAATAATGTTGCAGACAAATATATTAAATTTGATAGAACTTCGTTAAATCGAAAAGTTAGCGTACAATCAAAGCTACATAAGGAAACCAGTATCACAATTTTATAAATAAATATTTCCAAAAATAAAATTTTTTACTATAAATTTTAGCTTCATTAAAGCACAAATTTGACAGAAAAAAATCATGTAACTTAATATTCATCTTTCGTCGATTGAATGTGAAGTAAATTAATGTGTTCTCTACTATTTTCATTTAACTTTGTATACAAATTATCGAACAAACCTTACAACACAAATATTGTTAATATTTGTTTCATCACAGACTAATTACGATGTAATTAGGAATAATTCCTTTGCTTTTTAATGCACTTTCCTGGTTTAGTGGCGGGTATATTTCATAAAGCAATAACAGAAGCACTGTACTATTTTTTCTGGTGCTTGCCAATATTATTAAGGAAGGCATCAATTCTAGTTTTCGTCCTCTTCTGTGACCATTTGTGTACATTTTAATCATAATTAATACTTTCCAATACGTAATTGTACGTTTTTGTTAATTTATTGACAGTGGTTGCTATATTTTCTCTGGAAAAAAATCTTACCAGCGGTATTAAGAGCGCGTACTTGTTCACCTTGCATACATATCAGAAGGATATTTTTTTTCTGCTGAAATTTTGCTCTACTATTCTTTGTTTAACTATATTACTTTTTTTCTTCATCAACATCATTTGTTGCGACCTTTTCAGTGATTACTTTTGACAACTTTAGTCTCTCAAACTGAAGAATTTCTGTAGGAGTCTGCGCAAATTAATTGTTTTTTTTAATCAATTTGTTACCACTAAAGTGAAAAGTTGGGATAAAATTAGTGTTGAATGAACTTTCTATTTGTAAATGATTATTTATAAAAATCTTTGTAATTTTGTAATAATATGTAACATCGAAATAAATGTAATATCAGCTACCCGGCGCCTCCGCCAAATATTACAATACGTTAAAATAAGCACAAGCATAATTGTTCTGTATGAATACTTACAAATACACAAATTAGATTCCCGAAGCTGCCTTTTTTATGGTATGATTGTTGTGTTTCAGGCCATACAGGCATACTAAACACATATTGCGTACATAGTTACGAACTAAATTTAGTTTATAAAGATTAGTAACCTGTACATGCATTTTACTTGAATGAATAAGATGTTTTTATCACATTAGTTTTTTTATTAATCCAGGTATTCAAGATAATGCCTCATTTGTTGCCTTCACTCGTACATCAATAAGGTTATGAATATTTCTACACTCGTCTGCCGTAAATTCCTTGAAAACATCCGCATCTGTACTTAATGTGACCATACTTAAATTTTAATGTATGTATTAATTGCGTAATTTAATTTATTGTTCTCTTTAAGAAAGTAAAATCTGTAACCTCGTTTTTGCTACATTGTTAATGATTATATGTAGCCAGTATATGCCTAATATACAGACGTAGACATGGAGAAATCTAATAAATTATTTGGTGGAACTAACAATACATGTGCTTAATAGCGTGTTGTGTAAAGCGATTTCTAAATGGAACTGGTTTCATTAATGAAAATATTGTCATAATCCGTATCAGTCATTACAGATTATATCAGCTACGAATATGGTTTACTCTCTGTTCTATATTCTTGTATTACATTCGTCGTTGGCCATAAAATCGGTATTACATAAACGACTTAATAAGACTAGGTTTAATTTGTGCCAATTTATTACGTTAAGGGTATTGTATTTGAAATGAGAGTCAGCATCACTAATACATAATGTAAGCAAAAGTAAATTAGATTATTTTATTTATTCATTCAGAATTTAGTCAATTACACTTATTGACGCAATAGTGAAATGGAATTAGAACTCTAATTCGATTTCAATATTGTTACTACGTAATTAGTTAGTAATTATCTTATTTTTTTACATTTTATTCTCAGGCAAGCATAATAAAAATTACGTACATGTATTAGTGACTTAAATTTAGTTCAGATTTATAAATACATATAACTTCAAGTTGCAGATAAACTTGTTAATTGATTGACATGTAAATAAAAAGGGAAATATTGAATTTTCATCTTTTTGATTGATTAACAAGTTTTTGAAATTAACTACCTATGTAATTTGTTAATGCTAATTTATATTCTATTCTATAATAAAGTCTAATAACTACATTGCTCACATGCCTTACATGCTTTAAGCACAATTACATTGTGCGCTTATTTATTTCTTCTTTTGTTGTTGCGTTTGATAGGAACGGTAAAAATAGATCAAAGGCCGTGAAAAATGTGATATCAAGGACTATGGGCTCGTGGACGCAGATAAAAAATCGATAACACCAACAACACCACAACGTTTAATTCATTAACTCAAGACACGTGCTTTGAGGGGCCATGAGGTCTCGAAACACGTATCCCGAGTTAATGAATAAAACGTTCTGGTATTGTTGGTGTTACCGATTTTTTATCTGACCGTGAAAAAGATTCGTAAACAAAATGTATCTTTTTAAATAGCAAGAGTCTAAGAAATAATTGCAAAGAAAAATTAATAGATATACAATTCATAACTTAAATTACATACAACCGTACTTAGCAAAAGAAAATATGGAATTTACCTAAAAAGCAAAAGCTTCAAAATAATGACAATGGAATAAATTGGTATTTAATTATTTATTGTTTTATTGACCTACAAGTGGAAATAAATCAGGAATTAAAAGATAATAATTGATTTGAACGAATGCAAAAGTAAATTCTTACTATTGTATATCTTGACTTGGTGTATATTTATTATCATTCAACTTAGTTTGTATATAAAGGTATATAGTTTGTGTTTTATTATTGTATAAACATTATACAAACATGTTCGTGTTTTCGATGAAAAAACTTAAGCGAAATTATTTGTCCCAATTATGTTGTTTTGCTAATTAAACATTTTCATAAACACTGAATCTTAATTAAACTGAGCCATGTATCACGAAATATAATTTAATAAAATAATTACGCAAAGCACAACAGCTCGTCCGAAGTTAAATGCCGATTTGCTTTGCTTATAGGGACAGGTTTATTCATGGAAGACACGTTCAATTTTATTGTTACACGGAAAAGAAAAGCAGACCATGTTGACGGCATTGATGATTATACAATAGGGATGACGAAGATAGAAATGGTGCTGTTGATGAGGAAGGAGAGGAAAAAGAGGAAGATGACGACTATAAGGCGAGGCCGAATCTTCTCACAGAACCCCCCCGGAATAAATTTGAAATTTTAAACCGTCTCATCTTCATTTTGATGATAAACCGAAGAATGCAGACGTCTACAAAAAGAACTGGTTTCGTCTGCTGCCAAATAAAATAAATATGTTTGGGTTACCCTGACCAAATTCAGAGAGTTCCTCGAACGCCATTCTGTTGATACTTCGGTATCGGTGCGCTATCATCGTCAGGTGTAGAAAGTTATTCAATATTTGCTCGTGTGTCAAGGAGTGTAGACTTAAAAATTTCTTTCTGCTTACTTTTTTGTGTCCGTAAAATTATCAGTGTACATAGGTTATTTTATACCGTGTAAATAATGTATTATTATTAATTCTGAATTAAGGTTACGTTTTAAATGAAAACTGTTTACATTGAGCAGCTACTTTTAATTTCAAGATTGTTAATAAGTCTTAGTAAATTGGTTCAGTGCTGTATATTATGCTGTAATTTAAGTACGAATATGTATCTATATAGTAGTCTACTATTTGGCAGTATTACAGTGCTTTATACATATTAATCATGTTTACACAACAATTAATACATAAATAAAATATAAATAGATGAAAGTACAATTGTAGGTTGCAAGAGCACAATTTGCAAGGGGAAGATGAATATCGTTGCAGTAAACATTAAAATTGCGATCTGTTTGAGATAACCAGTACGCTATTCCTACGATCCTTAAGATATTTATTAGAATAATTTGATACGTTGATTTCTGAAGAGTGGTAATTGGACAATTTTTAACTATTACATACAACAGCTTCTTTTCATTTCCAATTCATTGAAACAAAAAAAACATAGCTTTGCAAATGTAGTTCAAGTAATAAATACACAATAAATGTTTTACTAGATGTAATAAGATTTGCAGTGATGGAAACAATGTCGTTAAAAATATTTGAAGCAAAAAAAATTGATATACAAAGAATGGTATAAATATGAGTAGCACATTCTTTTGTAATTGGCAAAGCTAACAAATCTTAGTTTATGTTCTGTACGTTTGCAGCATTAGAATACTGAGTTAACGACTAAAATGTAGTGATAGTGGTTACTATACTGAATACATTCTACCACAAATCTTGAATTGTTTTCTAGAGCCTGCTATTTAAATTTTTTCTAGCGTATACTAGACAATAGTCGTTAATTTCTTTCCATGCGTTTCTCTTGTTTTCTAGATCTTCTGTTAATGATTCGATAGCCATAAGCATTTTACTGTAAATCTAGGTACTTCATTTAAAATTCGTTTTTCAGCTGTAAGACACAATTAATATAATGGAAGCCAATAAAGAAAATTAACCAAAGCCGTTACTTTATTGCAGAAAGGTGATCCAAAAGTATAAACTTGACGATATCTAAATTTTATGTAAAACTATCAACTTTTGCCAGACAATACTGAAGTTGGGTAAAGGCAGATTGAAAATGTGTGATTTTTGCCAATAACCCCAGATTTTGTGTCTATATTCAATGTGGTTTTATGTACATACGTCGTATACCTTAAATTGATAGTTTAGGAGATAATTAGATATTTGGAAAAATGCACACATCATTCATCGATACTTATCCAGTGACGTCAAAATCACACTTCCTCGTTTGATGCTTGTAAGTTAATAATTATCTGTTAAATGCCTTTAAATTATTGTAATAAAAAGCTAAAATGGATAATAACGAAAACAATATTTAATATTTTAATATTTAGCATTGCTGTTGAAACGCGTCGGTGTTTTAGTTAAAACTTGTTTGGTGTTCAGTGGGTTAAAGTGTTTAGTGTTCTACTTCTGCACCAAGAGATCCAGTGAAGAACTTCATAGAAATATAATTTATCATTTAGAAATTTCAACATCTCATACACAACCTGGATATTACCGATGCATATTACAAGCAAAACCGCAGTCTAGATCGACAATAAACTTCAAGTACGTGAAGTCCATGGAGATTTTAGCAGAAACCATTTAAGTTGGCGGAAAATGCATTAGACAGAGTGTCCAAGTTGACGAATAACAACAAGAAGATTTTTAATTGAAAAACGAATTTGAAAACGTCTAAATTGGAATCCTGGCAGAATAATTTCAAAATTAGAAGATTTAAACATATTAAAAGCTGTTAAAGTGTAATATGGTTATTAAACGTCAACACATCGAACCTGTAAAGTAGGAAACCCGGAAGAGAAAATCCATCTGGCTGCGATTGGATTATTATCGTCTACGCTAAGAGAGAAGGTGAAGAACAGAAAATTCGTCACGAATTTTCGTATACATACACACACACAAAACACACTTCAATATTCTTAAGGTAAGGGTGGGTAATATTAAGTAAATTTCATTGTAAAATTTTGACTTTATGAATATAGTGAATTGAGGTATTTCTGTATTTTATTTTTATATCTTTACGATTAATTCATTTCCGAAAGCGAAACACCTCAGTAGTAATAGTTAAATAGCGAGCATTCCAATTACTACTAACTTTTGCGGCAATTCCCAATTATTATTATAAATATACAAATTTCCATATTCAAATTATTTAAAATTAAAGGTTATTATTCTGAAAGTAGTTGCTAAAAAACACTTCATAATTAAAAAAAATTATTCAATTTTCAGCAACTGCGATTTTATAAATCTCTGTAATACATGTTAATGGTAGAAGAAAATGTGCTATAATAAATATCTATGGACTATTTTTAGCGAGTAAGTATTATTTTTTTAATTATGAATAATCGGGCAGATCATCTAATTATGAAATTAATAGATTACTATTAATTCAATTATTAAAATCATTCGATTGGGTCTGACACTATTATATAAACACGCTTTAGTTCGTATTTAATTGAATTGAAAATATGTTTTCAAGAGAGTTAAAGAAACATAGTAGGTAAATAAAAAACCGAATTAAGGTGTTCCTTCGCGTGTTTGTCAGATATATATTTCTACTTTTGTCTCCCGCTGGTTTGGTTACTTTAAAAACAACGATAACGTTTTCAGAGGCTTTGTATAACATGCTATCCGAATGGAAATTATCCTGAAATATTGTTGGAAGTTTTACCTTAACTAATTGCATACTAACAACCATTACAAAAGAGATATTAGAAACGAGTATTTCCACATGCTAGCACTGATTGTTACAAATACCAGCGATTTAATTCGACAAGTTTTTTAAGTAATCCTATTACATTTGTATATATTATAGATTAATGGAAGGGATTATACCAGTATGTAAATGTCTAATGTATTATTCAATATGCATAAATCTTTGGTACGTCTGCAGCGAAGCAGACATGTAAAAGTGTTCGAGCTATCTGCTGGATTCAGCCGTGCTGCCGTGCCGTATAGGTTTATATGGAATAGTTGCGTGTTGGATGTTTCCTCGACCTGCATGGCATGCCTGAGATGACAAAGACGGAGGCGCAGCTTCAGTCAGGATAAAAAGCAGAGACAACCGTTACTACTTATTACGATCTAAGCTCGAGATTACAGCACCGACTGTTAAGCAAAAAATTAAATAATAGACAACATTTGTTAAAGGTGTAAACGATGTAGTATCTGGTACTTTTAATAGTAAACACGAAGTGATGGGCTCCGAAATTAATTTACAGTGGAATTTCTTCAAGTTATGTGAATATTATTTAAGTATTGACTGCGCACTGATTTGTAGCAGAAATTAGTAGTCATAAAAGTTACTGATTTTTTTTTACATCTCCTTTTAGCGGTAATTTAAGTTAAATTTGAACTTGTGATAATCTTGACAGAAATATTTTGCAATTCAAATACGAAGCACGTGCTTCTCTATGATCCGGTCTATATCTGTAGCAGTCTATCGTATTTTGTTTCCATGATTGTCTGCCGGTAGTCTATTTTTTCTTGTTAATATGTATAAGCCGGTATTTGTTCTTTCTGTTAAAACTCCTAACATTTTTCGTGGTTCACTTTCAGATTTTTTTGTGTTATATGTAATGGTATGTTCTCGCCGTTAGGGTGTTTCCAGACATACCTCATTGTTCTAATACACTAATCTAGCTATCTAATCTAATACTTAGATAAACACGAACAGATAGGATGGAGTGCAAGGTAGTATTTAAGATATATGTACATACAACTGTTATACGAAAGGGATAGTGGAGTGTTGATGGGCTTGCACATAATATTTTTGCAGCTCTGATTATTAGTGTTTAAAATAGTGGAAATATTGTTTTATGTTTGTTTAAATATCCTATACACGGGATGGACTTTATTATTGCACCGCATTGTACGATAAGCAATATTAAGCTGCCTTCTTTTGCTTTTCAAATTATTAACATTTTTAGCTTATAACAATATCAAATCAAATAATCCATTGGATTTTAGTTTACATTACTTTTTTATAAATCAAAATGCACTATAGATAATTGAAGTGGTTGGCGCAGAAAACATATGACTGACATTTTGTGAAGTAAAGCGTAAAGTTAGATACTATACTGTGGTAAAGTTTTGAAATGTGCAGTTGACAACTTTTTTAAACTAGAAGGCCACACATTTGTGAAGGTTGGTTATTCTCTCAAAAAATATTTACTCCTTTTGGCATTAATTCTCTGCAGTTTATACTTTAAATGCTGTTTGAAAGTTTTCATGGTCCACTTCTTGATGCAGTTATTTATTCTTGTTTCGTTTTTTACTACTTTGTTGTGTTTGCACAAGAATAAATATGTATATTTAATATATTACTAAATTACTTTTATTAAATTGTTCTGATAGGCTCTAATAGTTCGATAGAAGATATTTATATTTTCCATTGTGCTATATTTTCACTCAATAAGGTCCACCTAGAAGGAAATTTGCGTTTCTCTCTTTACAACAGACAGCCATGACTTCCAAAAGAGTTTTCCTGGTAGAACATCACCTATAAAGATAGCATTACGGAATTCCATTCTTCATTTGGATAAAAGCTGATAATTCTAGAATCCGGCATGCTTTAATTTGAATAACGGTCTGATATAGCTGCACAAACTCATACAGGTCGGTTCTGATCTGTAAATGTGTATTTGCTAGCATTTCTTGCTGGAAAGTCAGCGATTTTATTATCTTTTATTGTTGAGTGCCATGGTGGTCATCGTAGTATAACGCTGCGGCGACCAGCCAGTCTGGTAGCATAATAGGATCACTTCGGAATAAAAGTCCATGGCTTTTTGTGATTTCAGTGCATACATACGCAGGAAGCTCAGCTTATACTTCCATTTTAAAGGGAAGGCCGAGTTTTCTATTCTACCATCTCCATCGCTTAAGATTCCAATGTTTATCTTCGTTTTTCTTTAGATATTGATAAGCCAAAAGCAAATTCGTCGCGACACTGATGCATGTTTTGGCTATTTAAGTGGTGAGAATAATTACACTGTATCTCCCAGAAAAGCCAAAATCGGACGACATCTCTTGGATTTTGATGAAAAACGGTATCGTCCGTTTGATCTAGTAAAAATGGGCTTCCGTCCTGTCAGAGTATTCCCTATTTTAGTCTGTAAACCGCTAAAATTGCTCTTGCTTAAATAGCTAAACGGGTAATCATCTGAACGTTACTGAGCGTCGTCGTGGCATAGCTAAAACTGGCTTTATGCCATTAAGCCGACGGGTATAGGCTTATATTCGATGTAATATTCATCTATAAATCCTGGTACATCAATTTAAACTTTAGAATCACAACCTAAATTTTAGTCCCTATTGATGGAAATATTTTGGAGCTGCAGATGATTGAACATTGGACATTATTTTTTTATATACGCTAAATCACGATCGGTTTTGTTGTCGGTAACAAACAGGCGCTGGTATCCTATGGAATGAACTTTCGCTTAAAACACGAAAATTAAATTGTCACTCTAGTGAATTACAGATAACTTATATAAGTAGACGAAGTTGTTTGGAACCATATAGGAATAATGTAAAAGATTTATAGGCTACATCAGCAGAAACTACTATTTCATACATAAAAAATAATATTTTCTGTTACATTTAAATAGCAAGTAGTGGCTCGCAGGTTGGCTGAGTCTACTCTAGGAAGTTTAATGTTTTATATAATAGCAGTATGTTTTATATCGATTATATACGCATTATTAATTAGGAAACATAGGTACATACATTACAATCATTTGCTACAAGTTCCAGTAGTTTTCTCAAGGACTGGACGCATATTTTAAAGTAGTCTATTTTTAACAGCTTAGTAAAAGTTGATTGATATTATGGCATATTAATTACAGAATAATATGCAATAATTGCCCAATTTATTTATCTATCAGATACACAAATTCCATAGACGTTTGTAGACATAAGTAACCAGTAAATGATACGGCAGTTGAGAAATGATCATGAAGATAAAATACTATGCATACACATGTGTGTGTCTGAACAACAAGTTATTCTAAATGCCTATACAAATTCTGTCTGTCATAATTATATGAAGAATGTAGGGTTGGCTTGGGAAACCGTAAAAGTATTTCGTTTTGAGCGCAGCGACATAAAGTAGCACATATTTTCAAATTCAAGTTGGTATACTTTAGTTTTGCAACTTTGCTGCCGGTTGAAAAATCGCCGATATCTTGTATTATGTTGCAAAATTTTACTGTAGTGTATTTTACTCTTTTACTTTTGTCTCACTTTATTCTCTACTAACACAATTCGCTAACCACATAGTGGTGTAATATTTAGTGAGTACTACAACGTGTATTATGTGTATTTCCATAATAATTAAATATATAGAGTGAACCAAAAACAACAATTACAAAAGCTAACAATTATTTAAATTGTGCCCTCAGGATCTATTGTCAATGATCTAATCAGTTAATTAACATGTCGAGCATTGAGGTGTACATATACATTTCTTATCTGATTCGCTTAATTCATGGATATTATCCGGTCTATTGATGTACACTCCTAAATAATGTCATAAAAAGAAATTTACCAGAATAATATCTGGCGGTATTAGAGAGAGCTATTCCACTGTCTCTCTTCTAGCGATTCACCTGTAATTGGAAGAGTTATATTACTCACTTACGCTAAATAAAGCACAAAAAATGGCCCATACTAATTTTATTTTGAACTACAAAAGTTACAAGTAGTAACAATGAACAGGTATGTTCAAACCGAGCTCAGAACCGAGATGTCGAATCTATAGCATTTCCTGAACGTCCCGATTACTTCCACAAATCAAACAATTTCTACTTAGAAATTCAACGTTATTTAAATTGCAATAGAGTGTACAAGAACAAATGACACTATTAGTGCCAAAATACCTTTCAACATACATATTGCTTGATCCATATTCCTATTTGAACACTTTGAAGGTGTCCTTCTAAGAACAAAAGTTAAGTATTGCAATTTTCTCCGATAGTTAAGTCATAATGGCGGTGAGTTCTAACATCATCAGCTCAAAATTATTCTGGGTGTCTTGGCAGACTAAACAACCTAGGCAAAGAAAACAGAGTTGCACTATGCTGGATACCAGGCCATACTGGAATCAGCGGTGACGAAGAAGCTAATCTATTAACGAGGACGGCCGCCACAACTTCGTTTGTGGGACTGGGAATGTTTTGCACCATAGAGATGAGCACCTACAAAAAAGAATTCAAAGATGGAGAGGGAAGGCTCAGAGCATCCCTCTGGCAGAATACTGCTGGTTCGAAACATTCCAAGATATTCTTTGGGAACTACAATAGGCATAGACCGAAGGCCTTGGTACCTCACAGATTTTCTTATCGGGCATTGTCTCCTTGGGGAACAGATGACAAGGATAGGTGTGAAACAGCGACTGTAGGTTTTGTGGAGCGGAGGATGAAAGTCTGGAATACCCGACATCAAACTGCACTGCTACCACGGAAATCCGTGCCAACCACCTCGGCAAAAATGTCATTGACGAAGTAGAAGTACTTTTTCTGAAACGATCACAGCTATTGCAGTTTATTAAAGTTCTTACACTGCATGGGGAACTTTAAGAGCGGGCAAATCTCAGTAGCTTACAGCTCATATAAGGAGGCACAATAGATCAATAGGTCGCAGTGCAATATCATTCTCAATTAAATCTAAATCTAAGAATAAGAGTTGTCATGGTATTTGTGCATAGGATGTTTCGTTTTAAATCGAATACTTGTATTTGGTGTCCGTATTCAAATATATAAAACTAAATCAGTCTTACAGTGCACAACGATAGATATTCATTACTTTTATTTTTCTGTCTCTGAGATAACAAAGTATCATCTTTCGGTAAAATGTTTGCGTAGTTTCAACGCGTTTGGTGTCGATACCAGCTTGCTGTGAAGATAATTGCTTAACGTTAGATTACTCCACTTTATCATATACTTAATAAATCATTTGAATATAATTACTTTTCTTATTTATTATTGGAAAAACTAGTTTACTTTATTCACAATGATATTGTGGTGCATATTGATCATACTAAATCTGTGTGGGCAATTATTGTTATCGTAAGCATTGTTTGTGTGTTACTAAAAGAGAGGCGTATGTAATATTTCTAATATAAATTGAAAAATGTTTAATAAATTATCTTTAAAATGATATA
Organism: Holotrichia oblita; assembly: GCA_023690525.1. Classification (NCBI taxonomy): domain Eukaryota; kingdom Metazoa; phylum Arthropoda; class Insecta; order Coleoptera; family Scarabaeidae; genus Holotrichia; species Holotrichia oblita. The sequence continues at coordinate 171,505,482 of CM043015.1, read as the reverse complement.
ATTAAATCAGGAAATCATCCTGTTGAACCACATATAACTTTCGCTTTTGTACGCTTTTGTCATAAAAACAATAAATTATTATTTCATTTTATAGTTTACAAGCATTAAGATTCCAATTACTTGACGCTTAATATAAGAACTTTCCAAACTATTGTTGATGAAATATTCGATAGAAATACTCCTCTTTTATTTTGTTTATGTAACAAAGTAAAGTTGTAAATCAAAAACTGGCGTCTTTCTAAACCATCAATCAATTTTCATGAATATGCTGTCGATTGTTTTAAATTTGAACATATCAACGAATTCAATTAGTCGATTCAAATTTAAACCATCAGATGAAAAAATTAAATCGGAATCTAAGACGGGAAGAATATTGTTAGCACAGCTATTAAAGCATAAAAAGTGATGGTATATTTTTGTTTCCATTCGAGGTAAACCATCAATCAATTTTGTATTTGTTGATTCTAATTTGTTACATAGATTGGTTGCGTTGAAATACTGCTTACTCATGGTCAATCTTCAGTTAATTTATAGTACCGTTCACTGTCCTATTATCAACGAAAAAAGAATTTATTTTCTTATTAGTTGATTACGTGACTTGCAATTATCATTTCCTGAAGGTAATTCTACGAACTAAATTTTTTCGCAAATTTAAACCATAGAATCAACGAGGATATTTATTTTGAAGCTTTTGATAAATTTGTTTGTTTAAATAGGAAATAAATATATTTACGCGTATAGATAGTAGATATTATTATAATACTCAACTTACAACAGAAGAAGGTTACGGTTAGAAGAGTTATATTGTGTAAGACAATGGTACGTTGGTATCACTTGACATCTGCAAGAATTCGATTTTAAGTAAAACGACCTGTATTTCTTTTGGCTAAATTGAGAGCGTAAATCTAAAGGGATTTTTGTCCCGATGGATTTATGACTGCTTTACTGCCCAACCGGCTTACGTGAATATATAATATTAAGGAAATAATCAGATAAGGTAGCTATATTCAATCTGTTCACAAAGTAGTGATGTAGTGTCTTTATCAATCGTAGATTCAAAGAACAAACTCAAAATAAATATTAGTATTTGAATTGATTCTAATTTGAATGGGCGGGCGTAAACTCGGCACATATTTACCTGGTTAAAGGGTTGAAATACTGCTTACTAGGATAATGGTCAATCTTTATTTAATTAGAATAGAAATTAATTTATTAATAGGATTATAATAGTACAGTTATATATCTTTATTTAATTAGAATAGAAATAAAAGTTGAAATAGATGTTGTTGTTAATAGGATTATAATAGTACAGTTATATATCTTTATTTAATTAGAATAGAAATAAAAGTTGAAATAGATGTTTTCTCGGGCAGTCTTGAATGTTGTCGTATAGAGTGAACTTCTAAACTTAAAAGTGAAATTGTGTGTTTAGCAAAATTATGGAAATCTCTTACGTGGACAGTGATAATGGAAAACGTTTGTTAGTCGTTAACCAGTACACGTTTTCAAAACAGAAAGTGTTGAAGAGTGGAGAAGTTTTTTGGCGATGTACAAAGAAATCTTTAAATTGTCCCGCAAAAGACACGCTTGGTGCAGAGAATTTAGTCATTAGAACATAACCACGAAACAAATGAGAGTAAATTAAATCGAAAAGTAATTTCAAGTGCTAAACGAAAGCCGTGGATGACATTTCCGAAAAACCGGCCAAAATTATACGCCATTCTGCTAGAACTACCAGAAACAATGGCAACAACGGATATCGCTTATATCAGACGATATGTACAACGCAAGGAGAAAATTTCTTCCAGGACCCTACCAAAAGACAAGACAGAAGTCCATAACATGGTGGGAGCTGCTAATGTCCAAACAAGTAAAAATGAATGTTTCGTTTTTATAAATTGTCCAGTGAGCAATATTATAGTGTTTTCGTGTGAAACTAATATTTGTTTACATGGATGGTACATTTTCATACAGTAAAATACTTTTTACAACTGTTTACAATCCATGGACTCAAACGGACATTATATTCCATTGGTCTTTTGTTTGTTGCCGGACAAGCGGAGTGAAACGTATGCAACATATTTGAAAAGTTAACAACAGAAACCCTTGGACGTTACGGTACAATATTACGACCATCAAAGTTTTTGTAGATTTTGAAAAAGCATTCACACGGCGCTCGAGGCTATATGGCCCTCATTTAAAATCTATGGTTGTCGTTTCCATCTACATCAATCGTGGTTTAGAAAAATCCAAACTTTAGGTTTAACTGTCGAATTTAGAAATAAAAATTCTGAAGTAGGAAGATGGCTGCGATATACCTTTGGATTGACGTATTTGAACCCTGACGAAGTAGGCGACTGTTTTGCCTTAGATTTATTTGCTGAAAAACCAGTTCATGCAGAAGTTGACAAATTTATTTGTTGGAAACAATGAGAAGAGGATGCTCCATTTCTTTTGGCTAATGTGGGCTACTGTAAATCCATCAAACACCACAAATGCATGAATCATTTCATTCGAAATTAAATGAATCATTTTATACAATCCGTCTATTTATATTTTCATCGAAAAGCTCAGGGAATTTCAAATAGACACCTACGTTAAAATTCAAAGTATACACACACCAGCTGCAGTTAAAGACAGAAACAAAACAAAAATTAAGTGATCTTAGTAAACTTTGTGAAAAATTAAATAATAAAACAATGTCACGATTGCAGTTTGTGAAGTGTGCATCATTTTATTCGTCAGTTTGTTAATGCCCATCTTTTTCTTTGTACTATATTTTTGTATGACTGAATATTTTTGTTTTATATTTTTCTGACTAAATATTTTTTATGTTGTATCTTGTTTGTATATGTATATTTTTATATGTAAATATTCTTTATACTATGTTTATGTATTACCGTTCTGCTTTTTTTTCTAAATTATATTACAATGACTGAATATTTTTTGATTTTTCTGAAAATATTTTTTATGATCTTGTTTGTAATGTACTATGACTTGAAATACATTTTTATATATTGGATACAAGGTTTTAATTAAATATCCGGTGCCCAGTTTACATATACGTTTTGCAGGTACATTTTTGGCTGAATTAAAATTGCAGGTAGGTTAGTGCCTTTACAAATCCGCAAATTTAGAATAAGGGTCTTCTGCGATATTAAGAAAATATTATCTTCCGAAAGGGTTAATTACTACCTCACAAGTACAATTTGCTACAAATGTAAAAATTTTATTTGAATCCTAGTTTTTGTCAGAACAACTAAACTCATTTCGTTAGGAAGAAACTTCAAGCAGAAAAACCATTAATTCACCAAATAGTTGACATAAAATGGACACGTTTCAACAGAGAAGTTGTCATTATTAAGGCGATAACAATACTAAATTTAAATATAACAATAACTTAAAACCTAATTGTATAGGGCCAATATTTCACATCTTTCAGGCAAGGTATATAATGTGCAAGGTGGAATGGGGCAATTGTTACACTTCATTAATCCGGATTTGATTCTGTAAATTTCTAAATTTTCAAAAACATCCAAGAATATATGATTACTACCAGATGTAATAAATTCTACATTGTACCTGACCACATCTTGAATTTGCGTTTGCGAACTAAAACGTCAAGACCTACCATTTTGTACTAGACACAACAATAGGAATCCAAAGGGAGGCAGTGTGTATTAATACCTTTCCTGTATACAGCAAATTCTAAAATATTATTTCTTATAACTAACATGTCTAAAAGTCTTTTTAGTAAGTAAACTCTATACCTTCGGACCGGTTATTTGATTTATCAAAAAAAAAGAAGAAAACATTTTTGTAACAAATAATAATTGAATTGCAAGATCTACTACTTGGTCAGTCGTTTGCCTGATAATTCTTTTTACTTAAAATAACAATCAAGTTTCGTGGTCAGTTCTTAAATACAAACATTCTTTTTCTCGCAAATTTTAATGATTTCAAGGTTTTCTGAAGCATTTCGTAAGATTTCAAATTACTTGAAATATCAAGTCTCCGTCTCGAACTGTTTCGTGAGCTTAATGTATCCATGGATAGAATATTCTGTTCTGACAATGACTCCACACTCGATTCAGAGGTTAGCAAACCGACCTTCAAGTCTTTATTTAAAAGAAGAAGTTCCAAAAATAGTTAGGAATTTTTAAATGAAAATGTTAAATGAAAATGCAAAAATATGGCCAGATATTTGCAAAAAGAAATTCCTCAGTGAAGTATTGAATTATTATTTTCGATTTCACAGACTTTTTGACCTTATGTCTGGCTAACTGTCAGTCATCGGCCGTAGCAAGATGGCTGGCTTTGTAACTTTAAGTAATCCCCATTATTCGTCGGAGCATGGCGCACGTGTCTAGCAGGACTGATTTTTGCATGTGCATGTACTCTTGTTTTTCTATTCCAAGAGTGTTCAGGCTCTGGAATAACTTATGCGGCACTTCACCTGTGACTCCCATAATTATCGGCACTACTACTACCTTCTCCAATCTCCACATCTTCTTTATTTCTTCTGCTAGGGGTAAGTATTTACTAATTTTCTCCCGATGTGTTCTTGTTATGTTGCAGGGTAGCGGGACGGCAATATCAATGATGTAGGAGATTTTCTGATTTTTTAAGGTAAGTACTATATCTGGTATGTTCGGATTTCGAACTTACAAGTCTCTCGTGGAGTAGTTGGCATGCACGTTACCCGGTTACTACAGGCTTCAGGTTCGATTTCTATCGGAAGCGTCAATATTTTAGTATACCTATTGGCAAATTATAATATTGGCGGCAGTAGAAATACACATTATAGTACTAATAATTAAACATGCAATGCAGGAAATATTTCGAACGTTGTCGGGTTTGCACTCTGACAGTGTACGGTCGAAGAATAACAAACTTAAATTGAAAATTTGTATGCAATCGTGTCATATATGAATATGCCACGATCGGTGTCTTCACTTAACCGTCCAATGATGAATACAGTGCGTAATTTTTTTCTTATAATGTAAATTAAATGCAATGTGCATACTGTATAAATAGTGCATGTTCAGAGTGTGGTGGTATATTTGTTAACTAATTGAATTTAGTTTTTTATAGATACTACATATATATCACACAGTACATACTATTTAATCGTTTATATATTGTATTATGATGTATGCAATAAAGTTTGCTATAATATAATAAAGCTTGCCAAAACTAACACTAAATATTAATGCATGAATCGAAAATAGTCGCTCCTGTTTGTTCCTACCTGTCAGTTTGGAACTGTGAGTTGGCGTTGTGTAAGAAGTTCTACCGTAAGGTATACATTTATATGTTACAAGATTAACTACCTTCAATGTAATAAATATATTTTGGGTGTGCCATAGTACTTTTATGTTTGGACATTCAAAGATATTACAAATTCTATAGCTCAAAATTATATATATTTATAATGCTGATAAAGATTTATCACTAGTATACATACAACAGGGTAGCACAACTTAATAGTACGGTTAATATATGCAAGCGTCTATAAGTACGTATTCTTGCAAATTAAAACATCCTTTAAACACGAAAATTATATCTTCAGAATACGAAAATTAATAACTATAACATAACTTACGAAACATTACTTTTTTTGGATGCTTGGTAGTAAACCGGCTGCTACAATGTTGCGAAAGTAATAAGAAGAAGGAACCAGTAGCCAGTTTATTGACACCTTGACCTTGCATCTCATTAACCAATTTATCTAATATTTACTTTCGTATAAGTGTCCTTGTGGTTATTTAATGGTACAGTTGCTTTTAATGACTTCCTTCCACCTTTTTTGCGAATAATTTGTTGAATTAGTTGCTGTTTCACCTTAGTGTAACATATATACAAACAGCTGCTCATTTAAATACTGTTAATTGACCATGAATATGATAATTAGTCGATAAAATGACTCAAATTATATCATTTGTAAATATTTTAGATATTTTAATGTTCTTCGCGTGGATTTCATAATGTAATTGGTTTGTATATTTGATTTGATTATGCCATCATATTCTATACAGGGTGTTGGATAAGGATGCAATATTCAATCATAATTATAACTAACGTGCGAGCTGTAAGTACATATCCTTTTAAAGTAAAACTAATTGGTGTCTTTTGCCTGTATCACATATCACATGATGTATACGAATGTCTCAAATCAAATCAATTACTAATATACATGATTATAAGATGTATTTTGAATTCTAGAAAGACCAATATGTGACATCAGTACTTAAAGCATCAAATCTATATACAGGATTGGGCAAATGTTCCGGCACAGTTTAATTATATAAAATCGGAAGGTGGTAGCAGACCTTGATTTTCAATAATCTGTTTGACCACAATTTTTTTATTCCATGGATAAGTTATCAGCTGGGAAAATATTGTCCCATTTGTAATTTTTTAAAATGAAACATCTTTATATTATTGCTTATTATAAATCCTCAACTGATTTAGAATATTTTATATGATATCGTCCTATGTCTACCTTCAATTATTTATTTCATTGTTCACGTTCAGCGCACCCAGCAAGTTATTGCAACTGTTACCGTAACTAAACATGCTGAATATATAGTTTAGTGCCTTGACCGCGCCTATTCTTTCATTCACGAAATCTGTTATAGTTGTCATGAAATATAATACTAAAATGTCCTTTGCACATTTACAGACAGGCCGGGGCACTACCAAGTAGTCTAAGAAAAATACTTTGAGCACTTTTTTACATAGTTTTTCTTTCAAACTGTTGTTATCTTTTTTTACTGGTAAAAGATTATGTATGTATAATACTATTGTATTTATATTGTTTCGTTCAATATTTCCCAAACAATTCAACTTACAAGGAAACACAGGCAAGTGGTGGTGACCGATTTAAATGAAATTTGGTGGGTTTGTAGACTGATGCAGTGTAAGAACAACGGTAGCTTCCATAGATGCTAAATCGATTTGAGTGGTTTGTAACAGCTAGATTCATCGTATACATTATGATTTTTCACTCTCGAAGATAGCGACAATAGTTTGCCTGTCATAGTTCTTGTTTTCCAGAAACAACCCCCACCCCCTAAATTTTTTTAAAACTATTGTCGCTATCTTTTAGTACTCATAAAACAGTTATATATTTGTCTTAACTTTTTTTTTGATGTCTTATAGTTTTGGAGATATTAAAGCAAATAGCGAAGGGTAGCGTTGGCTTTAGGGCGCCCCACCCCCGAAAACGGGCGATTTAGCATCTATGGAAGTTACCGTTGTTCTTACACTGTATCAGTCTACAAACCCACCAACTTTCATTTAAATCGGTCACCACCACTTGCCTGTGTTTGCTTGTTAGACATAAGGCGGCTATAATAAAAATATTGTAAATTAACTGAATATTTATAATAAGCAATAATATACACGATGTGTCATTTAAAAAAATGACAGCTGTTACGATAGCTGATGACGTCACTCATTTGTTGAGGGTATAACAGATATAGGCATACAGATTAGCGAAAACCAGGCAATATAAAATACCACAAAGTAATATCTCTAAAAAACTAACGGATTTAGGGGAAACAATTAATTGAAACTTAATTATAATTTACTACAACTTTCAAGGGGTTGATTTTATTATTGTTTATATTTCAGAACTAAAGAATGAATGCAGGTAAGAATGTAACAACCAGTTCCTAAAAAAGGTAAATTTATTTTTAATTCTATAGTTGAATTACACTGCGTAACGGATTAATGTTTTTCTAGATTTAAAAATACTTCAAAGAGTTTAAGCTGTTTTTTTGCTATTTTAACCAGTTTATTGAGTAATAAAATGTTTGAATTTTCATATACTGCTAATTTATGCAATACCACCAAGGATTAAAGACTTCATGTTTTCATCTTTTGATACACAGGACGGTTCAATTTGCATTTAAAATTTTAATTAGATATAAGTAAAGATTTATTATTTTACTGATGACTACATAAAAATTCAAGATTTTTTATTCATAAGAAGTAACAAGAGGTCATGTAGCAATTTATCTGAAAGAATAGTTATGGTATACGTGGTATAGTTAATGAGGTAATGAAGTCATGCGCGCATGGTATATGACTAGAAACTATTGTTCAATATGTCTCTGTTGTTGTGACCGATTCTGACATCAATACTCTGTTCCCTCGTTTAGCAGCAGTCTGCGAAAGAATGAAAAACTAGAACACATTAAATGTTATCCACCGCAACAATCAAAGCCATTTTGAGTTGGCGATAGTGTTAGACTCGAACTTCAGTAAATCGAAAATATTTGCTTTTTAGGCATTACTATTCATAGAAATATAGAGTTGATCATTCAATCTGGTTACTAGAAAGAGTAGAGTGACACGACATATTATTTTGGCATGGAGGAACTACAGCTGATATTAATAGAATATTTGTGGCATACAAGAAAGTAAAAAAAACTGTTATGAAATTAACACCAACTACATCTTGCAAAGAATATTTTAAAGATGATCTAAGAACCATGACCGTATCGTCTGTCTATGTCCATAATGCCACAGAATACGTCAAATGACACCTAACAGAATTAAGAAACAACATACACCATTATTCCATGTTAACGAGAGGTACTAGCAATTTATATGTTCCTAAACAGGGTACCGGTATTTGACGATGGACCTCTGTGTATATATGTATATGTATGTATTAAAAACTACAATGCCTTGTCGAAATATATTAGTTAGAAAGAGAGCCTCGGTACTTTTAAGTCCTCATTGAAAGAAGTCTTTTTAAACTTGTTAAGCTTGTGTGGTTTTGTTTTATATATATATATATATATATATATATACCTACATATACAGAATATAAATATTCACTAATTGAGGAAACTATACCACGGACTAGCATGTCTCCGCAAATTATCAACCAATAAATACTAAATTAAATGATAATAAAATTTAATCATTGTTTTAAAATTGGCTTGTTTCGCACTGCTTTTGGTATATTGAGGATCATGACTAAATTATAATGAATGATGATGTTGAAAAGTATTATGTACTACTAGTCAAGCAAGACCGAATCGTAATTATAGAGTTTCATTAAAAAGTTTAATTTGCAATTGTCAGTCTATTTCAACCTACTACATTATTACAAGACATCCTATTTTGAAGATCCTTCATATTACAGAAACTTTGTTTTGGTTTATTGAAGCTGTTGAAGCTTTCCGCGTAAAAGCCATTAAAACATATTTAGAAGAAAGGTAATAAATTACATAATAACATTACAGGCACAGGTAATACAACACTTTTAACAGGGCACTAACAAGATTTCTTAGAAATATGTTGTAATGGTTTGATAAGGAGTTGAATGTATGAAACAGCTATTTGAGTGAGCATAGAGTACGAAGTGTTTAATAGAAAACTCATAATTGAATATGACCGTTATGTGCTGACTGTTATTATGTTTAATTTTATTCGATAATGTAAGTACTTGCTAATGGACTATAATTGTTGCAACGAACGTTTTAATAAGATAAACAAATTTTGTACAACGTTAATCAACTTCAAAGAACTAACGTCATTACTACTTGCCTTTACGGAATGAATAATGTTAGGTACAAGACTAGAAACGCTATAATAATAATTAAGATTAGATCTTACTACTAATGGTAAGGCAAACTCATATTCGTTTGACATTTGAGTTAATGCCAACATGCAATAACGCCGCCAATCGATCAGTCTCCACCACTGACAATAAGTTAATAATAGTATTTTGTGTTACAGTCTGTAATCTATACGAGTCGGGATTAGTTATTATACATATCTGTTTTCGTATAATTTTAAAAGAAGAATAGGTTAATTAATGTTATTTCATCTTTCATGTACGTAACACATACAGAAATGGAAATAATAAATTTGGGCGAAGAAATTCCGGAAGAATATTTTTATTTGATTAGTTTTTGTTTAACAATTTTAGAATGTAACATGTTTTTATTATAGAAACAAACATAACAACTTTCTCAGATTTTTGATTTGGTAATCTGCATACTGAATTACTCTTTTTTGTGTGTAAGCTTTGTGTGTTGATGCGAAGAGTCTAACAAAAGACGTCCATCAAGTGTCAACCGCCGATATAAACGAATCTTAGTCATTTGATAGAATTTATCAAGTGTTCTAAAATTCCGTTTTTCATTTTTGCGAAAATAGAATGTTAGAAGATGAACACGACCCTCCAAGGATTGACAAGTTTTAGTCTTTTGCAATTTACGCTATTATTATTTGATAAATTGACTGCGTAAATTGCAAAAGTCGATTCTTTAAGGGTAGTTTGCACTCTATAAGTATCAATTTCCTCCAAAAACAGGAACCAGTGTTTTACAACACTTGATGAGTTCTACTAGATCACCAAATTTCGTTCTTATCACCCAATTCGATCTATTGGCAGTGGCTGAAGGTAATGTGCGATTAAACCCTTTAAAATTGTTAATTCTTTAGGGTCGTTTTCACCGTGTAAAACTCAATTCCTGCACAAAAGAAAAACAACATTTTACAACACTTGATAAGTTCTACTAGATGACCAAGTTTCGTTGATATTGGTGTCTGACACATAGGTGATTGGTAAGTACATTTTTGTTAGGAAAAAGCAACGACATATGATTTTGTTGTGTTAAAAAAATATCTTGCCAATGATGCCCACATACTAGTATATTTTTCATCTATAATCTTCTTACTTCTGCATATATCACTTTCTCAAAACGACAGGGTTGTTTACTATTGCCATTGCATAGTTTATAATTTCAAAGATTGATTGACAAATTTTCACGCTCCTTACATTTTCGTTATCACGGATCAGATAAATGTTGACATAAAATATTTTTTCTAACTGTGCATGTTGGGATATTACACCAATTGCTGATCCTACACTCTTCGTAGTTAAAGTATTTCTGCTAGTTTAGTGATCCTGCAGCAGGATGAAGAAATTTTTGACTATTTGCTTCCAGTTTGATTACTTCTTTGCTTACCTCTATGCTTAATAGGGTGCTTGTTGTTATACCGGAAAGAGGGTAGAATTGTACCACAATGTATGCTGTATTGCAGCTTTAGCCCTGCTGAGAGGACACTTTCTGGTCATATCCTCCAATCAAATTTCAGTGTAGACTTAGATCCGTGTGTACATATTACCAGATTTTCTTTTTTTACCTCATAGCTACCATCGATCCAGTCCTTCTTATTTGAGGTACTGATCTCAGAAATGTGGCGAAACAGAAAGTTGACAATCTTCTTGGGCAGAATACACAAAATAGGACGATGGGAGGTATAGTTCCGAGAATCGAGGAGACTTCTATACGGGTAAATCAATTCCTTTTGCTGCACTGTTAATCCAAATCTTTCTTAGATATAGCGTAAGAATATTGAGATAAATTTACCTTTTATAATTAGTTCGTGAAAGTTCTTCACGTTTAAGACCAAAGCTGTTATAGTTATAGATTAACTTATTATTTCCAAACGAATCTGTCATGCAATTCTAGATCAAACGTACTTGTATAGTCCAAAAATTATCTCCGACTAAACATGTTGACTCTAGCGTGTTCAAGATATTACGTCGATTTATTACGACACTCACACTGTGCAGTTGTACACTTCAATCACGTCGTTAAAGTATTTCATGAAGGCGGTATTTACAGTTCTCGGCTAGCAGCAAATTACTTAGAATTTCTAGGATTAATCAAAGCCAAAGAAGTAGGTTTTAAATCTTTGCAATAATCTCCATAAAGTTTCTTACACCCCAAGTTTGTTATTTTAATTTCAATGTTGCTCTAGTTCAACAGTAATTTATTAAGTTTTTGCATACTTTCTACAGTGCCGTTCATTAAATATGAATTGAATACCTTCAGATATTATAACTGCTATATGTATATAATACCACTACTTTTACTAATCTGTAAACTAAAAGTATCTAGTAACCTATGATAGATTGAGATGCATAATACTTTGCGTTAACGGAGAGTTTGTATGAAATTACATTAAGATTTTAAATGTCACGGTTTGTTATGTTTATATACGTAGGAAGCAATAATTATGTACACAAAGTTATAATAGTTAGTTCGATACTTATCTAGAGATCTAATGTTTCCAATTGAAGTATATGGTATAATTTATCATCTTAGGCCTCCAAAAACCAACGTAAAGCTTCGTATCTTATATAAGCACACATTTACATGGATATATGTATATGTATTTAATAGACCGTCTAATCTGGAGCACTAGTTATATCATTAATCACCGGAATACGTATGTATGTACAATCTGATATAATATTCAATAAATTGCTTCAATCTATTAATAAACACGTCGCTGTGTTGTATAGAAAGTTCGATGTATCTTATTTCATACATATAAAGCAATTGTACGAAATCGGTGTTGTTCTAGATCATTGATCTTTCTCATATACGTTTTCACAAGACAGATTTCACGCAATTATCGTAAATAATTTATATTATCGATTGCTACTGTGGTAGTATCAGTAAGATGAATTTCAGAACGGTTTACAGAAAACTTTCTTTTTAAAAATGACATCAATCATGTATGTCGTTTTAATTGAACTACAACAACAACTTAACATGGACTATGGTAAAAACTGCAATTAATACAAGATGCAAAGATCTGACATTTATGAATTCTGCTTTAAAAAATAGCCAGCGAATAATTGTTTACGTTTAACACATCTTAACACTAATCAAAGTTTCGAAACTGCGTCGGAATTCACTACGGGTTTCTTGTGATTTCATAAAATGTTGGAAATATCAAAAAATAACTTAAAATTATATAGAAATACACAGTACAACACCTGTAGAGATCATGGAATTTTCAAATAAAGAAATTCTTATCTTATTCAAACATTAAGATTGTAAAATTTTTAAATATGAAATTATCTGAACTATTTTGAGAATATTGTTTAGTGGTAAATATAAAATATATAATAATAATAAATCTGTTTTGTCTAAGGTTGCACACACAGATCCGTTAGGCTTCTTGTCGCTTTGCGAATGTGGTTACTCAAACCATAGAGTTTTTACAGTCAGAAGATGTTACAGATTTGCAAGAGTACGACCAAATCACGGTCGGATGTTACTCTATCAGCGCCAGGATTATCCGGATTGTAATAAGGGCTGGCGGTTTATCGGGATCCAACTCTACCAAGTATTGGATCAGAGAGTTTTTCGACGGGGAGGCCCTTTAAAGAGTTCCCTTGACCAGCGCCATCGCATACTCGCTCAGAGACAGAAAATTCAGATAAGCAATCGTTCACGAACCAAGGTGCTGCAACTATGATATACAGCACCTAGTGGTGAAAGATATTCAACCTTTTCCCCTGTAATTTACTGGCACTGGATCATGTCAGTACACCATATATGCGAATATGTCAAAGAAATACCGCATAGATCTTAAACTCAACCTTTAAACCCAAAGAATTTCTTTAACACAACAGAGAATCCAGCGCTGCGCGTGCAGGTAGGAACTTAGCAGCGATAGTTGAAAAGTGCTCTCAGCTGGGCAATTTTGAGGGGAGATTACGCATTTATCGGCATTGATGGTTAAATGTCATTAGAATGCCCAATTACAGTTCTCATTGACTAATTTCTGCAGCCTTCCACACATCAGGTCGTTATATCTTGAAGTGATGTATCGTTCGCATACACAGCCAGATGGGTAGAAGTAGACGTCAGTATGTCGTTCGTGTATAGTACAAAGAGCTCCAGACCCACAAGCAAATCCTACGGTAATCCAGCGAAAATCCGCCTGCGATTAGGTACAACATCGTTCATTTTGATCGAAAATGTTCTAAACTACAAACCTTCGCGCTAAACCGAGCCAAATGCGTGGGCATAATCAAGAGATACAGCACCCCTCAGGAGATCATCATGATTTATCTAGCAAGTATCTAACTTATTAGTTGCTCTTCGGTATTTAAGATACAATATACTGATGCATAATATTTAAGTAGTAATAAGTAGTATCACTACTGTAATTCACTAATTTTAATATTTTATTGAAGAAAACTGAATTCATAACAAATAAATTATTGTCTTTATTGTACAGTACCCCGCCATATTAATAGAACCAGCAGGAAAATTTCAGTAAAACGTTCTTAGAATTCGAGAAACAAGGGTTGCAGGGGTGTACATTGTCCGTTTACTATTCAATAAACATTCGCAATTCTGAGAAATGTAAAATATATATATTTAGGGTGATTTATGACTCCCAATCTGCCGAAAATTATTCACCTAATTTTTCATTTTTACTATTCTTAAATATTTATACGTTGTGTGTCCATTCTTTTCATTATTTTGCACACGTTTATTAGAGTAGTGCAAAAAATTTAGTTGTTGAGAACGTTAGTGATAATCAAGTTTTCGTGTTAGAGTTTGTGTGCTTATTTTATTTAAAAAATTGATAATGGGTCGAGAACGGGACATATCCAAGAAGACAGTTATTTATTTACTAAAACCGTTGTCCTTTTGTCCTATCTCGCAAAGAGCAAAATTATTATAAAAATTAAATAATTTCTGATATTTCTGTAGTGGTTCTATTAAAATGGCGGAGTACTATATGTATGTAGTGTCCATATAAGGTACACACATAAAAATCTGGGGTTAATTCTAACATTTTTTAACACTTTGTCGGTGTTCCCTCGCGTCCATCCGCTTCTGGTCTTAAAATTAATGGAGTTAGAATAAAAAGTGCTAGAGTTATATTCAGAAGTGATAACAACATTGTCCCTGCGGTAGTTGCTTATATCTTTTAAAGTGTTAGTCTCATCTCGAAAAGGAAAAATATTTAAGCTCGATATAGTAACCGTTATCCCGAAAAGAGTTAGAGTTATCTTTAAAAGTATTAGTATTATCTCGAAAAGGAGATATGCTTAAATTCTGAGGTTACTGTTACTCAGAAAAGAATTATGGCTATACTCGAAAGTGTTAGTATAATCTCGAAAAGGAGAAATACTTAACTTCCGAGGGAGCGGCTGTTACCCAGAAGAGAGTTAGGGTTATCCTGAGAAGTGTTAGTATTATATTGGAAAGGAGAGCTACCAATCTTTCGATGTAGTAACTGTTACCCCGAAATGAGTTACAGAGTTATTCTTAGAAGTGTTAGTTTTATCTCGAAAAGAATAAATTCTTTACTTCTGAAGTGGTAACTGTTACCCCGAGAAGAGTTAGAGGTCGTTCTTCGCACCGTCCTACTGACGTCAGTACCAGCAACCAGAGGCTAGGTCGGTGCAACCGCACCGTGATATCCGAAATCAGGCGCCCCAAATTAGCTTTTGGGAATTGCAGTTCAGAAATGCATTTGGACTTTTGCGCCGAGGCCTCCGACACCCCGCTGCCATGTACTATAAAAACCGTCACAAATACAGAATATCCTGGAAAGAGAGGAATATATGTTGGTAAAAAATATTAATCTGTATTTATTACGGATGTTATCCAGCTACAACCTGTGATGTGAATGTGTCTGGTTTACCTATAGTCCATATAATGTTCCACTGCGTAAATTTCACTTATTTAGCAGTAAAAATTACATCTTAGAGAATCATTTAAAGCGGCCTTCCTTAATCGTCTTTTCCTCATAGCTTCAATTAAGCGGGGCTTTCTTATTGGTCTTGTTGGTTGTTGTGATTTCAACCCCAATTCCACTAATCGTCTATTCAAAGTTCGATGTGAACTACTTAGACTTGAAGCTTGTGTGTCTCGGTTTAGATCCCTCAACGTCTTTTGTGTATTCTTCTTCACAATAGCAATCAAATTTCTATCATTTGTTTCCATTAGTATTCGTTTTCTTCCGCAATTTTTTCGTTTGGAGTGAATCACATCACGATTCTCCTTCATCCCTTTCGCTAGACGTATAACAACAGGATGAAAACCACTTTGCATTCTTGCAACATCTCTCAAGGAATAATTTTTGAACTTATTATAAATATTTGTGAAACTCGATCTCGTCTTATAGCTTTCTAAAATGTGTTTGAATGTTTTCTATGTAGTGGTAACATTAATATGGCAAGGGACTGTATAATAAATAATTAGGTATACCAGGTACTTACTTTTATCGTCTATGATCTCTTTTGTCAGTAAGTCGCTATTTATTTTCACCCACTTCATATGATTCCTATATTCGATGAGTATATAAAATCCAGCATCCATTTTCGTTAACCCAAGTATACAGAATAGTCGTTATTCGTGTTAGAACAGGAACGCTACCGTTTCTCTAACAAAATGCTTATGCGGAAATTAACTCTTTTAGGATAACATTTTCATTTTTTCGGATTAACTTCGGTGTTGCGTTTCTCCAAAGCAGATAAAATGTTTTACATTTGGATGTAATCTATCTCCTGATCTATGAATTATGCAGTAATGGATAACTTGTTGTCTTTATGGTATTAAATCTGTGTTTAACTTATCTTTATAAACAACTATTCTACCATCTTTTTTTTAACTCCGACATTTAGATGTAATTTACTCGGGAAAAGAAAACAAATACATTCAATTTGATTAGAACTATCACTTTTTCGGGTAATTACTAATCTATATTTTAACACCAACTGAAAGGATAAGAATTTATCCCAGAAATTTTTATGTGTGCACTTTCACTACCGTTATCTTTATTTATTTAATAATACATAATATGCATGTGTAATAAATACGTTTTGATAGATGTAGCGGCATTGAACACCATGCATGTTACGGATATGACACTATTGAATTAGGGCACCGATATGCTGTTTTATTCTAACCATAAATTCTTATAGCAGCGTAAATATATTTTATAAATCCGATGACAGGAATTGTAAAACGCTACGAGTTTCCATATTTGATTTTGAATCATAAAATGTGTTACATCATAAATTATTATAATAAATATTACACATGTGGGATTATTAAATTACAAGAACTCCTTTCTACTTAGGGAAGTGGTAAAGGCGTAAGTAGACGGTAGACAAGAAAGCGAAGAAATTATGAAACTTGCCCACATTGACGGCGTTGTTATTGTTCTTAGGAATAAAGCAACAACTAACAGTTTAGCAATATTAGTTGCGCATTGCTCTAACACGAGTAGGTTAAAGACGTTTTTCTTTTGCAGTTCGTTAGTCTTAGGTATGGGAATCGAATTAATCGGCTTACTTATCTCTTCCAGAGTTGTATTGTGAAAGTACAATTCGTAATCTTTATTATGCTTTTAAATTAGTTACTTGTACTATAAATATAAAATGGGTAACAATATAAGAAAGTTGTAAGAGGAAATGCGTTCTGGTTTAATTATAATTAAGTACTTAATATCTTAATATACTAATAAAATACAGGATTACTTATTGGAAAGTTATATTTTCAAATGAACACTTGAAATATGTACTATATCTATATACATTCAATTATTTTGTTGGTTAGCCAGCACAACCTTTATTTAAACCAGAAAATGCAGTTGCTGATATAAAAATTAACAAAATCGTATTTCTAAATTTGTTATAATTTGTTTAATTTATGTGTATAATGTAAAAGATATAATAATAATAATAACAGCATTTTATTTAACAAAATTATATCTAACAAAATAATATGAAATTGTATAAATTAAATACTCCCATATTGTATTAATCACTATTTAAAAGTTGCGAGGGGCGGAAAGACAGAGTAATGATATTCTTAAACTTAATATTTCAACTATGCACGTCAGCCTAAAAGTTGCCTTGCTAGATAAGTAGTGGGGTGAAGAAGTTCTCCACTTCGCATATTAAACTAATCTACTTAATTCCAATGACCTGTGTGAGATGTGAGCCCCTCGTTTAATGCCAACAATAATTGTAGTATGCAATAATTTTGTAATTTTTGCAATGTACAAATTGGCTCAGATCAAATGAAAGAAGGAGATAGGAAGTTATACTAGTTAGTCTTTCACAAGACAAGTTTTAATACTGTTTCACACCACAGCGTTTTGCCTCACTTTTTTACGATCAAATCAGATGAGCTCCATTTTCAAAAGATTAATGTGTAAAAAGTGACTATTTTGAGACATGTACAAGTTTTTTTTAAGATCAAAGGCCTATGGACATTTATTAAGGGTACTAAATTTTGTGCCAGAAATATTTTTGATATCGTACATGTATAAGAGCTTAAATATATACTATTGGATCGCGCTTATGACTCCAATAAACTGAGGTTGGAAATAAGTTGGAAATTTCCGAAAATGTAATTCATTTATTAAAGGCCAAATTTTCGCCGAGAATTGTCGGCTTCTTCAGGGCACTATTTTTTAAAATTTAATAATAAACACCAGTAAAATTACTTACATAATGTGAATTAATGGAACCTCATTGATGTTGAAAATTTACAATCAAATTTAAGTTAACATGAATACTTGCAAACAGATACGTTATATTTAAATCGTAAATTCAATTTTATTACAAAACCATTAAGAAAGAGGCGTAAAATATTTATAAAGAAAACAGGGAAAAACACAAAAAACATTTTTAAAATAAACTGCAGTGAACATACAAGGTACATCCAAAAAGTTAATAACAGATCAAAGTAAATTACCTATTGATTAAGTTAATATATATATTACTGAGATCTTCAACATCCCTTATAATTAATTGACTTTGGAAATTTTTTGATATAACACATTTCTAGGAAATTCCTTTAAAGGGGTTGGTCTCAATTTCAAAACCTTAACGTTGTCAAAATTGAAATTGTGACCCGTCTCATTACAATGGCAGCTGAGGGCAGTATTATTATTGATTTCTCACATTACTTTTGTGAGCACAGATTTTTTTAATTTTTGTGAAGTCCAATGTAACACCCATCGCAGTCATCACACTGGACATGATAAACAACACTAGAAAGGTCCAGATGGTTGGTCTTGTCTTTTATTTTTGAATAAAAAGCAATTATCTTTATTTGTTTAAACAAATAAATAAGACTATTGGTTAAATGTGGAATATATTTTTGCGGTAGATGGTCTGTTGTGTCAGACCATCAGTATATTCTGAATGTCAGGATTCCGGATAGGGACATACATCAACAGAGCCCGCATTGGCAAAAGACAATGATTGATTAATTTGGAGGGGTAGCATTCTTTCGAAGGATCGTCCCCAAAATATTAAAATTCTTTCTATGAAAATCCGGGTGACAAATATTTTCAATTCTGTGTTTCAATGCAAGTATAAGATTGACCTTATATTTAAGCAGAATAAAAGTGATATCTATCTGAGTTCGTAGGTTTACGAAAATCAAGTTTGATGATGTTATGGCTGTCACGTACAACTTTGGTGTCTAAAAAAGGGACAGCACCATTAATTTCAGTTTCTACCAGGTAATCTCAACTTGCTAAATCTATTGAACACCTCAAGTGTATTCTATTTTCAGAGGGTACCGCCAATATGATCGTCAACATAAAATAAAATCTAAAATTCAGTCTATATTTCTTTTATAAAATATAAAACAGTATTCATAACGAGTTCAGCTATTGAAGGGCTAACCGCACCTCCCATAGGACAACCTGTTTTGTAGGAAAAATTGATCTTTAAAAGTGAAATAAGTTGAATCAAACAAAAATTTTATGATTCTTATAAAGAGATCCCTCGGAATAGTGCATATATCTGAAATTAAGTGAAAGTTATCGTTGAGTATGGTGATAACCAGATCAACTGGGATATTTGTAAATAAGGAAATAACATCGAAAGAACAAAACCATCGGGTTTTTTTTTGAGAATTCAAAACTATCTCTGACTCGGAACATATTGTATGATTTAAACGCCTTATCAATAATCCCACTAATAAATTTAGCTAGTAGTGTCGGCGAATAATGCACGATATAATGGGGCGAAGAGGAAACCCTTCTTTGTGTATTTTCACCAAACCATAATTTTAGGTGGTACCCCATTGTAATTTTGAGTTGTTTTTTGAGTGCATCATTGATGTGATTATTGCTATGAAGTTCATCAACAAGCTTATAATAGAATAATAGAAAGAATTAACAACAAGCTTGTTGATGAACTTCATAGCAATAATCACATCAATGATGCACTCAAAAAACAACTCAAAACATACAATGGGGTACCACCTAAATATTATGGTTTGGTGAAAATACACAAAGAAGGGTTTCCTCTTCGCCCCATTATATCGTTTAATTCGCCGAACAACCACTAAAATTTATTAGTATTATTGATAAGGCGCTTAAATCATACAATATGTTCCGAGTCAGAGAATTTTGAATTCTCAAAAAAAATTAATAATATTAAACTACCCGATGGTTTTGTTCTAGCCTCTTTCGATGTTATTTCCTTATTTAAAGTTGATCTGGTTATCACCATACTCAACGATAACTTTCACTTAATTTCAGATATATGCACTATTCCGAGGGATCTCTTTATAAGAATCATAAAATTTTTGTTTGATTCAACTTATTTCACTTTTAAAGATCAATTTTTCCTACAAAGTACAGGTTGTCCTATGGGAGGTGCGGTTAGCCCTTCAATAGCTGAACTCTTATGAATACTGTTTTATATTTTATAAAAGACAATATAGACTTTGAATTTCCCTTTTATTTCAGTATGTTGACGATCTGCTATTGGCGGTACCTCTTAAAATAGAATACACCCTTGAGGTGTTCAATAGATTCAATAGCAAGTTGAGATTCACCGTAGAAACTGAAATTAATGGTGCTGTCCCTTTTTTAGACACCAAAGTTGTAGACAGCCATAACATCATCAAACTTGATTGGTATCGTAAACCTACGAACTCAGATAGATACCTTCACTTTTATTCTGAACATCCTCTTAAATTAAGGTCAATCTTATACTTGCATTGAAACACAGAATTGAAAATATTTGTCACCCGGATTTTCATAGAAAGAATTTTAATATTTTGGGGACGATCCTTCGAAAGAACTGCTACCCCTCCAAATTAATCAATCATTGTCTTTTGCCAAGTTATACTCTGTTGATGTCGATGTCCCTATCCGGAATCCTGACATTCAGAATATGTAATACTGATGGTCTGACACAACAGACCATCTACCGCAAACTCCAATATATTCCACATTTAACCAATAGTCTTATTTATTTGTTTAAACAGTTTGATATAAAGATATAATTATCCCATCAATAAATTGGCGGCTTTTTATTCAAAAATAAAAGACAAGACCAACCATCTGGACCTTTCTAGTGTTGTTTATCATGTCCAGTGTGATGACTCGATGGGTGTTACATTGGACAGACTTCACAAAAATTAAAAAACCGTATCTGTGCTCACAAAAGTAATGTGAGAAATCATACTAATAATACTGCCCTCAGCTGCCATTGTCATGAGACGGGTCACAATTTCAATTTTGACAACGTTAAGGTTTTGAACATTGAGACCAACCCCTTTAAGAGGAATTTCCTAGAAATGTGTTATATCAAAAAATTTCCAAAGTCAATTAATTATCGAAGGGATGTTGAAGATCTCAGTAATATATATATTAACTTAATCAATAGGTAATTTACTTTGATCTGTTATTAACTTTTTGGATGTACCTTGTATGTTCACTGCAGTTTATTTTAAAAATGTTTTTTGTGTTTTTCCCTGTTTTCTTTATAAATATTTTACGCCTCTTTCTTAATGGTTTTGTAATAAAATTGAATTTACGATTTAAATATAACGTATCTGTTTGCAAGTATTCATGTTAACTTATCAGCTTGCTTTTGATTGTAAATTTTCAACATCAATGAGGTTCCATTAATTCACATTATGTAAGTAATTTTACTGGTGTTTATTATTAAATTTTAAAATTAAGTTGTTCTATGTAGTGCCCTGAAGAAGCCGACAATTCTCGGCGAAAATTTGGCCTTTAATAAATGAATTACATTTTCGGAAATTTCCAACTTATTTCCAACCTCAGTTTATTGGAGTCATAAGCGCGATCCAATAGTATATAGTTACGTTTACTCCGGTACTCCTTCTGGTTTAAGAGCTTAAATTAATTTTAATTTATAATAATTTAGTTCACGCCTAAATTTAAGTTAATAAGTGCTTAATATTTTTTGAAACTGCAACCATAATTTGATATATAAATTTATTCCAGTGAAGAAGTATTTTAAACGAACAGATAATAATTTATATCTGGAATAAATATTTTTAATTATTTGCTGTTTTATTTGACCTAAAAGTGGAAATATGTTTGCGATTAAAAGCGAAAATTTTTTAATGCAATTTTCAGTTCTAGCCGGATGCATCACTGCTAGATTTACCAAATTTTTGCATACAAAGATTAATCTGGATGGTATCCAGTAGAATCGCCTATCGGTCAAAGGACAGCTGGATACCGGGTCGGCAAAAGGGAATTGACGATGTTGTAAAGCAAATACGTGACAGTATCGAGTTAATGTAGTTTTTTATTGCTTATATCATATATCGTTGTACAATGTTGGTTTAATATTAGTTTGCATTAAATTTTACAATATCGGTATTTCGATCTCGGAACAATGTAACTGCCTCAATATGATAAACATTACTTCAAAACCTTTTTTATGTTGTTAAGGTTTACGTTGAGGTGGAATAGTCTACACTGCAGAAACACTCTTAAAAAACTGTAGGCAAAGATTTAATTTGTCCATAAAATAGCACACGGAATCAAATTTTCTCTTAAAAATGATCAACGATGACAATTAAGATTGCTGTTGTTTCCTCAGACGTATAATGTTCATAGTTTCTCCTGAAATTCAGATCATACTTCATATCTTGCATCTTAGAAACTGTTTATTATATTTCTTTTTGTTTATGAAATCTCAATACTACTGTAGGGGAAAGTACTATAGTTATCTGGATATATTGATCAATTTTAGCATCTTTAGCTCACAATGAATTTTCTATATCGGCAGGTCTAAATAACAACTTGTGCAAGTTAATATGATGATGTATTGTCATATAAACAGAAAACAATATGTTGTTCTGTTAATGTTCTAATCTCTTCAAAGTATCATACTACATAGTAGGGCTGTCGAAACCCGTCGTTTTCAGAAACCGGGTACCCGTCCAGCGCACTACCCGGTGCAGGATTACCCGGGTACCCGGTTGCACAATCGAGTATCCAGTTTCGGGTACTCGATTTCGGGTACCAGGTTCTACTCAATTTCGGGTAATACCCGGTTTCGGCTAATATCCGATTTCGGGTGGCCGGATTTCGAGCATCCGCTTTTGAGTTTACATCTTAGGTAATTACAGAAATATCACTACCCATTGTTGTTACAGAATTAGGTAACAATGTAAAAAAATGGGTAGTGATCGGTAGTTAAGTAACTAAGACGTAAACTTGAAACCGCATGCTTGAAATCCGGTTACCCGAAATGTGGTATCTGAAACCGAATACCCGAAATCGAGTAGAACCGGGTATTACCCGAAACTGGGCAGAACCGTTGTTAACAATAACGAGTACCCGGTTACCCGGTTTCGAGCAACAGCCCTACTACATAGTATCTGCCAAAAAACTAAAGTGGGTTAAATTTTGCGAAATTACTCTCATACGACGAGTAATTATTGAAGTAAGTGATTTTATCAGCAAACATTATAAGCAACCATTAAATTAAAGTTAATTGCAAGCTTGGGAAAAGATTTTATATAGTTGACGGCAAATTTCTTTTGGGTTTAAACGTGCTCCTTGTACGGTACATACCAAACATAGAACTAATTAGCAACTTAATGATTGTGTTGATAATAAGAATTTATCTGATTGAGCTCATGAAAGTTAGATGTAGTAATATAAATGTTAATCTCATGTTAGTATTAGCTGTGTGTCGTTTAACTAATATGGTTGGTATTAATTGATATCTGAATCAATTTTGAGTAGGATAAATATAAAATATTAAAAATATATCGTATCGAAAGTTAAAAGAAATGTTGATGTTAAATTTGTCGAAACATATGTACGTCGGCTCTTAGCATAGATTACAAGTCATTTATAGAAAGAACAATATTTTTAAACAAGCAGTTTGCTGGTAGGTACTAAACTGGAAATTAAATATAACTGTGAAACGACATATGTGTAAATGATTAAATTTTATTATTTATATACTTGTTAGTTTCTTTATTTTGGTTACTCTCGAATAAGAGCCATCCTATCACAGATTTAGAATGCACCAATTAATTATACGCGTGAGAATTATAATGGTGGAGTAATGAAATAAGAGTATTTTACACTTTGAAAAATATAGCGAATGAAAGTAGTGTGATAGCAACCTTTCTTAATGTCGGTTTTCAATTACACCTTCAAGCATCCGTTCATTAAATTTGAAAATCCTTTAGACATTATTTTTATTCATACCATATACGACGCATTTAAGCGCATCCTTTCTAAGATATTCCGTCCCTATATTGTAGCTTGATATAATAATGTCTTGTCAGAGTTTTCTTATACCCTTTTTTGTATGTAGTTGGTGAATTACATTTACTGGTGAGGTCAATGTGACGTATAAGATGCAAAATGCTTTTATGGACTTGAATGAAGGACAATTGTCGTGTAGTAACTATGGTCTAAGAAAGAATAATAATCAAGGTAACCAGTTCTAAGAAGCTGAACGTATTCATAAAGATTTGCACATTTTATGGGAACAGTAAAACAGCTTTTGATGCCAGTGCCGCACATGATTCTGATAAGAGTTATGTTAAAGCAGTTTTCATATATGAATGCGAAGATATACGATCGGGATGAATGTTGTGCTGTTAATGAGAAGTGTAAAACTGTGCTTCTTACTATAAATAAATCGTTAGTCTTACAGTAGCAAATTTTGTTGCTAAGTGAATATCGGGAACTTGCAAACAAAAATGAGTTGCTTTCTAAGAAATTTATTGTATCTTTGCGAACTCGCAATTAGTTAAATTATATTGATGTATCATAAATACCGTAACATCAAACAGCGTTTTTATTGCTTGTCTAGATTTTACAGTATCTACTCTATGATTTTTTCAGTACAAAATTTGTCGAGTTTTTTTTTGTTCGACGCCCAATTCTGCTGTGATGCAAATGTATGTCTAGAAATGGTGCCCATCTAGGATCCTGTATTTAATATTGATTTTCAATGTCTCAACTCGTCTTCCCCACCAAATTCGAATGATTCATATAAATTACTAAATACTTTTGATTTGAGTAATTTCGGATCTGTTTCTTCAACTTTATCTGCACGGTTCTGTTTCTTTTTAAAATGCATGCCGAGAAACACTTAGCAGGAAATTAAAAATCTAGAATAAATATTGCCACATCATGAGATTCAATTCAGGCATAGGTGATCCAAACGAAGATAACACAATAGTGGTAGTTAGCATAGGTTAAGATCAAGATATTCAGATCAGTACTATTAATTAATAACTGATTAAGAAACTAGAAATATGAAAAATGGTGGCCATAAAACTCTCCTGGAACTATTAATCAGAACTACACAAAATTCAGTTTCTTTTTCACTACTACAATTGGTCGTCTAGTAAACAGTACACACAAAAAAGTATATTCAAAACAATGATATCAATTTTTTGAAAATATTATTTCAATTTGAACAATTATTACCCATTTCAAGAGTTGAAATCTGTAATGAAACACATGACAATATTTCTATTAAGAGTATTACATGCTGACTGCACAGGCACAGTTAAGGATTAACTTATGAACTCCTGTAAGTTAATCCTTAACTGCGCCTGTGCGGTCAGCGTGGACTACAGGCCACAGATTTCTGTACGTATTTCAAAACATATTCATTAGAGGACGTAGTTACTTAAATTAATTTTTTAAAAGATTATGTTTGAAATTTTTTTTATTCAAACGTTTGCCAATCACTTAGATTTTACAGAACTAAATTCTCTAATTGTATTGTATATGCAATTGGGAACGATGGACAAAATTCTCATACCATTTCCTGGAAAATGCTCTTTCTTATACAAATCCAAAAAACCTGCTAAGTACAAAATCATGTGTGTGTGCCATGCAATCTCTCTAACGCTTATGTTTACATTGAAAAAGTAGATAGGATAGAAACGAGTATTTTGGTACCGAAATGTGATGTCTGAAATAAAATTTATAAAGGTTAATAATAAAAACTGCAAGATAATTGGTTTGATCTATTGAATTATATCATAAATTAACTGAAAAAAAATTGTCTTAGTTTGGAAACAATTATAATAAATAATCTGCAAATAACTCGATTTCTAGGCCAAATACAAGAAGACCAGTTGGCTCATCACTTTTTTGTAACCATGAAAATATTACTATAACTTGTATCGAATAAGCTCTAGCACAGCAATGGCAGGATACCAAGAAAATTTACTGAAAGATAATTGTATATGCAAACCTATGCAACCTATAAAAGAAACCTCTCAATGGGCTAGATTGCATTGCACTCACGATAACTATACTAAAAGGAATAGGGGTACCTACATGACCAAATATTAGAAGTACTGAAACATCTTCTTTTTAAATGGAAAACGAAAGCCTTCCAATGTATACAGAGTTAGTCTTGACATGGAATAGAGTAAACCAAACCGGATTGCAATGGTTTCGGGGTGGGATATTTCCCCTTGGAGAACATGATATTCAACGTTTTGATGTTGTAAAAACCTAATTTGATTGGTAAATCCTTGAAGAGGGAAGAGATTTTTCGAGTTAAACCATGGATATATGGAAATTTGCAGTACGTGATGACATTTTCGTTGGGGGTGTTATTAACGGGGGCACTGTTCAAGGAAATCAGAACATCTTCAGTAGAATCCTCATCGGCTTTATTGTTAGAGGCATTAAGTGGTGTATTATATAATATAGAATTCAGACGTTTTTTTGGATACCCATTGTTTATGAAAATGCTGTTTAATCGAGACAAGTTTTTTTTCCTGAAGGCGGGGTGTGAAATTTTGGTTACTCTGTTTTTAAGTGCTGTGACGTTGTTCAACTTCATATTAATCGAGTGATTCGAGTTAAAGTTCATATATCTACCAGAAAAGGTTGGCTTAGTATACCAGTCCAACATAAGAGATTGATCAGTATTCCTAATTAGTATAGTATCTAAAAACGGAACTTTATTATTCGTTTCCAATTCAATAGTAAATTGCAGCGAGTTGTTATAGAAATTAAATACATTTAGGATTGTAGTGGTATGGTCTAATGGCACAGATGTAATAATATCATCGACATATTTTTAGATGAATGGTAATTCAAATGGCAGTTTTAGGATGCATTGAGAGAGGAGTTCATCCATAACAATACAGGCAATGATGGGAGATAGTGGACTACCCATAGGAGTACCAAACTTTTGTTTAAAAAATTGACCATTAAATTGGAAGAGTCAAATAAAAATTTTGTAATTTCAATGAAAGAGGTTTTGTCTATTTCTCTATGGTCAGAAATTAACTGCCAATCCCTGTCAATAATATTTATGACAACCTCCAAAGGAATGTTGATAAATAGAGATATTACGTCCAAGGAGACAACAACATGGTTTAACGGTAACGTGATGTTGGGAACTAGTTCCGCAAAGATAAAGGTATCTTTTATATTGTAGTTGGTATTTTTACTAAAAGCCCTTGTGAGTATGCAAGCCACAAAGAAAGATAATTTGTATGTTGGAGAGCCAACAAAAGAAACTATAGCTCTGACCAGTTTTATGTAAAGTTTTTTGAATATGCTCATCAATAATACTTCTTCTTTAAATCTCTTACGATGTTGTTGCTTAATGTTTGTATTTTGTTTGTGGGATCCTTAACTAAAGGTTCACAAACTTCGACGTCATTAAGAAGTTCCTCAACTTTATTGACATATTGGGATTTTTTGATTAGGACGGTAATTTGTCCTTTCTCAGCATGCATCACCATTAAGGAATCATCATGAGGAAGATCTTTATTTAATTTGCATAAAAATGTTGTGCAAAGAGACTGTTGTTTCCACAAGAAGGAAGTCAACAGAGATGGGGGATCGTTTTTTATTAAGAAGTTTGTGAAAATATTAGTGGTTTTTGATCTGATAAGGTCACGGAAATCAGAAGGTACTCTATATATTATATTTTCAAAATCTCCTCCAAAATCCTTCCTATATGTAGTTCTTTTTTAGGAATAGGAGTACCAAGTTTGAAACATTTTCAGGAATGTCAATATTGGATAGATTGATGAACCAACCGGAATTATTATTGAAAAATGTATTGTATGTGATTTCAGATTTCATTTTATTTAATTTGTTAATATTCTGGACTTTAATTTTATGGAAAAGTTTATTGAAAGAGTATTTTAAACAGGTAAGAAACTGGTCATAAATGAAACCAGGGATCAATCTCATTAACTTCCCTTTTACACCTAAAGCAGCTACAGCTAAGTACTTCTTTTCAACTTCAGAGAATTTAAATTCAGTAATGTGACGTACGTAGATGACCTAAAACTTTACACGTCAAATCAGAAAGAACTGAACAACATAATCAAAGTCATTAAGTAATACTCCAATCATATCGGAATGACAGTTGGCCACGACAAATGCGCGCTGTGCCATATCAACAGAAGCGACGTAATAGACTCAGGAGACGATATGGGATTGGTAGACAGAAATATTATTAAAAGCCTGGAAACCTCCAAGCAGTAAACCTCTTGAAATCAAGATATATCGAAAGAATAAACCAAATCTGGAGGTCGGAGCTAAACACGGTTAATAAATACTATCCCAAAACTACATGCTATCTATATTTAGACAAGAAAAATGATGACGAAGCATAAAAGTCTACACCCTAATACTACTATACCTACTAGGAGGGATGGTAAACGAGGTTTTTTTGGGCGAGGAAGACCTTTAAATTAGAGTCTCGGTATCTACGGCATGGAAATTGACAAACGCCAAAGATTCAATTCTGAAGTTTGTGCGAGCTCATGAAACCATTGGAAAGGGTGCGTTCCTATATAGCGCTGCAACAAGAGCTATAAAAATGTTTAAATAAACATTCGATTAGGCAGCAAATCGACCACAAAGAGATGATCTAAAACACCTTGAAATAAATCAAGTGAAACAGAAAACAAAAGACTAACTATATACTATTATATAATGAAACAAAACCATCCTATTAATTATTGGTGTATGTGGTGGGAACACCTACCATGGATGGACTCAGGTCGTTCACTTAGCCCACTTAGAGACAAAAATGATAAAATCCAATAAACTACAAAAAACTTCATAAGATCGATTCTGATTTATTCGTGTTCTGCATTGTGCTTAGATAAAAAAGTGAATTTGGTCCAATTCCATTTTGGTGTTATTGTCGTGACAATCCTTTTAAGGAATGGAGATAATATATATCCTGTGGACTACAGTCTTTCTTTTAGGATGCAACTTCTACTTTGTTCGTGACATTGAGGTTACTGTTTATTGCATCAATCAGTCTTTCTCATAATTTAACATTAAAAATTTGAGATTGATATATTTGAAACAAATAGCAAGTTATTTATTTCAAGATTTCTATAATATCAATGCAGGTGTATGCTAAATTTAAATGAATAATTTAACATTACATTTTAACTCTGACAGTAGCGATTTATTTATTTTAAAAGTACGTTTTATACTTAAAATATGTATATCAGTCTAATAATAAAAACTACACTAATTTGATACAAATAACCCTATTGTTGTATGTTATATATTATCCTCATAAGGGGGAATAAAGCGTATCAAATTTTGCATTAAATAAGGTTTTAACGACGATAGCTCTGAACAGAACCACAAAGGAATCTTAAAATTTCGTTTTTATATGCGGGGAACCACAATATTGTTTGGTTTTATTATAAGTAATCAGCAAAAGTTTACTATAAACTAACACATTTTCTAAAATTGATTGGTAAATTGAGCAAGATAGTTATTAAAACGCTATCGATTATTTTTTCACTAAATAAAATATAGCGTGGTGAATTACGAAAACAGTTGCGCAAGCAGTATTATACAGTTAGATCGACACTGTAGAGAGCCTCTGGAACCAATTATAGAAGATGAAAGATCGGAAGAGAACACCGTAGAGGCATTCGCACAGGGCTATCCTGTATTTAAAGTCGCCTCGATTACGATTTCGTCCACGCTAATCGGCCGCGTGTATTTTTAATTTATTTTTTTCGTACGTGTGTTTCAGCCTCATACGTGTTATCCTTAATCATGAGCGGTTGCGTGAGACGAGATGGATTTTTTCGAGTAGAATTATTGGATGCCATTCTTTACTGTGAAAAAAAGTAGTAGTAGGTATGCTGCGTAACTAGTACATTACACGTTCCTTAAAAAACATGTTTACCAGTTTCCTATAATTTATAAACAACATTCTGAAGTGTTTAGAGTATATCGGTAACTGCTATTTTACAAATCCATGTCGAATTATTACTTTTTTTGAATAACGTTTATCCCAATCAAATCAAACATTTTAAATTTAATTCTGATAGAATTATGATATTGAAATATCATAACTAAAGCGAGGATTAATGAAACTGCATGTCCATGAAAAATATTATGCTATAAATGTATAGATATTTACGCAATTTATGAAATTAATTTATTTTTTATTAAATCTGTCGAGACAGTGTACCATTACTGCAAGTAGAACATGTTTGCAGCGAACCATGTATCTATCGATACTAGAAAACCATCTAACTAAGCTTAAACTCATTCTAAAACAACCTACCTAAGTTGTATGCAAATCACTGGAGAAGTCTATGCAAAACCCATCGAGACATAAAAGTTCAAAAAAATAAAAATCACATAATTTTTTGCATCTTATTACAACATATGATCAATTACTAAGAATGTGGGTTCTGTAGATGCATGTTATTAATGCATGCTAATATATTTAAAGTGCAAATATAGTCATCAACAAGAATAAAAGACTCAACGGTAGGCAGGCGTTACGTTAGAGGAAATAAGATAAACACTATAAGAATAATAAGTAGCGAGCAGGTGCTGTTGACTCTATATATGCCTTAGCAATCAGAAGATTACATAATGGATATGTTAATTCTAAATGGTTCATCGAATAATTTGTAATCTATTTGCAATATCATTTGCATGTTAAAGTAATACTGAACTTATAAAGAGTATAGTTAGTTTATACAATAATTTGCAATATCCATTCAATGGTTCCTATCTTGTTTTCTTATCTCTTTGATGAAAATGAAAGTAATTTAAGTTTCAAATTTGTAGATTCTTTTAACGACCAGTTAATATTTATATGTAAATGGATAATGCTGGCCAAGAGAAATTAGAATTCATTTTTTATATGTAAATCATCTAATGCAAAATACATAGACATATACACAATTACTTTCAAATCTATTTTTCTAAACATTCAAATAAGTTTAAACTCTCTTTTGTGCCTTGTGCTTATATCTACTGTGAAATGAGTTTTAGCTAGTAGTTTATTATCGATGATGTCAAAGAATTTCTGACTTTAAATTAGAAGTAGGAACTTCACGCACAGAATATTATTAATAAACATTTCAATTTGAATAACAGAACGGTTCACGTATCTATCTTTCCTATGACACATTGTGGCGGTGACATCACCATCATCGATTGCGAGTGCTTTGAAAACGTGGTGTGCAAGCGATTGCAAGTCGCACTCAAATTGGTAGAGATGTAATGCCAACGAGAAGGCTTAAATATAAAGTACATCAGAACGACTATGGATTCCTTCACATAAAGGAGGACGCTTTCCAAATTCCAGTGTCTATCTATTTTCGACTTTAATATACTCATATCAAATAACGGAATGGAAAATCTACAACATGTGACGAATAAAGCCATCAGGGCCTTTTAAATCTGAACAGGAATTTTTGGTAAAATGTAAGGACTGAAATCTACATCAACGTTATATACGGGTGACGGTGAAATTATTGAGAGCAAAGCAAAGTAGGCTCCTTTATTATGTATACACTTTTGTAGCCGAGTTTTTCCAAAGTTCGAGATGCAGACGTTTTTCGGAATTGATTGAAAATTTGTCTTTAAATTGTGTTTATTATTTTTTTGTCGTTCGTACTAAACTAGCTAATCCTCCCTTGTATCATTTAGTATCTGATCCTATGTGTATTATCAAAAACCTTCTTTCCAACTTGGAAAAAATATCAATATTGTACTGGAATACATTTGTATCCCACTCCATCGTTGATGTAACCACGCCGCTGTATCCTATAGTAATTGTATTGAGCGCAGAACATCATGACAGTAGAGTAGGAGGTGAAGATGTAGATTATAAACCCGACATCGTATTACCCTGTATTCAAAAAAAGGAACTAAAAAAAGTTTATCGACATTGTCATAAATAGTTACATAATATGGACCACTAAAAACCTGGAGCTAGCACAAGACAAAAATTATAGACTGAAGTATTTACTTAAACTTGGACGAGAACTTATAAGCCCAAATTGCTTAGAGAGACTACAAAATACTCTCTTGAATAAACATGTAATAGATGCGATCAGGCTTGTAGTGCTAAACGAAGATGAAGTACACCCACCCTCTTCGTCTTTTTCAAGTGCACCAAAAGGTTGCGCATTTTTTCCAAGAAAAGATTACAAGAAAATCAGAAAGTCCTGTCAAATGTGTAATAAATATGTTTGCACATTACATAGTATCAAAACGACCACAACAATTTGTTCAATATGTGAAAGAAAAACTTAATATAATAATAGAATACAACAGACATGTATTTTTATATCTAATGTAAGAAATAGTTGATTTAACATGAAATATGTACCGGGTGACCAACTAAGAATGTCGCTCGGCCATATATCAGGAACGGTTTACAATACAGCTTTGGGAAAAAAATATTACTGACTAAAGTGACCCCGAGAAACATCTGGAAATTATTTAGAAATGCGTAGGATGACCGTGAGAGGGCGTAACTGATCACCAAACATTTTAATTCTTATTTTAGGAAAAAATTTACTAACTTAAGGTCTATCATAAACATCAAAATCGGAATCTATTGAAAATTTTGCATATTTCACGTAGGTCAACTTTTTTGTATTTTGTCAAATTATGGGAAGGGAGAAGGGAAAACTTTGTATTGAAGGAACGCTTATAACTTCGGTTCTATTGAATCGAATTTTACAAACTTAGCCTCGTTGAAAACACCACTACTCCTCCAGTCTAATGCATACAAACTGGAACCAATCTAATAAGTGTCGTGCATGCTAGAGGGCGCTGTTTAATTTTTTTCCGAAATTTTGTTTTTCCTCGAAAATAGTAAATGGAAACATACATTTTGACGACGAATTAAAAATGTAGACTAAATTGCCAACAAATCAGCGAAAACCGAGTATCACTATGTTTTACCAATCCGAAGATATCTTCAGAAACGTGTGAATGGTAAAAATGTCTTCTATAAATTTAAATTATTCTGCTTCCCGTGAATGGAATTTGGTAAATTTGGTCTTATTGGAAAGCATTTTTATTGTCCTATGTTTAGTTATTGAAGCTGTTTAATTTTATCTTGTCCGTTACCGCTAGAGGGCGACAAAGCAATTTAAATACGTAAATTCTATAACCTAATCTTGTTGTTGTCAGTTTAACAACATAAAACCAGTCTAGGTAGTAAAGTTCATAAGATTGCCTGCTTAAATATAAAGACGGATATCTCCTCGATGTAAACAGCGGCGATGAAGAGCACCCTCTTGGTTTCCCCGTTGCAGTTAGTGTAGCTGAAGGCTATAACAACATTTTCAACTGACGGTATCATTGTCTGTTAAACCTCGTCTAGCTTCAGAATACAATGAAGTTGTTCCGAGTAATGAGACAGCAGACGCTTATATCCGTAAATCCAGGCGTGGAATGGCTAGTTTGCCAATTCTTCGAAAATGTCGAAACGAGGAGGAGCATTAGAGTTTGCAGGGAGCGAGAGCCAGATGGTGTATATGATGAACGTTTCCATTTTTCCAGCAAACGTATTTATGATTCAGACTTGTGTAGAGGGCATTCTGAACTGCCTACATGATAATAAATTAGTCAAAATCCTATCTGACAGCCAAGTTGACAAGTACTTACACCTGTATTAATGTGTCCTGTTCGTGTATAAACCTAGCTTAAAATGCTGGCCAATTTATACGATTACAAAGAGTTAATTTTTTTTTTAAATGCAAGCAAATTCTCGGTGTCATCGACCACATATTTATTGCAGAGAATAAGACCTTAAGAAATGTACAAAAGTAGTTGCTTTATGAACTGCTATTTTATAGGATGTACGATTTTAGAATTAAAAGTAGTCAGTGTCTTCCGCACTTGTAGAGCTGTGGTTAAATAAAAATCGGTAGCGGACGGCGGACAGTGAAATTAAATTAATTTAATTGATATAAAACATCAATAATTAATTTATCCTAGTGGCCTAGTTAAGTTATTTCTAATTTAAATATTTTCTTGATCTTAATATTTATCTCCCAGCATTCTATTTTACACGTGTGATTCTATCAAACTGGTGCTTTACTTATGGAGTTGTATAGCCACGGTCTTCATTATTTGTTGTATATACTTTTTCCTGGAACGCACGGTAATTTATGTTACCGCTTTTTATTATCAAAGTAGTCTGCGTTACCTGGTCCGTTGCTTACGTAAAAAAGAAGCATCACCCAGTTCTCTTATTTTTATTTAAATGAATCCTACGTTGCCGAGTGTGTAGTCACGAATTATGAATTCAAATGGAGAAGAAAAAATGAAATAATGATTCAAAGACAACCTAGATGGGTAAAACGAGTTTCGGTCGTGACGTTAATTCTACAAACGGTGCCGCTCAATAAATTACATGTCAACATCAATTTTCCGTCACGGCGGACATCAATAAAATATTTAGAAGAGAACCGACGACTTCCAGAACAGTGCCATTTGTTTATGTGTATGTTATGCTGCTGGTACGGTTTGTCGTTTGCACACAATTAGAAAATTCTGTGTTATGAGCAGTCGTATGAATTATTCTTCTCGCTCGTTGTTATATTTATATGGCTACTACTTAGAAGGAGATGTATTGTATTGTACAAGTATAAAATTTAATTTGCTACATGTGGGAAAGTGAAATAAGGAAACACGTAAAGCTTTATTGATGTTTCGAGTAATTTATCATTTCTCACAATAGCATATTGTTGAATGTAATAAAACATTTGCCTTATTAAAAGCGGTATATTATTGGGTTAATACTTGTTATGCCTTGTTTTTTAATAGGAGGGACAACATTTAAAATCGCCCGCCAACATATAGGCTTATGATTGGTTAGTTGCCAGTCATGTTTACACTGCTAAAATTTGCCAATTTTAGTGCCGCCATATTGCAAACACAACTGATTAAGTAAATATTTTTGTAAAGTATTTTCCATTTTTTTTTGTGTTCCTACGGTATGCAAGTAATAAAATTAGTTAAAAAAAACTATTTGCTTGTGATAATGGTTTCACAGCCTAGTACAAGCGGATTATGAACATCGCCTCCAATAAAGCGTGCTACCTTGGAAAGT
Organism: Holotrichia oblita; assembly: GCA_023690525.1. Classification (NCBI taxonomy): domain Eukaryota; kingdom Metazoa; phylum Arthropoda; class Insecta; order Coleoptera; family Scarabaeidae; genus Holotrichia; species Holotrichia oblita. The sequence goes on along the minus strand of CM043015.1, from coordinate 171,470,006 downwards.
AGACATTTGTCGGTACAGGAAAAGCAAGCTATATTAAACATATATAAGAAAATTATGGGTGGTTGTTCTAGAAAAAAAAGGACACAGATAGCACTGCAAATATGAAACACTTTAGGTAGTATACTTAAATAAGAGTATATAAACTTCTGTGTATTTATATTCCATAATAGGAATAGGTTTTTCAAGAACAAGTGTTTACCGAATAATTCATGAATATAAAACCAAAGGCCTAATTTGACCACCATCAAAACGATTAGGGGGAAAATCAGTGCTATCTACATTTGACGATACCGTTAAATACTGAATAAGACGAGTAGTACATAGTTTTTTTATGATGGAAAACTTCTTACACAAAACAAGATTTTAAAGAAATTAAAAGAACATGAAAATATACCTCGAATGAGTCGTTTTCATATAAATTAATGAGAATGCTTAATTTTAAATAAGTTTTGGTATTAAATTACTTAAATGTTTTATATACTATTTATTTATAGGTTTTTTAAGACCTAATCGCAAAAGTATTCTACTTGAACGTGAAGACATTGTTTCACGGAACGAAGATATTTATCTTCGATTAAAAATATAGAACTGAACAACGTCCAGTATATTATTTAGATGAAACTTGGCTTAACGAAGGACACACAAAAGCAAAAGTGTGGGTAGATGTTAATGTTACAATACGCAGACAAGCATTTATAGATGGTGTAACAACGGATCTAAAAAATCCTGTTGGTAAAGATAGACGCTTAATTATTTTACATATTGGTTCGAAAAATGGTTTTGTTGACGATGGCTTGTTGGTATTTGAGGGAACAAAAACAGCTGATTACCACGATGAAATGGATGCAGATGTTTTTGAGAGATGGTTATTTCAAAATATCATATATAAACATTTATAAAAAAATTCTTATGTACCGGGTGGCCAAATAAGAATGTCGCTCGACCATATCTCAGGAACGGTTTACAGTACAGTTTTGGGAAAAAAATATTGACTAAAGTGACCCCCAGAAACATTTGGAAATTATTTAGAAAGGCGTAGGATGACCACTAGAGGGCGTAACTGATCACCAAAAATTTTAATTCTTATTTTACTTAAAATTTACCAACTTAAGGACTATCATAAATATGTAAATCGGAAAAAAAAAATATGCAAAATTTTCAGTAGAATTTTGCATATTTTACATCGGACAACATTTTTGTATTTTGTCAAATAAGGTGTGGGGAGGAAGGGAAACTTGGTATTGAAGGGGCGCTTGTAACTCCGGTTCTGTTGAACCGAATTTTGCAAACTTGGTCTCGTTGAAAACAGCATTACTCCTCCAATCTAATGCTTACAAACTGGAACCAATCTAATAAGTGACGTGCATGCTAGAGGGCGCTGTTTAAGTTTTTTCGTTAATTTTGTTTTTTCTCGAGAAAAAATAACAGTTATTTGTATACTTTCCGTAGTTGGAACCAATAATCGCTAATAACTCAAAAACTAATAAAGAAAGATATATGAGACCTTAATACGAATCGATGTAGAATTTCTTGCTGAACGAAGTACTGCAATAAGAGTTACTATGTGCCATTTGAAAAAAAATAATTTTTAATGTTTGAAGATATCTGAATTGGTTGCTAATTTCTGCGCACCCTGTATAAATTTTGTTGAAAGTTATGACAGTTATCAGTATCTATGACCCTTTACTTTTATTTGCAGAAGTATGATATCTTACGGTTCAAAGGGCTTTACAATTTTAATTTTTCCTGAAGATGATACAATCGCAAAATTTAAAGAAAATTGTAAATATCTTCGAAACAAAATATTTGCAAATAATGCGTAGAATCGACTGTATTGAAAAAAATATACCATTGTATTTAAAATATCAAAGTTGCTATGTACTTCCGGTATAACCGGAAGTCAGATTTTCTTGAAAATATTTTAAAACAGTAGAACCTATACCACAAATTGAACTGTCAAAATTTTAGAATTATAGTAAAAATAGATTCCGTAAACTTTCTAACTAACGAGTTTCGTGAAACACCTTGTATACTCATATTTCATTTCATTGTATCTATGTATATCATTTAAATTTATCGCCAAAATTTTCAGTTAGTAAATTTACCTAATGTGATGCGGGCTGAAGCGTTTTGTCCCTCTTATTAAAAAACAGAGTATAGGTAGAGGCAGCATCTAACCATCCACTTTTCATGCAGATAGATCAACTGTGCAAGTCTTAGATGGCAATTACTTCAGCCTAGAAAATAGAGTGGAGCCACCTAAGTTGACGACTTCGTAATATGGCCTCCATTTCCTCAAATTCCAATGTCCAGAAAAATTAAAAAAGCGCGGGATCTCGTCCACTTTTAACCGATCCGTCTATTCGATATAGTTATGTTACTAGATCACCGAAACGTAGGTTATACCACGTTCTATCAACTTTGTGTATAGCCAATGCACCATTGCAAACTTTAATCCCCATGTTTTACCAAACCTACCTCTGCAAGCTCAAAAGGTCCCCTCGATTTTATTCCTCACGTGTTTCAGGTTTCAGGTACGTCAGTTTAACGTCCAAGGTAGCACCTAGATATTTGACCTGAGTTGTTACAAGTATCTTGGATACAAACAGTGTGACACTGGAGTTTGAAAAACTTCCTCTATCATGTAAAGTTTACATACATAGCTCTTCCGTTTCGCACTGTGTTTCTACGAGATTGATTGCGACTTGGAAATTTTTTTCTAAAGCTATTATATATTTGATCCACACGCTAGCAGCAGTTGCATTGAACAGCAGTGGAATTTCAGGAAATTAATTTATATACTTTGATTTTAATTGAAACAAACATACGTTGCAGTTGCTGGTCACATTTAACATTCATTAGTTTAATTATATGCTGATGTTTAGTACTCATCCTTATAAGCTGTAACTTCATCTATGACATCCTACGCCATTAGAAAAGGTACGAACTAAGATATTCGAATTTGAGGAATAAATGTTGATGCACGAGTTCCTCAATAATTGTTACACGATTATAAACTGGATGGGCTGGTTGAGTTTTAGACAAGAAAAATAAAACAACCAGATTTTTGTACTTATTCTACGCCGTCATCTTGGTCACCATCGCGCGTGATCACCATCACCATCACTAGTTCGACCAGTTTCTGGTGCCTAAAGTGTTCCTGTTGCGCTCCATTACATTGTTTAACCGCCCGTTGTTCGGACAAATAACTTACGGTACGGACGCACATTAAGGCATTGTATAATATCAATTTCAGATAAACTCGATGGTCTAGCAGTTACGATTTACGCCCGTTTTGAATGGCAATCGCGGCGTATTTGATTGGTAGTTAACATTACATGAACGGTTATGTTTTTTTCCCGCCTTGTCTCTGGAATACGTATACGTGAGCGCAATTTACGATATTAAATTTATATTACAATCGTTAAGATTATATAATAACGTCTACCCAACAGGCGTGGCAATAGAACAACGCATCATCTATACAATGTTAAAATATAAGATGGATCGCCGGTAATATCGCGATTTCTTGAGGTCAATATTTTAGAGGAAGGTGATTGTCCAGCAATTAAAGTCATAAATTAATGAAGTGCCCAATAGGTACTCGACGCATCAGCTTGTTTTACCATGTCATAAAACTGCAAAAGGTTTAAACGGTTAGAATTTATTTCTATACGTGCTAAATTATCGACGTAATGTTTTTATATCTATTTTGTAAGCTAAATATTAATATAATCTATTTGATTAGACTATTTCATTAGACTAAAGGCAATAATTTTCAACATTTTACGTTAGCTGTGCTCCCACTTAACTTCAATAAGATAGCATACAACATTTAAACGGAAAAAAATAAAGATGACTACATTAATTTATATATAAAGGTTACGGATACATCACACATTAATTTTTATAAATAGTTGCATGATCAGTTATTAGGATTTAAATCCACCATGCGTGCGATACAGAAAAACAGCGACTTTATTTTCTTTTTAAACTGCGGAGGTGGTAGAAGATTAAGATCGGCCGAAATGTGGTTATAATTTGTAACTGCTGGATATAAAAACGATCGTGCAAATAGTGATGAAGAACGAACTGATAATAATTAAGGAAAACGTAAATTATGATTAATGTCATCACACCTAGTACCTAAGAGGTCAAATAAATAATGTGTACATCTGGTCTACAGAATGCCATGCACAAAGCACATAAAATAATTTTATCTTCTTTCTTCCATACTTTCGTTATCTTAGGTTAAAAATTAATCTGATGCAGGAGAATCTGTATTGCAGGAGAATCTGGTATTGGGTCACTCTATGTATGCATGGGCCATAGACAACATCGCAATATTTAAATAAAGGTAAACTATTACATAAGAAGGAATTAATTGGTACATTAAGTAGATGTTTACTTGGACAAACACAACGTCAAAATCCATATTCCTGCTGCACATTTTGTGCCAGATAACAGTTGAATCTAACATCTCAATTTATCGTAATATCTTTTAGTCTTGTTAACAAAGCTTAACATCCAGCTGTCATCCATTGCTCAAATACAATGGCAAAACTTTTTTGAGGACTAATTTTCAAACAATGGGAAATTGCAAATTTGAGAAGATTAAAAATATATCGCCGTTAAAGTTAGGTTGGTCAGAGTGAAAATCGTTTATATTGAAGCTCGTATCGCCAGCATAAAAATTGGTGGTGCAATATTTTAGCGCGACGCAAAATCAGTTGTGTATAATGAGAAAAAAAACGGACTATGAATCAAATCCTGGGCAACTCCAAACCGATTCGAAATACACAATTCGATCAATTTTCCAGCTTCAGGGTTTAAGCTAAAATAGAAGAGTTTGCAACAGAGCAGCTGACGACTAATAGCGTCAAATGCTTTTAAGAAATCCAAGCGAATATGAGTCGTAATTTACCCATATCAGCGAGTCTCCTAACAAAGTCAGTAAATAGTCGTAGCTGTACTATATTCTGTTTGAAATTCAGGCTGGGTACGCGGTAAAATATCGTGTTTAAGAATATATGCTATCAGTTTGTCGTTCACTATTCTACCAAGGACGTGAAATAGGTAAGGTAAAGTACTTACAAGTCCAAGATCAGATAGAGAAGAATGTTTGACTATATTAGGGCTTCCTTCCAAGAAGTAGGGAAGACTCAATTGAGCAAACAGTCATTGATCATGAACGGAATATTAACACATCACTCAATAAGTCCCCGGTCTGACACATATACAGGATGTTTCTGAATTGATACGAAAGATTTCAAAGGCTGATTCTTTAGCAAAAATTAAGGGGGGTCTTTCATATAACTTTTTGTTCAACACCCTTTTCCTTCCAAGTTACAGCCCTTTAAAATTAGGTAAAACAAATTGTTTTTATTTAATTTATCCACTTTGGAAAAATTTAGAAGAATGAAACAATAAAACTATTTGTTATATGACTTCATTTGACAGCAGCTTACTTGAGATTTTTTTAATAACTTACTAATAACCTCTTCGTGAATTTATGGGAAAAGAGTCTGAGCAGTATTTTATTTTTTTGTGATCAAACTAACAATTTTATGATAAAAAGTCAAGACATAAAAAAGTTGCAGATTGAGTCTGTCTTTTTAAATCAATTTTTTAAATAGGAAAATATAGGCGCATTAAAAAGTTCTGATGCAAAATATTATAGGGGTTGTTTTCTTCAGCCCTTTGTGATTACATTTTAGGGTAACAAAAATTCTCAAAAACTTCCATTTTATTAGCATCAGTTATCAGACCTCCCTTAACTTTTGCTAAGAATCACCCTTTGAAATCTTTCGTATCAATTCAGAAACACCCTGTATATACGGCAAGGCGTCCTATTTATGGATCTTTGGTTTGGTGGTAGAATAATAAATTATCAATAGCTTCGTTATGTTTGGTGTAATTTGACCAGTAACCTTTAACCTGTGAACATTTTGAGTTTTATTTGCTTTTTTTTGCAAATTATATGTAGTGGAATTATTTAAGAATTCTCTAGTGTTCTGTATGCAGTCATTCTTATTCACTACTACAGTACACAGTCACCTTTATCTGATTGCATGACATATTAGTCAGGATGGCTTTTCAGGAATATTTTTGTTTCTTCTTAGTTGTGATTATGTGAATTAACTACAAAATTTGTGATATTATTTGTTACTTTTGCTTAAATAAAGTTTTTGTGTGTGAATGTACTTCTTCTAGAATGTTCTTTACTAGAGCTGGGTGAAGTATCGATACTCCAGTAGTCGATACCATAACTGATATCGATTCTCCAATATCTCAGATAACAAAGGTCTCAATACCTAGAAATCGTTACAAAAAAACTAATACTTCGAGTTTCGATACCAAGATATTAATTAGAAAGTATACATACCTGTCGATACTTAATTGATTCCAGTACTCAGAATTGATACTGTAAATGGAATCAATACATCTGTTAATACTGATACCCCGATTTATGTCAATACCGCGTTTTGAGCCCTAGTCTCTACATTTGCTCACCGATAATTCCAAGTTTTATCATATAAAAGAAGTCCGATTGATATTTAAATTGACATTGATCTATAAAATTTGTTTTCAAAATTTGGAATTGAATCAAATTAATCATTTGTGTATGTAAAGTTGTATGAGTTATTAATCTTACAACATAAATCGTGGAAAAGTATTTAGAATTCAGCTTTAGGGTATTAAACAAGTTTAACAAAGTTATAAAGTAATTCCGGTTTACGGAATATAAATGTTGAAAGTACGATTACATCGACGGGTAAAGATCAACGGTTAATTTTTTTTTCTAGTCATAAACATACCATTAATTTTTCTGGCGTCATGTTAAAATATTAATTATTGATGTGTGACTTGTCAAGAGTAACCTGAAAAGTACTTGTTTAACACTGTCTGTCTTGCTGGTTCTATAATGTATTAAGTTATTAAAACATAATGACATAATGTAGAGAATAATTTCAGGAAGAACATATTTCCTAGCACTGCAAATTAATTTCCATCAAATATATGTATATACGCATGAATATTGGTTGAAAGTAAATAAACGAAAGAATTCACTTTATTCTCCGCACCATACATGCACGATTCGTTTTGCACAAATGTTTGTGGTTACTTTATGTTAATATATTAAAGTTACTAGAATCATTAATATTGTTAAACCATTACGGATTAGTATATGACTGTGAAAATAACGCATTTTTTGTGTTGACCTCAAAATATCACTCTTTCCTGATTTTGTTTCGTTTATTTCGTAACTTATTTTGAGGCAATTACAAGGTTAATATATCGAGTCACTAGAGATTTTCAAAGTCTGCAATAAATCAAATATATCAATTTAAAATGACTATAATAACCTTATGTAAACATTGTTTTTTTCCGGTTTTGAAAATAATGTAGGGATTGAATCTGCAATCGACGTGTATTAAAGACAATTGAACGATGTAAACGTTAAGAAGTCTAGCTATTTCAAGTATGTACAAAACTAACTCACACAAGCAAAGATTGGATGTATAATGCTGATAGATAATTTTTCTCATAGAATTGTTAAAGGGAGGTATTTACCACTTCTATACAGTTGACAGTCATATATTTTGAAACGTACTTTTTACATTTGAAATATTTAATAAGTTCGTGTATGTATACATTTACTGCACTGATAGATATACTACATTGTACGAAATATCAACAGTATTGATTTTTTTAATAGACAAGATAATATGCAGGAAATTCCTAACTTTAATTCAATTTCATCGCAAGTAAGCAATGATTCACACATCGAGGATTTTTTACGAAGTAAATAGTACACTAATAGTAGTTAAGATACATTTCATTGTACGTTATTACATATGTCTGTATATACATACATATATGTATATGATCCGTTAACAATAGTCACTTAATCGATTCTCCACAACACTAAACCAATTATCATATTTTCTTTTACCACCTATTCATAATTCATTAAGATTTATGATGATTTATGTTCACTTAAGTTTATTGTTATGCAGTTAAAGCAAAACTAGAAATCACATTAATTATTTTCTTAACTTGTCCTACATACAGTTATGATTTGATTGATGGAATTGGTAATATAATTATAATAACCATGACAAATACTTAGTCAACAGACTGTCTTGACGATTTAGTGTACGATTTTATTTATTGTTGTCTTAGTACTTTCTGGTAGAGTATGATTTAAAAGCGTAAATAGTTTCACAATAGTATTTATAAATGATTTAGACTTCTAATATGCATAAGTAAAATGCGCACTGCAGCATTCGATCAGTAGGGTGCAATAAGATAAAAAATATAGGTGTACCCTTAGTCTTTTAAGTAATATTGTCACTATATGAAGGCACGTAATTATATCTCTGCAGCAAATCAAATTAAATTCTTAATTATTTTATCCATTTAGATTTCTTGTTTTAAAGGAAGTAATTTTTCTTTCAAGAAAATATCACACAAAAATCTGCAAAATATATAGGTAGGTTCTGATTTCGAATGCTGCATTGATGGTACTAGCTGATGAGACAGAGCAGATGTGACTTCTGGTCAAAGTCTGGTCTCATAATGGTGAAATGCAAAATCTTATCATTACTGACATCTTTCAAGATTTGCTGCGAAAACTCCGTGACGATATGTAAATTTAGAACTACTTAAATTGATGAGAAGTACTACTAACTAGTACCAATAAATATTTTTTCAAAATAGTGACTAAAAATACTATTTAATTTAAAAATGTTTTCTTTAATTTTTAAACACAATACTTATGTCAAAAAAATACGAGGGAGCGTTTTTATATTCGCGGAATGAGCGGGTTGTAGGGGGGTGATTAGGCGCATTGGGGGCGTGGGCTGTGCAGCGACTCATAATTAGTATAAATACGAAGTTTCATTGTTATTAGACAGTTAGTCTTTGAGCTATCGTCAACCAAGTAACATAATCAGGAGTGAAAAGTGAAATATGGAAAAAATCAAATATCGTGCCGTTATAAAGTTCCTTACCAGGCAAGGAAAATCAGTCGCGACCATAATGAATGAGATGTCATTGGTTTACGGCGACTCTTGTCCAGGAAAAACCATGGTGTACAAGTGGCATAGTTTATTTAAACAAGGAAGGGAATCCCTTGAAGACGACCCGAGGCCGGGCAGGAATATTGAGGTGACCACGCCAGCACTTATCCAAAAAGTTGAAAAAATTGTACTCGAAGATGCTCGACTAAAGAAGAAACAACTCGCAGAAATGGTTGGAGTATCCGATACAACAATTTTTAAAATCCTACACGATCATCTCGACATGTCTAAGGTCAGCGCAAGATGGGTGCCGAGAATGCTCACGCCGCCGCAAAAACAACAGCGCGTAGAGTATTCGCGTGCATTTTTGGACCTCTGTAATGAAGACAAGGATGGTGTATTGAGTCGAATTGTTACTGGAGACGAAACTTGGGTTCATCATTATGAACCTGAGTCCAAACAAGACTCCATGCAGTGGCATAAAAAGGGCACAGCACCTCCCAAGAAATTTAAAGTGTCACAATCAGCTGGGAAACTCATGGCAACGGTATTTTGCGACTCGGAAGGAATATTGTTGATTGATTATAAAGATATAAAGGTGTTTCTATAACCGGAGAATATTACGCTTCAATATTAGAGCGATTAAAAGAAGCCATTAAAGAGAAAAGACGGGGAAAATTGACGAAAGGTGTGCTGCTTTTGCACGACAACGCGCCCGTCCACAAGAGCCGCGTTGCGTTAGCTGCCCTGCATAAGGTGGGCTTCGAAATTGTGAATCACCCACCCTACAGCCCAGACCTGGCCCCGAGTGATTATTACCTGTTTCCGAAAATGAAAAAAGAACTGCGGGGTAAAAAATTGACTGCCGATGATGAAGTCAAGGAGGCAGTTTCGGCGTATTTTGCAGATAAAGAGAAATCATTTTTTTATGAGGGTATAAATAAATTAATTGAAAGATGTGAAAAATGTATCCGTCTTGCAGGTGAATATATTGAAAAAGAAAAATAATTTGGTTTTTTTATTTCCACCCCTTATCCTCCATTCCGCGAATATAAAAACGCTCCCTCGTACATACAATGGCCCGCTTGCTCAACCGATCTGAACCCCATCGAAAATTTTTGGGGAATATTGCCAGGAAAATGTGTGCAAATAATAAACAATACGATAGCGTCAAAGAACTAAGATCTGCGATAAGGAGATGTTGGAATTATATTCCTATTTCCACATTGAACAAATCTATAGACAGTATAAAGAGCCGGATGTTTGAAGTTATTTTGAATGGAGGATCTAACACTCACTACTAAATTGAGAAAGAATGATTTTTATGTATTTATTTTATTTATTAATTTTGTGTTAATGAACCCATACAAATTTTGCTGTTTTGGGTCACAATTATTCTAATAATATTTATTTTATTTATATTATTTTTTTAATATTATTTTCTTTAGCATTTGTGTATTTTTGCAGTTCAGTATTGACTTCGATGCATAATTTGCCGAAGATATAGAAATTTCACTGAGAGTACTACATCTCACAATTAGACTACATTGTCATTTGTTTGCTTGGTTAGTGTTAAACTCAGTGCCAGGGCGTTGTCTTGGTGAGGAAATACGTCTAGGAATGGGATTTAGTGAAGGTTTCAAAATCATTTTATTTTTGCTTTAGATATTGTCATTCGTTCATGTCAATTAAGATCTAGGTGCATTGTGATTTTCTTTCATTCTTCTTGGTACCCATCTAACACTAACGTTTTTATTTTCTTTTAAATATTTCAAGGTTTTCACTGCTTAATCATAATATCTCTTTGCTTCGTTCCGTTCCACCTCCTTCCGTTTCTGTATTCCTTTCACAATTTCGAGATTCAAATATTGTTCCCTTATCGGTAGAGTTTTCCTTAGAATTCGTTTTTGCGTTGTTTGTGCTGGTGATATCCGATGCCGTTTACAGAGTATTTCTGTACGCCAGTCATTCTAAATAGATGGCTGTGTAATCTTCAACTGTTTTTCTTATAATTGTACATCTTGGATTTAATATTGTAGAAGTTGCATCCCAATTATTCATGAACGCTCTACTACTAAATGGCATGTTATCCGAAATTAAGTCTTCGGGAATTCCATTACTGGTAAACGTTTCTTGGAATTTGCACATTAGTTCTTCAGTATTTTTCCGTTCTACCTTTATAAGTTTTATCCAATTCGAATAATAGTGAACTGCAACAAGTTAGTCTGTATTTCGAAATGTCAAAATGTCTGTAGTGATTGTACATTTATGAATTATTTCCTAAATGTCCATCTTTATTCTCGTACAGTAAACTGCAGCTCTTGGACATAATTTTGATTTCACATTGCCTAAATGGCTTTCATGTAGTTGGTTTACAATTATATACCTTAAGTTACTGTGAATTAATAACACTGGTCAACGGGTTTTTTTTTTTTTACAGTCTGATACGTGTACGTTATGGACTTTTTCGTTGTAATTCTGAAAATATTTTCAAAAATTGACTATCACGTCAGGTTTCTGAGAAATGTTTTTTTATACATATATGTATCATGCGTTTTGTTATGTATGTGGAGAATTCACCGTTCAACAGCATAGACGAAATATTACACCGTTAATAGAAAAATCGTATAACCTTGATTTTAAATTAAAAATGATAAAGCAAGACAAGTTGTGGACCCGTCACAATGTCTGTGCACGATGTGCTGTTACTTTGAGGAGTTGGATAAAAGATAAGAGCATAGCTATGCCGTTTGGTAGACCTATGATTTGGCGAGAACAAAAAGATCATTCAACACACTGCTACTTTTGCTGTACAAAGACCTTCGGCTTTTCCAGTAAAAATAAGGATAAAATTACCTATCCTAATTTACCTTCTGCCACTCGTCCAGTTCCTCATTCGGAAACTTTGCCAGTACCAACTCCTATGGGTGTTTCGAACCAAGAATATGTTGAAACCGAGATAGGAGAATACATTTCAGAGTTGTCGGACACATACGAAGAATATTTGCCATCTCAAGAGGACACGCCCCATTTAATAAATCCATTGGAATTGAATGACCTAGTTCGAGAACTCAATTTATCAAAAACTCAGGCAGAAATATTAGGATCAAGACTGCTTGTTATCTCCGGGTACGCGTATCTCTGTATATGGAAATCGCCAGAAAGAACTGTCACAGTATTTTTCAACTGAAGGTCTTTCATTTTGCAAAAATGTTGACGGTTTAATGCGAGAATTAAGTTACAAACATCAACTGGAAGAATGGCGTCTTTTATAGATGCTTCTAAATTGAGTTTGAAAGCTGTCCTTCTACATATAGGAAACATCTACCCCTCCATTCCTGTTGCTCATGCCGTGCACATGAAGGAAACATATGATAATATGACACGTCTTCTTGATAAAATCAATTACAAAACCTATGAATGGTACATCAGTGCTGATCTCAAAGTAGTTGCAATTCTACTTGGTCTACAACTTGGATTCACAAAGTATTGCTGTTTCCTTTGTGAATGGGATAGTCGAGCGAGAAATTTGCACTATACCTACTGTTAAGCAATGGCCAACCAGAAGACAACATACTCCTGGAGAAAAGAACGTAGTCCATAATTCGTTGGTGGAGCCTCATAAAATACTTTAACCGCTATTAAACATAAAATTAGGTCTGATGAAGAATTTCGTCAAACCATTGGACAAAGATTGACCAGGATTTCGATACCTTAAACAAAAATTTCCTAATATATCTGAGGCAAAACTTAAAGAGGGGATTTTTATAGGAGCCTAGATTAATCTGTTACAACAGGATCGATAATTTGACGTACTCTTGAGTGATTTAGAACGGACTGCTTGGGATGCATTTAAAAGTGTGACAAAGAATTTCTTAGGAAATAAAAAATCTGAAGATGACGAGGAAATTGTTAGTGAACTTCTTAGAAGGCTGTAATATGAGTCTTAAAATATGTATATTTCTTGCATTCGCACCTGAACTTCTTTCCCCCGAATCTTGGCAATGTTAGTGACGAGCATGGGGAAAGATTTCATCAGGATATTTGCACTATTGAAAAACGCTATCAGGGCAAGTGAAATAGCGAGATGCTTGCTGGGTACTGTTGGACATTAATTTCGGAATGTTTTCATCCCAATATGAAAGAAAAGTGAAAGGAAAGACTTTCTAAATACGTCCCAGAATAGCACATACTTAGTTAGTGTTAGTATTGTATGACCAATATGAATTTCATTTGTTTATAATACCAGACGTGATAGAAGATATTTGTTTTTATAATAATTATTAGGGATATAAAACAAAATAAGTTTGTATATAATTCATAAAGAAAAATAAAAAATAAAAAAATTGTTGTTCATTCAGGAAAATCAGTTTTTTCGTGAACATCTAAAATGATTTTTTAACGTCCCTTACGGCAATAATCTCTCCGGTATCTTAATTTTTCTATTCAGCCACCCTTCTTGACAGTAATGTTTAATGGTTGATAATTGTGGTATATTTAGCAGTACTTTCCTTATCTTAAGTTTTTTCAATGATGTAATAGCTAAATGTCTTCAATTCTGGCTAATATTCAACGGAATCTTTTAGATACGATTGTGATAGGGTGTCTGCTGTGTTAATCTCTTTGGCCGGTATATACACAACCCTGTGCGTATATCTACCTAAGTCGGAACGTGGATTTCGATTAGTGGTTTAAGATCCGACTGCACCATGACATTCATTTAATATTGTAATGAAATGTTTCTAGAGGGTACACAATGGCTAGATGCTGGTTTTTGTTTAAGTGTAGTGTGTTTGTGTTCCTAGCTAAATGTCTTCAATTCTGGCTAATATTCAACTATGTATATTATTGGAAAGCCGTAGAAAAAGTCCGTATGCAAATAGATTATGCTAAGGCATAACGTCCCATTGGACTTGTGAAACAAATGATATCCTCAATATATTTTGCAACTTCAGCACAGTTCAATGCGCACAACATTGTTGCTACTGATTATTTACAGATATTACTATTAATTGCCAGCACTTAACATAGGTGCCCATGGAGAGAACTATGATAAAAAACATAAGTTAATGGGCAGGAAATTATACGATTTCTATCGTTAAATAAATGATGTTTACGTGAACTACGTCTTCTTAAATTGTCCGTAAAAATGGCTTTACGCTGCTTGACCAAGAAATTAATGATATCACGTCAAGGTTTCCTCATTTACATACGCGGAGTCTGTGCTAGTTTGTTAGACTTCCTTGTGACAGTAACAAATTCATTTCATTGAAACGAAGGTAAATCGCAATAGATACGCGTCTTATTTACAATTAGTTCAGCGTATGGATATAACAGATCATAAACAATTTGAATACGTGCTTGTTATGTCAAGCTTGTTAAACTAAATAACCAATTATTGTCGGTGTGTAAGGGCATATGTAGAAAATTACGACAGAATGAGCAATCGATCGCCATCAAAATAGTTATTATATGAAGTAAGACAATGAAAAAAACATAATATTTTAGTTTTTATTTTATAGACGTATTTTGGATTATAGAATATTATATTCTTATTATTTTCTTAATTTATAGAATATAAATTAAGAAAATAAGTTAGAAACCCAAAAGAAGCTGTACTTAATAGCATCAGGAAATATTGAAGGAAAGGAATCTATGACGACATGAGAAGACATTTTGCAATCTTTGAGAATAAAGTAATGAAAAGAAAAACATCCCAGCAGACTAGAACTTGTAATAATTTTCAAGACAGTGTGAGATGCTACAATAAGATCGAATATTCACAGGAGAGTTAAAAGAAAGAATTATTGAAAAAAAAAACATACGTGCTACATTAAAAGATTTAACAGAGTGCGGCGACAAAATGTATGACACAATTTGAAACATCAAACTCCTTTATATAACTCAATATATTGAAACAAAATTACACAATAAACAATCTACAGCGTTTGAATCAAACTTGGGAATAAATGATAATCCTCCAAAAGATTGT
Organism: Holotrichia oblita; assembly: GCA_023690525.1. Lineage (NCBI taxonomy): Eukaryota > Metazoa > Arthropoda > Insecta > Coleoptera > Scarabaeidae > Holotrichia > Holotrichia oblita. The sequence continues at coordinate 171,454,988 of CM043015.1, read as the reverse complement.
GAAGAAACTGCTAGAGAGATACATTAGGGATAGGGCATCACTAAGGAGGCCCATTTACAATAACCAATGAGAGACACATTCTCCACAATATTTTAGAGAATTATCCTTTCTTCCCAACCTTGATTCAAATTCTGATTTACTTACTTGATCAGATATCAAGCAGAAAAATTCTGCGAGCTTATATAAGATGGTTATCACGTGAAAAGTACTCTTCAGAACAAAGAATTTGCTGTGGGAGGGCAAAAGGTGTTTATCTCTGGTGTCAATCAACAGAGTACTCGAGAGTAGGAACATTCATCAAATATTATGTGGGTGGATTTGCAACATGCTTAACCACAAAGCAATCTATACCAACTATAAGACCACACATGGCTGCCTTTAGAGAAGAGTACTATCTAATTTGCTGTGACATCTACTGGTACCTTTCAAGATAACTTCCCTGGTACTGTTTACTTGAAGACAGACCTCATATGGGGTTACTGATATCTACCTGTTTGAGGCGAAACTAATGCAGGCGCGGGTTTTCATATCACACATTCCAATCTTATCTGGCAAATATAATATAGTTATTAGTGCTTTATGAACGTGTAGAAAAACATTTGAATTAAATTAGGTACTTCCACGGATAAATACCTATTGGATATATAAAATTATGGTTGTATCCATGATTACTTATTTGTGTGGTTGCCTCGTATTAAATATATAAAAATTACTCGACAGCGTGTAAAGGCAAATGTGTTTGTGTTTAACTAGAGTGATAATTGTTACACCAACCGTTCTTATAGAAGTGTTATTAAATACGGCCTATCTACTCCTCTTAGTGGAAATAGAGAATCAGGACTCAGATTGAGTAGTAAGACAAGAATTAGGATCAACGCACAACAGACACTTCTCACTAGTTACTCTCACTATAGCTACTTATACAGTGAGAGCCAAAATGTTTTGTTCATTCTTAGTTGTCACTAACACAACGGGTACCTACGTTAAACATTTACATAATTGTAACATAACCTTAAACGGCAAGCATGGGAATTTTATTTTTGAAATATTTATTCGTTAAATATCATCTTCCTTTCCCCAGACACTCTTCTAAGCGTGGGATAAAACCGCTTAGCACTCATAACTTTTTTTGGATCCGTCTCCCCGTTTTATTTTTTCAATATCAATTTGCGGCATAAATGTTTTAAGCATATGTGCACATTGTCCGGAATTGACTGTCACTATTCTAGCGTTTTCTTCGGCAAAATGTATGCCTATGATTCTAGACGATGATACAGCACACCACATTGTAACTTTTGGGAAATGTATAGGCCTTTCCCAGATTCCACACGGATTCTCAGTAGCATAATAGCAAAAATATGGCATATTTACCGTGCCATGTAGAGGTTATTAATTCCTTAGCTCCAAAAAACATCGGCAAAACTCAAAACGCTGTTATTTATCACGATCAGTTAACGTACGTACTATTGCCGTTTTGCAAAGGCACAACTTCATTTTGTGTAGAATTCTTCATGTACTGGTATTGGGTATTTGTAATGTTGCCACTGTCGCCGAATTGATCGATTAGGACTACACACTATCGCTTGTCTTACACGATCTTCATTAACAGTATTGCATGCACACACATAAAAATCTGGACACTTTTTCGGTGTTCCCTCGCGTCCATCCGCTTCTGGTGTTAAAATTGATGGAGTTAGAACAAAAAGTGCCAGTGTTATATTCAGAAGTGATAACAATATTGTCCCTGCGGTAGTTGCTTATATCTTTTAAAGTGTTAGTCTCATCTCGAAAAGGAAAAATACTTAACCTCAATATAGTAACTGTTATCCCGAAAAGAGTTAGAGTTATCTCGAAAAAGAGTGGCTATTACCCAGAAAAGAGTTAGGGTTATCCTGAGAAGTGTTAGTATTATATTGAAAAGGAGAACTAGCAATCTTTCGATGTAGTAACTGTTACCCCGAAAGGAGTTAAATTTTTATGTGTGCAGATTTGTTCTTCTGGTTGATTTTGTTTTCTTTAGTACGAAATAATTCTTTGGGCAGGAACATTACGAACATTAAAATGCTGACGAAATAAGCGCTGGGTTTGAATAATTAATAAATTTGCATTGCAAAATATTCGTTGTTGTTTACTCTAACACTCCATTTTGATAACCCTCACAGACAAGGGTACCTGCTAAATTCAATCTTAATAGTCAGAGAATAGAAAATGACAATAACGGTACACGAATTGATATTTGCAGACGCAATGGAATTATTGATTCGCAAAAACCTACATAACCAATTTTAACTTCATACCAAAATGAATTAAAACAAATAAATATAAAAATAAATGTTGATTTAGTAATTGTACTATTAGTTAATTGTTATATTACTGTTGTGTATATTTCACATTGTATAATTACGTATTGTATTAGTTTTAGCAAACATCCTGAACATGGCTTAAGGCCGAAACCGGTTTATTTATGAATATTAAATATTTGAGAGAACTACTTTATTCATTTAATAAAAATAAATGTTGAAAATATATCCATCATGAGAGACGATAGAGAATAAAGGAACAGAAGAAAAACAATAAATAAATGGCCACACATACTTTGGAAGAAGTAATAGGTTATGGAATAAAAATACCGATAAGGATACACCAGGAAGAATTTCAAAAGTATGAAAATAATGCGTCTAAATGCACTTTCTCTGGAAAGAAGCACTTATCAAAAAATGCTTGGATCTTCTTTGTCGTATAGATCGATCATAGCCATTGACCACAAAAAGCAAAAGAAAAACTAGTGTAACAGAAATTTTTGAGGAAAATTATCGAGATCACGCGAAGGAATAACATACACAAGAAGAAATACAGGAGCCTTCGAATAGATAGGAGCGTATAAACAAGGGAGAATAAAATAGAAAAGTTGGAAGCGAAATGATACAGAAAAGAGGAATCCTTTTAGAATTCCAACGGAGTTCTTGAAGTTTTTAGAATAAGTTCAAGAAAGGAATCAAAAGAAAGAATAAAATAGGAAGTTTAAGTACGAGTATAGATCTAATTGTAAATTTTGAAAGGGGTTATACAGGTTGTACACTAAATCGCAAATATATTTCCAATACTGTTAAAATATTTGTCACATGTACATAAACGTAATTCTTTAATATTTACAGCCTGTGATCTAAACACCGATTTTGATCCTAATAATATGCATTGACTTCACAAAGAAAAATGTTGCATTCAATTAAAAATACTGGCAATTCGAAAATTCAGTTTTGGATTAAACTTTCCGGAATAAAAAAATTGTACAATTTATAATTTCTAAAATATTTGCTCACTATGACAGGTATTCTTTCAATAACATTATTTGAAATATATTATGTAGTTTCAAGGCTAAAGCAAATTATTTTCGAATAAATGCATGTATGGTATGAGAAACCAAATCACTGCCACTGTAGCTTACATCTAAAAATAGCATAATGTAACTGTTTTGGACATCTCTTATTATATGGAGGGATATTCTGCAAAAACTAATTTTGGTAAAAAATAATTTAAAAATGCAGGTGTCACTATTTGGACTAAAAATAATCAATGTATTAAACCGGCAAAATTGGCTCATTCTCATGATGAACAAAATAAGGAAATCTGTAGCCTTAGATGGAACTGTTGATATAATAATGTGTATCGGTGTATCGATCTTCATCAGCTAATTATGATGAATTTCTTTTTGGTATTGATCCACTTTTCAAACAATCTTGCACGCGAGAAATTGATGTGTATTAATGGAAACCTGTAATGCAAACTGTTTAAAGGATACTGATTAGGTGTACGTTGTTTCCGAAGTATAATCTCTATTTTAACTTAATTGATTGTAGTACGCCTACCCGTGTGCAGGGTATTAGCGCATATAATTTAGTGAACTAGCCATTTTGGAAACAGATATACGTGTGTATTTTATAATGAATATTTTGGTGAAGCGAACGATTTGCATGTAAAGAGCGTTTCTATATCATATTCAGAGAAAAACATATTTTAATCAATACTTTTCGTTAGAAAAGCGAAAATATAAGACAAATTGTAATAAAAAATAATTAAAAATAAGTTACAGATGAGGTAAAGCATTTAAGCGACAATCTTGAGAGACTTTTATGAACTTTAAAGGAAAAATAAACATAGATTATTATTAAGGGAAACCTAAGCTGGTCTTTATGCAAATAAAATAAATAATAATAATATGACGAAAGTTACAGGAAGTCTTATTCATGAATGATTTTTTTATTGAATTTCAAAAGTTAAAAAAGACATCCTGATCCACACAACTAAAGGATATCATCTAGTGTTTGGTGGTTCCAATCGCGATTTTGATCAATCTATCTTTGGAATTAAGAACATTCCTCGAAATATTAAAAGTCTCTACTGCCATTTCCTGGCATAAGAAAAGCATTACACATGACGTCAGTAACCACTAACACTTTCTTCAAGTCTTTCAAAGATATTAGCGCATATTATGTTCATAGATTTGTTTCATAATTGTGTAATACTTTTGATTGTGTGAACACACACTATGACAACCTAGTAAGCAGTATAGCAGTGTTTTAGATGATAGTCATTTCTTTTATTTTTGTTACACTAATGTATGTAGTAGACTGGTTTATGGTATTACGCTTTGTGCTTGGCCGCACAATATCAAGCATATTTCAAACGAGTTAAAGATTAAACGCCAAATTAGAGTGTTGTTTTTGCAAGATTGTATATACCGTATTTATTCTAATTAGTACCACTATTTCAATAACTGCCGCATTCTAATAAACGCCGCAAGAAAGTAATGTCGAATAAAATAAACGCCGCACTCTGATAAACGCTGCATCTTTATTTAATGTGCGTCCTGTCAACGCTAGATAGACAGGGGAATCCTCATGAACTGCATTCAGATTGGAATAAACGCCACAATCTAATAAACGTCACACAGAAAAGTATCTTAAACAATTAAACGTTACGGCACCTATTAGAGTGTTACTTAACTTTATTTCCTATGCTATGCAATTTACTTGCCAAGTAACTCACACAATGTTATGGTCATTATCAATAACTATGTGTCTCTATGAAAAATAATAATAACAACACATGCCTTAGCATCCCCCTAATAGCTCTAGGCTAGATTATTACTTTGCAATTATTGCTATTCCAAGGTAGACGTTTCTCATTACACTATGCACCGAGGGCACTTAGATATCTAATATAGAAAACACACAGTTCATTTCAATCATTATCAAGTAGAAGCAAGTTGAAGCTAGTATTCACTGTATGCTAAGTATTAGATTAACTAGATGTGTCACTGTTGTAAAAATGTACAAAACCAGAATCTAACTGCCGGTTACTTTTAAATGTATATTATTACAAGACTTCCTCTAAGCAAGTTAATGTTTTCAAAACAGATGGTTATAATTTAATTATTTGAAGCATGCTATGTTGTCACCTTAAACCTAATTTATCAACTTAAGTTATGATGATCACACGCGTACAACTTATGCATAAAGAACACTGAACAGAAATTCTAAACGAAGTTAAATTCCGTGAAAACTATTCATTATGAAATTTACATATGTAAATATTATACGCGTTGAAAAAAAAAACACTTAAGAGTAATCCAGACGAAGCATTAACATATCAGTAAACGTAACCATTTGCATCATAATTTATAGTCAAATCTTTTCTCCCCGCAGTCGTAATTTTACTTTAAGCACGTAAAACACCTCTTTCAGTACTTAGGTATTATCCGTAATTAACAGTATGGTTAATAAATCAACCAAGAAACTATGGTAAGTAAACTAAGTAGAATTAGTCAGCTGTATAGCGGTTACGCATGCGCATACCTACCAAGCAAAATTTAAAAAACGAACGTAACCGCTTCAAATACTAGTAAAACATGCAGTATACAAAAATGATAATTTATATATATAGAAATTTACGTTGTAACTTATATATTTTAGTATTTTACACCATGATTTTTATAAAGTATTTCAAAAATATTCAAGATAGTAATATATCAGAAAATACAAAATATAAATTAATTAGGTGAATTCTATCTTACGTTCCCTGCTGATGGTCTAGTTAGGATTGGTTATCCGGTACGTTTTTAATAAACACCATAATGAAACACCTCAACACACCCTTCTTCTATAGAACCAGGTAATCGTCGCGCCTAGAAACCAGGCAACCACCCCAAACAAAAACAAAGAACGACCACACACTGTTCACCAACAAAACAATAATAATTCGAAAAGAACATCCATAAAGAGGTGAAAATAAAAGAAAAGAAGTGACCGGGAAACATATATTAATCATTCTGGTCGTCATCATTACTATCAATGAGGGGGTATAATCCATTCTGCATTGTGTTTTTTTTTAATTTTTCTCTCATAACATAACTTTCACACACCTTGGAGCTTTTTTTCAGTCTCCCAGAATTTCTGCAGTTCGGTGAAGTACTTGTCCAAGATGAATACCTTCGAGAGCCCTAATGTAGCCATGTTGGGTAATGAGGGCCCTCACATTGCGGCCATATTCCGGACATAACTTCTTCGAGGCAACAAACGCGATGGTAACGAATAGGAGAAGAACACGCGAAACGATACACTGTCTTGCGCGTACCTCGCTCACGACACTGAGTACTGGAGAGCTGGTCCGAGTGCCGCTACCTGAGAGAGACCTGATCGAGGGAAACCCCCCGCACACCTGCGGTGCACCTGTGTACGTGTGTTGTGTAAAGGTCTTAGCTTAGAACATTCGGGATGCAGCGGGTCTAAGATCAATTACTGGTCTGGGCGTTCATTCAGGAATTTTCGTGTTCGACTGCCAGCCAATGTTGTTTATACAGAAAGTAACCGCACCGCATCACATCTTAAAGGAGCAGGAATGCTGTAGCAGGAAATCAGGAAGAAAACACTCGACATATTCACGTGCGGGTTTGTACCTGTGCATAGTACAATAAAACCCAATTTTTATAGTTATAAAAGCGTCCGGAGAAATATATTAAATGTCGAGAGTATATTTTACACATAAATAAGATAAAAAAAAACTCAAACAAGATTACACCTCTATATTTCTTTGTTAAACGTTAAAATATGTTTAGAAAATAGTTTAAATATATTTTTAATTGCTGTTCGAATTACTTTACAAAAAAATATCAACATATATTGTTTTATTAAGTTACAGCAATCATTATTAATATATTAATTAAAAACTGACATACAATGCAGAAAGTGTAAGTTTTTCGTGTAGTTTTGTTGGATGATTTTGTACTTCTTAATAAATATTTAATTCGATTTTAGTCGACTTTTCATAATAAAAAATCATACAATACTATAAATTATAATTGCTTTAGATAATTCATATTTAATTCGAGCATCTTCTTTGGTGAATCTCAAGCAGATTATCTCTACAGTGTTGTGATTGCAAAATAACATAGAAGCGGTATGTGTTGCAAGTGATACCAATGGGTATGCAAAATGCTATGAATTTGTGATGGCTTTATAAATTAACGAAACTGCAATACAAACAATATTTCAGAAACACTTAACTGTAAGACAGCTTAGTACTAGGTGGATTCCTCACTGCTCCAAAAAACTCCCAAACTGCCAAGTTCCAGAAATTAATTGTGGTTATGTCAGAAGCATTTTCGGTCTCGTGTACTAATAAATAATTTCCTCAAAACCACATAAGATCATTCAATACAGTAACTAGAACATTATTATTTTATCTAACAATGTCTTCATTAACATTTTGAAGCAGAGATGTTAACATCAAGTTTTTCAGATTCTTTTGCTAAGTGAAAAACAAACTTAATATGCCAAGAGTGGCAGATTTCTAATTATAGTATACCAGTACCATTAATAAAAAAAAACATTATGTAAAACAATATAACGCACAAGACTAAACTGAAGAATCGATGGGTTTATGAATCTATCTGGAATAAAGCGCTAACGATGCCGCAAAGCAAGATTGATGAATACTGACTACAATTATAGAGAATTTTGTAATAATGACAATACGTAGAACAATCAAAACAGGGGACAAATGCGAAACATATCGAGGGCAAAAAATGTGATTGCATGTATAATGTAATTTGAATGAATTAAAAAAGAAGGCTGCAAACTACTAATGGATGTAATGTGGATTACTATTTTATAGCAATAATTAAGAACGACATCACATCCAAAAAGCACATATTCGATACAAATTAAAGAGTATTTCCCATGGACTATTATTAAATCCTATGAACGAATTTGAAACTATTAACACAATAAACAGCTTAAATGGCAGCAATGGTGGGTCCATTGTTGTAAAATTTTTGCTGTTCCTCTAACACACATTATTGAAAATGGGTATATTAGGATCAGTTAAAGTAAGTACATGTTGATAAAGGCAGAATTGGAAACAAACTTGGAAAATTATAGGCTCACAGTTTTAAAAACAGTTTGCAAATGAATAGAAAAATTTATACATAAACATAATGAGCGTCATCTGCAAAAGGGTTATATTGAGGAGAGGTTTACATTACGTGCCAAGTTCTAGCTGGTAAAATACTATTTTTCAAATAGAAGTCAATGTATGCCAAAGTATGACGAAAGGTGTAAAGTCCTCGACTCTAAGTGGTTGCAAACATTGAGTGTAGTTCCTTAAGACTTTATTCTCGGATATTTTTTTAGTTCTAATAAAATTGTAACCTTAGACGATAATTTAACTGAGCTGCAAAAAAGGTTCGAATATCACAGTTTGGAACTAATTATTGAATTTTACCACACACATTTTACATATGACAACAATGTTAAAAGTAGCGGAGGTATGGCTGAGATAACTTTTTCGGGTTAGAAGTTAAATTTGGAATTGTCTTGGATATCCTACGCCAATTGTCAGCTACTAATGTGTGTTGTTTTTTAGAAGTTATAGGTCACACAGTTAATACCAATACTAATATAACACGCTATTCTTGTACAGTATTTAAAATCTGCAAAATTTCCGTTAAGTTTATAGTTAGCTCTTCGCATGTTCGATGCAATTTTTTATATATAACTTATTAACGACTACATCTGGTCATACCAATTTTCTGCATCTGAAGAATTAAGTATGTACATCCGTTCGGGTAATCTTTGCTATACCAACCTCTACTTACACCTGTATTGTGGTAATTGTGTATTTATTACAATTAATGTTTTCAAAATTTCACTGCAGAGCTTTCAAACCTATAATAGCAACCTACAGCAATATTGGATCATCTCCAAACTTTGCAAAAACCAATTAGTGTCTATTGTGTACACCAACGGTGTACACTAAAAATTAGAATCAAGCGATAAGAATATTATAATATAAGTATCTATATCCAGTCAGTACCGTACTCAAACAAAATTAAATATTTATGTATAAATGTATTAGTTAGATGTTGTTTGTTTATTTATTAGATCTCAGTTTTATATTATGCATTTTTTTTAACAGGGAATTGAATAGACGGAATTGTGTATTGATTCTAAATCATTGAGCGAGTAGCAAATCCAGATTTGCATACGTGTTAATGCTAGTACATTTCACTGTTCTATCTTTTGTGGGTTCCTGATGAAACAAGATTTCACCTCACGATCTTTTTCATCTAGCTTCTCAAGAAAATGTGCGTAGCATTCGCCATTTATTGTTTTGCCCTTTGCGAGGTAATCAATTAATAGAATCCGTTTTGTATCCCTGAAAATATTAGCTATGATCTTTCCGGTGTATGACATTGACTTTGCCTTCGACTTGGTCTTCCATTAACCACCATGACTGCTATTCCATCTCAGGCGTGAAGTGGTGGACCTACGTTTCATCCATGATAATAAACTGGCGCATAAAATCGATTGGATTCTTTTTAAAACGATCCAAACATTGCTGAGAAATTCGATTTTTGATCGGCATTTAACAAATGCGGTCCCCCTCTTGGATATAAGTTTTTCAAATTTAATTCTTGGTGTAAAATGTATCATATCCTTTCTCTCCTCCTTCTCCTGAGCTGCCTATAGCATGCGCTAACTCATACACCATTAAGCGTCGATGGTTCAGAACCATATCGTGTACTGTGGATCTCTTCAAGAGATGTACGAATAGGTTTGAACTCAGCTGCTTGTTTCTTTGTGGTTGAAAACGAAAGAATACATTCTTTATAAACCTAGACCAATTTGGGTAAATTTCTGTTGGCGATAAACCGTCCAAAACAAAGAATTTTGTAACAGCACGATATTCCAACTTATCCATTTTAACGAATTCGACGTTCACTTTTGTGACTTATGTACCAATATTAAGACAACTTTTACTGATAACAACGTGCTCTCTGTGCAATACTGAAAATTTTTAACTTTGCTTCGTATTTGTCTTAACACATACTGTTTCCACTTCCAAAAATATTAACTAATGGAAGTTTGGGTTGTGGAAATTCGACTGTATTTTGAAAATAAAATTAAAAAATTAGTTTCCTCATCTAACCTTTTCTGTATTCATAAAGTCGTCCTATTTCCTGATTTGTACTTCAATGTGTTATTCAATGAAATAAGTACAGTTATGTCAAATAATCACAATCATAAATTGTACCATTATGAAATTAGTTTGCGCTTTCAACCTGTATACGCACCAAAGAGTTTTACCTGTGGGTAAAAACAATTACTTACCTCTAACATTTTACTTGTAAAAGGCACGTGTAGCAATCGCTTTAAATTAATACTTATCCTCGAAAGACAAAGGCAGATATATATTTTGATCTCTGAATTATAAGCTCGGCTCTCGGTGATCGCGTTAGGGACTATATGTGTGAAATTAAGCGACAGGTATAATTAGTAGACCTGTATTTTTTGTGTTTGATTACTATAAACTATGTACCTACCAGTCAGCAGTTTAAACATTTGAAGTCGAATTCCTTCATCCTGCAATTATGAACCTTTACATACGTGTAGTGCTGTAATATAGTATTATTTGCTCGAAGATTATCTGCTTTAAGCAGCTATTGCTTTGGAATTTAGTAATAAATATTAGGCACACAATAGAATAGTAGTTTGGTTTATACAAAACGTTGTTCTTAGAGCTTATGCAAGCGCGTTTTGGACTTACTACATTTATAATTGCTTTCAACATTTACACGGAATTAAATACATATCTAAAGTGCATTGAACAGCATTTCAGCACTAAGGTCCACGGTTAAAGTTGCACTATCTAATTAGGAGGTTACGTAAGTTAACATCATGAATCGTGTATTTAGAACAAACCTTTCCTTGTGCAACAGCACTCAGCAACAGAAAATGTACCTTAATGAACATCCGCATTACCGCGGGATCAAGCAAATTGACCTCAGAGTGCATCTACAAACCTGTAATATTATAAATCTTCGTTCTTTTCATTGCGCTTTTGCGCACTTTCGTAATATTGCCGATAATTCTATCCTTAAGCAAGCATATTAATTGATTCGTGTTTCATGTTGTTGTTGTTCTTGCAGCCGCTAATACGTGATACGCCTGGATGTATTAAGAAAATAGTTACCTACTCGAGGAAAGGTGCAGTTGGTGCATAACCTTAGTAAAAATTTAGAACTTATTCATCCGTTTTTTGACCTAAAATGCAATAGAACTAATAGCAGTAACAATATATTTGATTCATTTGCATAACACGTTTAAAGTTACATGTAAAAAGCTTTAACATTAATCTGCGTTTATTATTTGAGAATACTGAATGGTTCTCTTGAAAAGATTAATTAGCATTAACACTATAGTAAAAATATTTAAAGCTATTCAGTACTATAGGTACGCTTATAATATTCTTGGTAAAAAAATGTTTAAGAACACACACAAACTCATTTTTTACTAAATATTTACCTTTTTTGCACCAACCTGTTCAATTATGTGCAATATATTTTAAATTGAAATAACTCGAAGAAAGCATAAAATTGAATAAACAAATAAAATTAATAGTGTATTCCGTTTGTAATATATTAAAACAAAAATATTTTCCTTATTTTCAACAGCAATAATTATAAGCTCTTAATACATTAAGTACATACACGCCTATCAGCATTCCATTATTTGCTTCGTATAACAGTTGTACATCTTAAACACTTCACTTTCGAGTTACAGTCATTTACTGTTAGCTCTAAGTTCATTGATAGTGGCTTTAGAATTTCAAATAGACATTAGATGCCTGTCACTTTGAATGATTAGCGCACTACCCAAGTTTTAACCATCATGAGTTAATTAGATACGAGCGAATTATTTTGTAACTGATCGCTAGAATTGGTGAAGATATTTAGGGAAAGTAGGAGAAGAAATTCAAAAACGTTTCCTAATAAACTGGTTAATATTAGTATTGTGAAAGGAACTTCATCAAACTTTAGGCAACGTTTATTGGTCTAAAACTGTAACTAACCCCGAAAAATTATAAGAAATATTTGAGAGAATAGTAGAAAGCCAGTAATCACCACATATCAATATGATTTGGATCACCGATGGAGTGAAAGTTCATCAATTAATATTAATTGTACCATTCTACGATATATTGTATTCTCTGATGAGGTCACGTTTTATCTAAGTGGTATAGGTACTAAATTTACACAAATACAGATGAATGTCATTTTGTTATTGAAGAGACATTTGAGCAAACTGAAACGGTATCCAGTTCAACCCAGATGGAGCACCGTTACTATACTATATCCCATATGTTTTAAATTGGACACACAAAATCGAAGATCTATATTCATAGACTACAAAATATTGATGGTTTAAATAAATAAAAAAATATATACATATAGAAGTGGAAAATATTACTGAAGCATGTTTAGAAAACTGCTACATGCTATGAATGTCTACATGAATTTGTAGACATTCATACAATTCTCATCAACAGCGTGTTGATAAAGGTAGTCACGTTGGGATCATCTTGTTGATAGACTATTTTGAAATATCCACGATATTTCCATTTTAGGTTAGGTGCAGTGCATGTCAAACATGGATGTAGTGTAGTAAATTACATTAAAAATGTGACGCTAGAAGGTAGTGCAAATTCTTAATATTTTTAGTATTAATTGCCATCTGTCATTATACTATTGTAATATTCAATTGTTAATATCACTAATGCTGACGGCCTTGACCATACCATACTGATGTAATTATAGTGTTGAATGTTATTAAATATTTTTGCAGTGGATGAAATATAGGTATGTCTATATAAAAGATTAGGTATAGGTACGTAGTAATAAATCTAGATCGTTATGAAATACAAGAAAGAGATACTTTACATTAGTAACATTCATTTGCAGTACTTTTTTTTGCAACTTAATTATCTAGGAATGTTTTAATTTCCTCTAAAAGATTTGTAACATCCTACTTCAGCGAGCCAAGGAATTTTAAACTAGATGCAGAGAAGTAGAATTCTATTGCAGGTAATTATACGACCTAATGAAAGTACGCAAAAAATGTAAAAATAACTAACAACAGGTTATATAAAAAAGAAAAATACAACTTAAATATAATGGTATAGTATAGTAAACGTAATTGTATTTATATGCGATGATTAGATTTCAACGATAGGTCAAAAACAAAACCCGTCATTGAGTTACGAGACCAAGACATCGGATGAAGGGTTGTAAACAGGTTTTCATACACCGTACTGGCCTGTGTGTTGCTTACACATTTCTTTTATCAACATTACGTTGTGAGAGTACGATATAGTATTTGCGCATGCTCATATCTCTACTACTACCTGCTTGATGCACGCAGGTGGACAATCCGGAGATGTAGACGAAGCAGTATCTGTACGAATAACTCCGAAATGTTTTGAATATCTCCGAGTGTTAATATTGGTATAAGAATTTCTATAAAAAGCAGAAGGCATTGCGTTCAATGTTAATTTATTCATGTTGGGCGCGCACTTTCTTTATTTCTTTTTACTTCGCACTGATTATTATTAAAAAAAAATACCTATAGGTATTAATAATATATTTGGTATTACGTTAAATAACATATTCGTATAAATAATCTTGTCCTCCTTACTATATAGAAGCATTACAAGAACTATTAATATTTAATAAAAACTAAATAAAGAATTTGAATATTTTGATGTACCTATAATAGGTATTAAATAGAAATTTACCTAAATCTGATCTATTATTCTTAGTTAATTCCTAGGTAATTGAACACCAGGTACCATGTAGGTACAGTAAGGAATAATTTTGTGCATTGATTTTCATGAAAGCTTATCGTTAAAATCTAATGATCCTAAAGTTCTAATACTTAATTGCAGAAGTAATTTTTGATTATTTTAACCTAAAATCTGCGATTGATGTTATTTTATCTAATAGATATTAAATGCTTTCAAAATTAACCTTATAATTTATAATAATTAGACGTTCATTTAGCTTCCATTTTGTTGCTTGAATTTATTTCAATACAAAAAAGTTCAATGTTTAATTTGAATCTAACGTTCACTTTGAATATAGAAGCATTGTTGTGAGAAGAATGAAGAAGCAATAACCTCAACTTCAAGCGCAAAGTTGACATTGCCTTTTCTGTCGAAATAATACTTGCGAAAATGATACCGAAATTGGAGTGGTTCCAATCAACATTCTATTTGTACAGAGTGTCCCGTTTCAACGTGGATCTTAGATCTTGCTACATTTGTGAAAATATAGAAGAAAGTTATAAAGAAAAGGTATCCCTATTTATATTCTGCACAAACTAAAAATATTTTTAACTATACAAAGTGTATACATACTATACACTTGCTTCGTTATGTTAAGTAGAATACCTATATATTTTAGAGCAGTACAAATATTCCTGCTGTACATCAACTATCTTACCCCCATTCCTAATAGTTATGAAAATATTTTTTATTTTTGTATAAATTGTCCAGATCCAGTATTTTTCATATATTGTTATAGGTACCTTAATGTTGAAGATAGGCATCAAAATGAAATCAGGAATTTGTTAACTATACGAAGTGATCATTAAGTGTCCTGAGTTGGTCACACTGATTTTAATATGACAAGAATGTGTAATTAGCGAACATATTATTTTGATGGTTAGGTTTATTATTTGCATTTTATATCAGATAGATGTCAATGAACTGAGATTAATTTTAATTTGAAAAAGTATAAGAATCAGCTTTTATAGAAATCTAGTGATCTTATCTTTTGTTAACATATACCATAATAAATAAGCAGGCTGAAGGCAACGTTATATATATCGAATTATGTCAAAAGGAGATGGAGGAGCGAATGAAAAAACAGATTTTGAAATAATAGCTTCTGTAGAATTGCAGCATTCATATGCGACAAATTAATTTCAGTGCAGACATTTCAAAGACATTCATCAAATTATAAGAAAAAATAAGTATTATCTTCTTTATCCACAGAAAAGTCAAACGTTTGAAGGTACCGGGTGGCTAACTAAGAATGTCGTTCGGCCATATCTCAGGAACGATTTACCGTACAGCTTTGGGAAGAATTATTGCCGATTAAAATGACCCCGAGAAACATCTGGAAATTATTTAGAAAAGCATAGGACGACCGCTGGAGGGCGTAACTGATTACAAAAAATTTTAATTCTTATTTTGCGCAAAATTTACCAACTTAAGGGCTATCATAAATATGAAAATCGGAATCTACTGAAAATTTTGCATATTTTTCATCGGACAACTTTTTTGTATTTTGTCAAATAAGGGGAAGGGGGAGGGGAAACTTTGTATTAAAGAAACGCTTATAACTCTGGTTCTGCTGTACCGAATTTTGCAAACTTAGTCTCATTGAGAACAGCATTACTCCTCCAATCTCACGCTTACAAATTGGAGCCAATCTAATAAGTGACGTGCATGCTAGAGGGTGCTGTTTAAAATTTTTCTGGAATTTTGTTTTTTCTCGAAAATATTAAATAGAAACATACATTTTTGATAACAAATTAAAAAGGTACGCTAAATTACCAACAAATCAGCGAAAACCGGGTATCGCTATCTTTTACCAATCCGAAGATATCTTCAGAAACGTGGCCTAAATGTTGAAGTTGTCTCCTATTATTTTCGATGCAAACTTTCATTCTACAACGGGTGGATAGCACTACAGTCTCCATTTTTGTCTTAGAAATACTTTGCACGATATTTCCTATTCCCGCAACCAAGTTGTTACGAGCAGTAGGTCGCGTTGCCAAAATAAGCCCCCATAAATAACAATCTAAACAAGTCAACTTTGGGGTCCTAGATGGCCATGGAAATAGACTGGCGTGTTACATCCACCTGTCAGGGGCCAGAAAATTGCGAATATTTACGGAGAAATGCACAGCACACTCACCATATTGAAAAGCATTTTGTTGCGAATTGCTAGAGACATGTCTTCTATGATGTTCTCTTTAGCGCCCTCTAGCGGTGACAGGAATAAAGACAATATTAAACAATTTTAATCACTAGCAGTAGGTTTAAAAAAATCGATGATAGTCTATTTTTTTGGCCACCAACCATTCCACCCACTGTTCTTTTCAGAAAACAAAATTTACGTATTTAAATCTCTTTATCGCCCTCTAGCGGTGACTGACAAGATAAAATTAAACAGCTTCAATCCCTAAACATAGGACAATGAAAATCCTTTCTAATAAGATCAAATTTGCTAAATTCCGTTCACGGAAAAGAGAATAATTTAAATTTATAGAAGAAATTTTTACCATCCACACTTTTTTGAAGATATCTTCGGATTGGGAAAAGATAGCGATACCCGGTTTTCGCTGATTTATTGGTAATTTGGCCTACTTTTTTAATTTGCTGTCAAAAATATATGTTTCCATTTAATATTTTCGAGAAAAGCAAAATTCCCGAAAAATTTTAAACAGCGCCCTCTAGCATGCATGTCACTTATTAGATTGGCTCCAATTTGTAAGCGTTAAATTGGAGGAGTAATGCTGTTCTCAATGAGACTAAGTTTGCAAAATTCGGTACAGCAGAACCAGAGTTATAAGCGTTTCTTCAATACAAAGTTTCCCCTCCCCCTTCCCCTTATTTGAAAAAATACAAAAAAGTTGTCCGATGAAAAATATGCAAAATTTTCAATAGATTCCGATTTTCATATTTATGTTAGCCCTTAAGTTGGTAAATATTGCGCAAAATAAGAATTAAAATTTTTTGTACACAGTTACGCCCTCTAGCGGTCGTCTTATGCTTTTCTAAATAATTTCCAGATGTTTCTCGGGGTCATTTTAGTCAGCAATATTCTTTTCGCAAAGCTGTACGGTAAACCGTTCCTGAGATATGGCCGAGCGACATTCTTAGTTGGCCACCCAGTACAATGATGTGAAAAATATTTCGTAAACAACCACACATCGTTTTGAAAGAGCTCTGCTTACAGACAAATGCAGTTGCAGCAGTGCTAACTAATAGAAAGAACAATTACGTTTATGCACAAGAGAATCCTCATTTATCTGTTATATTTATATTTATTTAGTTCAACGCCAAGTGAAATGGACAATAAATCTATGAGGTGGGGCACAACCCCACATTACCGTGCCCATGGGCAGTCACTCTTATCTGTGTGACTATCCGAGCTCGTTTTCATTATTTCGGATTCTAATAGAACAAGTTTTCAGTTTTATCTAATGCTGTTAGTTCATTTATGATCATTATTGTTGAACTCTACCACATCTATACTTATAGTGACGCTTGTGGGTGCACCGGCAGTAATACATTCTAGCAAGTAACTGATTTGTGGCTTATATTAACATTGGGTTTACAATAAAAAATATATATATTTCTCCACATCAGCACCAGAGGCTTCATTATCAGGAACTGCTAAAGAATCTTTACAGGGAAATGTATTGATAAATGTTCTTCACTCCCGATGTTTCTATTCATTGCTTAAAAGTGAGTTTATAGTATCGTATACTTTTTTTTATTCTTTATGTTAAGAGCCTATATCTAATAATTGAACGTAGATTTTCACGACCGTTGTTTACTGTGTTGAAGTCTTTCGGGTATTACCGCGTAGATAAGTTTCCACTTG
This sequence comes from Holotrichia oblita, assembly GCA_023690525.1. Lineage (NCBI taxonomy): Eukaryota > Metazoa > Arthropoda > Insecta > Coleoptera > Scarabaeidae > Holotrichia > Holotrichia oblita. Next base: position 171,436,972 of record CM043015.1, on the reverse strand, counting down.
ACGTTTCACTGATCATGCTGTTAGTTTCTTCAGAAGGTTTCTAAAGCACGGTCTAAAGTCTTCCTAATAATTCCTGATTCCTTTAAAAAACATTCTATTGTAAAAACTATTGTTGTTATTATTATCCAATAACAATTATTATTATATAGGCTTTTTGCTTATAATAATATACCTTAAATAACTGGGGTCCAAATTAACTGAAACGCGGGTAGCGTACACTCTAGTTAATCCCTTTGATGAGTACACGAACTAGACTAAAATTGCATCCCTGACATTACATATACAGACGGAGAACCACATACCCGTAGCTCTATGTATGACTACGTGCTACGACTTTAAGATCTTTTTATTGAGGGATGTTTAAGTGTATTACTAGTATGTTTCGAAATTAGTTATAAATCATTCAAAAAGAAGTTACACATCAGAGTTTTCAAAATTTACCTAGAATATCATGTACATATATTATTGTATATTGCTATTCTACACTGCAAACGAGCCGATATTTTAACTATTTAACAAATTTTGAACAAGTGGATCAAAATTTAAGATGCGTGTTGTATTGATTTCTTTAGCAGAAGCACAAAAATGGAATTAATCCTAAAATAAAAATGTTTTCTATAAATTAGACAAAGTGTGCAAAAACATGGAATGGCCTGTATTTAATGAGGTCGTTTAATTGTATTTTTGTGCGTCTTTAAAATGTTATCAATCCTTCTTATATCTACCTTTAACAGTTTTATGGTCAATGTCACTTTAATGATTTTAGTTTGCCAGTTTTTTCAATCAATCAATATATATCGATCATATCAGCGTTGATATGACAGATATTACCTATAAATTCTATCATAGTTGTTCTAAGTTAAAATTGCTTACCAGAACCACGAGTTTGTCTTTAAAAATATCGTCATGAGCATCCAAACTGCTAGAGAATATTTTGAAGAACTAGAAGGGTTCACTGATGAAAAATGTTTAAAGCAAATTTTTAATAACCCAAATCGGCAGAAACCAATTAATGGAATTGAATACAAAAGATTTTCTAACCAGAAATTCATTTTTTATAAGGCCATTTCTAAAATTTGTTATAAACACTTTACTCGTATTTTCGAAAAATGTCCCACTGAATACTTGATAAATAGGGTTTCTACAACTATGTACTACAAAATGAATTGTGTATGCAATGTTCGTTGTAGATAATTCGTGGATGTTGAGTTAGCCTAATAAGGTAACCCATTACGATTTGTTCTTGTTGAGATCAAAGCATTGTTTATGATATTCTACCAGTGACACTTAAGAATACCGAGGATTGCATAGGAACAGCGTTTCTGCACATAACATCGAATATGATAAAAAACAAGTTATTGAAAACAACTTTATTTCAAGCATTACTGAAATCATTACTTTTACATCATTTTCACATTTTATAGTTTAACGTCATTATATGCGTAATAAAATGGAGTGTAGATACTGCTTAAATGGCAAGTTTGTAAATGTCAATCGTCATATACGTTAATGTTTAATTGGAGAAATTTGTTTGACAAAATACTAAATTACTAAAAAACTAAAAGAGAACAATAATCGCATTTTAAAGACAAATGAAAATACAATTCAACAACAATATAACAATTGGATAACGGCTAATTTTTTCCAATTTAAATATACGGATGAGATGTAAATATTCTACTAAAAGATGATAATTACATGCAAATTTATCTAACATTTGTTTAATTAAATTTAAATCCTTTGCTTTACTTCAACGCGAATAAATACACCCAATGTCGTATAGTGCAGTGCTTTCTATTGTACCGACAAACTTGTTCGCGTGTGGGTGTTGCATTCTCAAGCGAGTACATCGGAAAGTTGTTTTAGTTCGTTTCTATCTATACAGTACATTGGTATATACGTGTATTTCCAGCAACGATACCATAACTAATCACTACCGAAGTCTTCACAAAAGTACCGCTACTAGATTTTTCTTTACATAAAATAAGTACTAATTCATTCTAATATGCGCACAGATTCATTGGCTGACAATTTCCGCGAGCCTACTATAAAACTTTGCCACCGACAAATCTGATGTTGATTTGAAATCTTTTAATTAATATGTAAGCAAAATTAGATCAATTTTAGCGAAAGATAATTACCCAAAAACGTCTTACGATAAGTTAATAAAGAAAGAAATGAATAAAATCTCTGGTATAACACTGGTATAAAAAAATAAAATATAAATTTAAAAATCAGATATTAATAAAACGTTTATACATAAAAGAAGTAAAACTTATTAACTAACTTGAAAACATCAATTAAGAAAGATAACCAGAATAGACTGAGTTAGACTGTAGAGACTACTGAGAAATGCTCTATCGGTCAAATTAAGCAATATTTAAAAAATCAACTTAGTTAATTAGTTATAACCACTAACAGATTGTTTCACATATCGAAATTACTCTGTCTAACCATTTTAAAGATAAGCGATATAATTTTGTTTTTGAAAATACTTAAGAATTAAGTTGATCCACTGATGGTGGAATAAATTCATGATAACTGTCAACATACTGTGTGAGTTCATATACCTAAGGTATCAATGAGTAATAATAAATAAGAAAATCTATTTTGATACAAAAAGAAAATTACTTTCTTATTTACTCTTACCCAGTGCTACCTTATAAATTGATTTTTAGTTGATTTTTGTTTTATTGACCTGTAAATGGAAAAACATCAGGGATTCAAAAGTAGCTATTTAAAAATTAAAATATATACACTAATTGTATACAGCTTCGAAAAAAATTACCCGTGTAAAAACAATATATACAGAGCTGACCTTCCAACTAGGCAATATTATCGGTCTTAATATTACTATCACTATGGTTACAAATGACGTTATTTGAATATTTTTCAATGCACCAATAATTACTTCAATGTTGTATCCATGTGGGTGTATTAATAAAATAAATATAGAAAATAGTGAAAAAACTATGTTAAATTGTATTCAAGAAAGTAATTCGGAATGCGGGAGCTCCTAATCTTTGAATTAATATGAGTGGAGAGAAAAATATTAAAACTATTAGTACTACTACTGCTAGAAGAACTGGGTTGTCTACAAGAGGTTGAAGCGGACAATCAGGATAATAATCGGGTACTGCCAGCTAAAGAAGTAGTTGCATCAGTTTAAGTTTATAGCTGATGCCGCATGCTCAAGATGTAAAGGGAGTCATACACCATAGGAGTGGGGAGATCATTCCTAAACATTACATTACATTCTTAAACAATATTAAAGTACTGATTAAATTATATTAAATTATATTGTAATTATATTAACTTAAATTTAATATAATTTCACTAATAAAAACGATTTGAATTATGTTTTTTTTTCTAACAATTCTGTTCAAGGACTAGCGAAAAATATGACGAAAAACCTAGTTAACCATCAATATTTAGAGTGCTTAGACAAAGCAATTTCAGCGGTGTTGTTATGTCTAACAGTGTGTTGGTGTTTATAAAGTCGTTTCTTTAAATACTGTTTAATTTAATCAATATACAGCATTTGCTACAGTATTTTCAGTCTAATTTTTAGACGACATTACTTGGATTATCTGTTTTACTGTGTGTTTTTAAATTAGTGACTACGAAGCGATATTGAAAAATTTTTAGCCTACTATAGAAGCAAAAAAAATTTGAAAGTTAAAATACTGATTTTGTTATACATATTGCTATAGATTCTGAACAGTTGAGTCTCTTGATGAATCTAACAGTTTATTACAATTTTCTTAATCTCAAGGTCTTTTCTTTTCGTTTGGAGTTCGCATTCTATCCAATTCACACTATTCAATCCAGTAACATCCCTACCTCGGTTGTACTATATCTCACTCTGCTAATCGTCTTCTACCTATGTTGACAGTCAAAATGACAATCCAAATATTTTATAATCCGGCAATTCAATCTAATCTCTTTCTAACGTTTTTTTTTTCCTTCTTCAAGTTCTCTTTCTTTTATAACCACTTGTACGTATTTACAATCTTCAACACTTTATATTTTCTTCGATGACTTTATTTTTATTTAAACACAAAACCTTCTTTTTAATTTTTATTACTCTCTTAAAAATCAACAACCTTTCCCTTGACAACCTCGCGTTACCTACTTCTTATCACAATTTAAAATTACAAATTGACATGACACATTTGACATTAAAAAAAATACATTAATATTAAAGCTCTAAACCATTACAATATATTACAACGAATCTACAACGCCTCTAGACGTTTTAAAAAGAAATCTTGCTCTGCAAACCAGGTCTACACAGCTTCTACCACCTCTTTGTTAGAACAAAATTACGGATTGTTTAAATGGCAACATACGATTTGTGTGTAGAGGCATTGTCCTACAAAAACAAAACACCTTTGGACAACTTTCCAGGTCTTCCCTCCATAATTTTTTCTTGTAGAGTGGTCAGATTTTTTAACATGAAACTTCTTTGGCCTGGGAGAACTAGAGTCTCACTATTCCATCCATTAGTGCTTTATTTCTGGACAGTAGAAATGTACTCAAGTTTCATCCATAGAAACAAGACGGATTAAGAAGTCTGTATCATTTTCAAACTGACCACAGATCGAATGTAATGCATTCACCATTGTACGCTTCCAGACATTTTTCCAAATCGACGTGAACTATATGATTCGTATAGCTCAAGTATTCGTTTTAGCCCAATTCGATGGTCTGACAAAATCATGTAATGAAATTCATGAACATTTTTGGGAACGGATATAGAAACTGGCCCTCCAGATCGGTCCATCTTCAATGGAATATTTAGTCTTGTTCGTAGAACACTAAACACTTTAACCCACTGAACACTGTTTGGTGTTCAGTGGGTTAAAGTGTTTAGTGTTCTACTTCTGCACCAAGAGATCCAGTGAAGAACTTCTTGTTCGTAGGTTGTTGTATTATTGTTGTTCTTACTATTGTTATGTTGTTACTGTATTATTAGTATTTTTACTGTTTTGTCCGTATAAGTTGGCGCATTAAATATTTATTTAATGTTGTAAATATTATGGCACGTCAATATTGTGATATCGAACTGAGTAATATGTTAATCATTTACGTTAAACCACATGGAAGCGCATTTGTATTTTGGATACGTCAGTGTGCATGATCCTCATTAATAATATCTTAATCTGTATCTATGTATGTATATGTAAGAAAGAAATTGCTTCTATTTCACTGATGGAAATGCTTTTTCAATATGTAAACCTACTATAATACTAAAATCATACTTTTGTCAACGTTAAAACAACAACAATTTATTTATAAATTTACCATGAAGTTAAGGTACAAACTTTTAGGTTTGAAAGATTCTAAACTTTCCAGGTTACTCAGAAAATTTAGTCTGTATTCGATTACGTTGGATATTGCATCAAGAACTTATAAGTATTTGTTGTTTGAAAGTCGAAAAATGTTTTTGCAACATGTACATGAACTTTTCCCTTTTATCTACTGTCATCATCAATCAAATTTCGTAAGATACGTTTCCCTTCAAATGTAGACTTTAATTGATCATTCTATAGCTGGAGTAAATTAAATCACATACAGATATAACGTACAGGTACTGAAGTTTGTACTACTACAAACAACCTGTTAACCTTCCTTCATAAAAACTGATTATTATTTAGTTATAAATATGTAGATATGGTTCATTGACCCACCTTGAATGAGAACACAATATTATACCTTGAATTACCACATAAATTTTGTTTATACCTTACCTTTATTTCGTTATTGCTTCGTAAAATGAAGAAATAGAAAATTATTTTGACGACAAGTAGTAAATAATTTTCACAAATTCGTCGTTATCAAACTCAATCGGAAGATATTTCTTCTTCGATGTTTGCTTTACGTTTAGTTTTTACTGTTATTTGCTTTATGCAAATACTTCGAATAAGTTATTTCAAACATTATTGGTTATTACTGCTATATATACTGTCATAATGCAGCTGGAAAATAATCTTTACGCAACGTATACGGTTACAGACGATAAAAAATCTTTGGATATTTGCTTTCGAGAATTATAAACACTCTCCTTTTATTTTTAACGTTTTAAAAGGGCAGTGGTGTTAATGATGCGATTTACTTTTACCGGCCGTTACAATATCTGTAAGTGAACACGCCCTGAACTTGTATTTTAGAATGGTCACGTTAAATTGAGAGTAGACCACACGCATCTTATTATGTGCCCAACCCTGGGGCAAATTAAATTCCAGTATTACCAGTACAGTTAGTTTAATTTTATTATTTGTATGTGTATGTGTGTGTGTATGATGATTATAAGACATTCTCGATTTCCCCGTCTTCTTTCGCTTCCTTGCCGCCTTTTTTTAACCTTCTTTATTAGATTATTAATCAAGTGCATACTACTGAAACATCAAAGGATTTGTAATTGCTTTTGATGTATTGATGAATAGCTACAAGTATGTACGTAATCTCTATTTTTATGTTCTCGTTATTATACAGGCTGCCGTCTTTTTTGTAAGGTTTAGTAGATTCGATTTAGTTAACTGCAAGTTTACAGTTACCTGCGTGCGAAGAAACCACACAAAAGATAAGAATGTATTAGCTTTTTCAATGGAATAAAGTATCTAATAATAGCTTATAGTAATCGCATCGTGGCCATTAAGATCAAAGTGGCGACTACTAAGAAAGCGGTTTTAAATTTTCGACAAAATAGCTAACCAATAATGCTAGCGATTGCTTGATAACTTTTAAGAATAATAATTACTTGGAACGTACAACAATGGTTCGTTAAATGCTGTCGAATGTGTAATCAAAATGTATGCGCAACCATTTGCAAGATAACAGTCAAATTGTTAAACATCATTAGAATATACAGACACGATATTTATAGTTTCGTTTTAACACCTGCAATATAGATATTGTGATACTAGTACCACTAAGTCATTATAATTGAATTATAGTTGAAGTAAAGTTGAAAAAACATCTGTTTCAATAAAGCCGACGACTGCCTTTACACACAATTTGAACCAAGTTTAATTTGCATAATTAATATATTATTACATCTTTTTATTCTTTTATATGGTATCTAGCAAGCTATAAATACGCTGTATCTTATTATTTTTGGTAATTTGGAAATAATTCTTCTATTACTATTACATTTGGCTTTAACATTTCCGTTCCTAAAAATATTTGAATGAAGATATTCTAAATATTTATATCTCGTATTTAGATTAGAAAAGGTACAGGCTAGATAATTTTCTATGTAATTGAGATAATGCACATCTAAAGCTTACTTATAATGTTCCGTAAATTTTTTACTCTGATCCAAAGCAGTCTCTAAACTTCCTTCGCCCTATGTCAACTTCATTAGCGAGTAGTAGTATTTTTAAGTCATCTGCAAATAACTCGTTCGAAAAATCAATGACTTTAGCGCTATTATTATTAAACAGGAACATCACAGGAATCAAGTTGAAGGCTTGTGGTACCTCGCAGCAAATATACTGGTTTTCAGATTGAAATTACTTGTATGATACACTTTGCATACGATCGGCCAACAAGTGCTGCACTAAATCCGAAGAGCTTTAATTTATTATTTAAAATAATGTAAGCAACACGATTAAACGCTTTAGCAATACCCTTATAAAGAACATTAATGTGATTATAAAGGATTATTAACAAATTAGATTAGTACCAGTAGAACACTAAATACATCAACGCACAAAACACCAAAGCCCAAGCTTTGCTGTAGAAACGCGTCGGTTTTTTTGTAAAAAGTTTTTTGGTGTTTTGTGGATGTGTGGAGTGTTTAGTGTTCTACTTCTTCACCAAGAAATCCAGTGAAGAACTTCGGGAAGTACTAGTAGCTCTACTTTTCACTAAGCCATGTTTATCCGAAACAATATAGTTTTTAACACTGGGAGATATTCCACAGAAACACACAGAAAAAGAAATTATTCCAAGCAAGACATAATTACTTCGCTGAAATAAATACACGTTTATACAGGGTCCGCCATCCGTCTGGGATTGTCATATTACTGCTTCAATATTGCAAAATTCGTGATGTAGGTTCCATTTGAAAAAATACAACTTTGACATCACACTCCTTTCCTGAACACCCTATATAATTACCAATAATTTTATTTTGTGCTCCTACTAGTCCGCTACCACGTACATTACATAACTTTTCGAATGTTGCAATATTAAAGCCGTAATATGTCCATCCCAGACACATGGCGGACCCTGTATACATAAAAGAATGTATTCTATGAATAAGAAAGTTGATTTGTAGAGACAATTACTAGATTTAAAAAACGATTCGTTATCGAAAACGAGTAGTCTGTTTAAAATATGAACACTTACTTCCATTAAGTATGTATCTTAAAATATGTAACTACATAATTTCTTAAGATAAAAGCAAGATCTGTTCCTTTGAAGTAACGTAAAATTTTTAATCCAGATAGCTATTTATACACAAGAAGAAGCCACGTTTTTAACCTAAAGTTGCACGGCAAGTGGGCGAGTGGCGTGAAATTCGTTTCATATACGGCAATGGTATTTTTTTAATTTTGATGCAAAATTTCTTAAAAATTACTGATAAAAGAAAATTAGTATAGCAATTATCATGATGTCACCGAGGTAATGACATATTTGAAATTTAGGAAAACAAAACAAATTTAAGTTCACCTTCGATGCAAACCTTAACCCTTTTTTTCTAGTATTTCCTTACTTTTTTCTAAATTAGAAAGGCATCAGTAACTTGGCAACAAACTGACATTTGTTACAGTAATTTCGTTTTGTCACATCTTTTGTTAATTTTTAACAATCTTACATCGAAATTTCAAAAAAAGTACTATTGCTGTATATGCAGACAATTTTGCGCAACTCCCCATTTACCACGTAGCTATAACGCGTTGGATATCGCTCATTCTAATTGTATATTAATTATAATAAAAGCCTAGTATTGCTTATTTAAAGCGTTACTATTACTAAATTGGAAAAATTTATAGCTTATTTCTCTATGTTATTATCAAATTTCCGACAATTCAATATGTTCAATGATTCAATATGTATTACCGTTGGCTACAAACAATTTACAATATTTAATACAATTGCTTATTGTGGAAATAAAAAAATATTATACAAATTAAAAAGTGAGCACGCAGATATATACATACATATATATAACTAAGAATGAATATTTTAGAGCATATGTAGGTACACACGTGAACTTTATACCTATTCTTCGTTGCAAAAACCAACTAGTCTAACATTTATATTACATTCTACATATATAGTTAGCGTCGGTTTTGCAACTAACATTTAAGGTAGGTCCCTATCTCTATTTAGACGTAACGAGTACCGAATGCTACAATTAGTTCACTCATATTGTTTTATCATTTCGCATTAATCACGTAATCTCTATTCGAATCCTATTGTCATGGTCTATTACGTTCTGTTCGTAGAACTTAACAGAAAATAACCTTTCATTCAAGGTATTGGTATTACCTGTCGTAAATGGGCGGATTACCTCTTCATATATCTGATTTTAGTTTATCATGTTCATGCACAATTCCACTTGCGTTTGGTGATTCATAGAAAATAGAAAGCATAACACTTGCTTAAAAATTAGCACTCACATTTTGGATTGCCTATAAGCTAGAAGGTGATTATTTCCTAATAGTTATGCTTATATTGACACATAATGTGTATGAGAGAAGCTATATTTAAAGATATGTTCCCTTATCTCCTACTGCTTCATCGCTGTCACTGATTTGCTAATAGCATTCAGAGCGTCTTGTCAGTAAATCGTAATTCTGGGTAATCGAATACGAGATAATTGACGCAGAATTTATTACACAGAGGTTTAGAATATTGAAAACGTTGAAAAGTGGCACAACAAAAATCGCTGTAAAAAGTGCTCGGGATTGCCCTATAAACGAGTGCAATGAAATTAAATCAAGCATTGCATTCAAAAGATCTAATTTTATCGTAATCAGTCACTCTACAGTATGTCCACGGATTGGGTTTACAAGAGGAAAACTTTTTTATCTTCAACTTTTTCGAAAAAATGTATTGTCTATAAAAAAATCTGCTTGTTTTAAAATAACGAATTCAAGTGAGTTATCTTTAATAACTTCAATACTCTTGGCAGAAACGATAAAAAAGAGAAATTATGCGATAATGCAACTTATCTAGTTATCTTTTCTAGTTAGGTATATGACAGTCCTGTCAAAGTAGGTATTTATCAGGTATATATTTTAAAATGTTAACATTTGATCAGAGATCATGTGTAGTACTTCACTACTTTTGGCAAAAAAGATTAATGACCGCATAAAGCGTCATATCATAGACAATCTACTGAAGACTTAATTTATGTCCAATCCATTAGAAATTTGTGGAAGTTTTGGAACAAATAACAAAAGTAGACATGAGATTTTATTCAAAATTTAGCTAAAAAAGACATTACAATATTTGCTTTCATTAAAATCAAATAGTAATGTCATTTGAACAGAGAACAAATAATTAAAGTTTTATTTAAATAAACCTCCTCCCTTTTCCGCACATAGTAAAATTCTTGCTCGAAATTTAGCAAAACTTTTTCTTATTTCACGAATTGACAAGGCAGCTACAGCTTGTCGTATGCGATCTTTCAAAGCATCTCATCATTGGGTAACAGCTGACTATAAACGATCTGCTTCAAACGTCCCTAGAGATAAAAATCTGCAATTGTGAGATCTGGACTTCTTGGAGGCCATCTAATTGGTCCATTTCTTCCAATCCATCTATCTCCAAATTTATTATTTACCCCATTTACTACAGCACGAGCCATTCGAGCCGGGCAGCCATCTTGTTGAAAGTACATTGTACTGTGATAAGCTAAACTAGGTGTCCATACTGTCGCTTAAAAAAAATTCTAACAAATGGAGATAGGTATATTGATTTATGTTGCCATCAAAAAAGTAAGGTTCTATTATTCCTTCCCATGATATAGCACACCAGACATTAACCTTTTGAAAATATTGACGACGATATAAAATTCGGAAATGCGGATTAGTGTCGTTCCAGTATCTAACATGTTGCGACGAAACTATCTCATTAGTAGAAATTGTCGCTTCGTCGGAAAACATAATTCTTTCATAAAAGCTTCTTTCATTTGTAATGATTTTCTCACCCATCCATAAACAAAGGAGTAGTCGTTGTCCTTCATCGCCTCGTTAAACAAATGTTGATTAAAAACTGGCTTATAAGGTTTTATTTTAAGCCATTTGAAGATATTATGAATGTGCGATTTACTCATTCCTAGCTGCAAAGATCGTCTTCTTAACGCCATAGTAGGGTTGTTGTCCACAGATTGGATAATTATTATAGCCGCAGCATCTTCTTCAGCATCAAATGGCACTGCCTGCTTTTTAATGTTTTGTACGGAACCAGATATAGAATGATAATAGAATGCAAAATTCAAATATTTATCTGGGGAAGCAGAGACTACAATCTATAATACATTAATTTAGTGTCTTCAGATAGTACTCCGTACATTATGTTTGTAGTAAAACAAATACCATAAAACTGCGTGTTTTATAAGACGAATGTTATAGTTAACCGCCGCTGAAATTTTAATACCATTAGGACTGCGCTAGACTTGCATTTCAGGGGTGGATATAGTATGTATAATATTACTCACATCAAATACGCATAATCTATGGTACTCATGACTGTCAATATTTTCAAGTCTACTTGAATTACTAGCCTCAGTAATATTCAGTAAAATAAAGCAGTTTACAGTAATAATCAATTTTATATGAAACACCATAAAAATGTCATAAACTTCGTCAGTAGAAGTAGAATATCACATGAAGGGTCATCAAAGTGAACACCATAGAGCAATGCTACCGAGTAGGTAGTATAAATATAAAGGCACTAGAACACGATTGAACCATACCACTTACTTAATACCCTCGGCGTAGATTAATAATGAAACAAAAAATAAGGTCTTGCAATCAAAGTGTTGTTTTAATTACTGATAAACGGATTACATATAAAGCGTAAGATAACAGAAAACGCCCGATTATCAAACAATCGGTTCTTTTTCTAAAACAGCAGATTACTGAACTTTTCGGTTTAACAAACAGCGGTTTATCGAGCTTGTACTGTATTTCTTTTCATTCTGAATAGCGTATTTACACGCAAATTCTCTAATTTATCTTATCATAGGTTCCTGTACTGTCAAATGTATTTGTTCTGCATAAGTCATTCTAGGGGTACCTATAGATATCTTAATGTTAGAGCTAAGAAGTTCCTAATTCCTCCAATGCTTCATTTCACCATTTTTAACTGTTTTACTGATAACACTGCCAAGTTTTATAATAAATAAACAAACTTTGAAAAGAAACATAAACGTTTACCCAGAAGATCTAACTAATGCCACAAATTTTAGCTTTTATAGGCGACTTTCACTGTATTAGAATTGAGGATTAATTTCTTAATGATGGTACAATATTTTAAATAAAATTGGCTGAGAACTTAATAGCATATTATTCTGTCTATTTATATACACCTTCTATTTTATTTAGCGAATCAAAGAATCTACTTACTTTAGGATATTGCATAAAGTAATGCTAATAGACATTGTATCAATAAATGCTTTTACATGATTACTATAGGTATACATGCATTGGTAAGCACCAACAAACACGTAGTTATATTACATGTATTATGTAACAGTCAAAAATATCATTAGGTATATTATATTCACAGTATACATTTTACCACAAAACTAATAAAATGTCTACTCTAATACTGTAAATGTGACTATAAATGTTGTAAGTGTCGAAGTTCGTGAGTAAGGAAAGGTGAAGAGAGGTACAAGAAGGTAATGTTGCTGGTTTGGTAGCCATTGTGAGCTGTTGGGTCATTGCCTGCCGAGCAGTATATATATCCAGGGACGAATAAAGCACTAATGTAGGCACATCCTATAGGCTCTAGGTAGATTATGATACTATTTCTTGTTCTTGTTGTTTGTTACTTTCGTAGTTGTAAGATATAATTAATCTTGGAATTGTAGTAAGTTCTTTAAGCTGATATTATACGAGCATAAGATTTCTACTTTGACATTATAGCGTGCCCGATTGGATAGCCAATAAAACGTTTATTAATTCTACTTGTTTAAATATCGGTGTACAATCTATAAAATAAATAACGAACTTTTATACACTTCTATATATATTTACATATATGTATGATGAGAATATTTTAGAACTGCGGAATTTTGATGTTACATACGTTGACTTAAGATAAGATAAGATCTTTGTTTATTAACAGAGCCATGATCCTCTGAAGACAAGTTTTAATTGCAGAAGGCTATACCTACATAATTGTACAAGTTCACTAATGGTAAGTCTAAACTTTAAGAAAAGCCTAATTAAGCTTACGGAATGCCTGTGGAAATATCTACATACTTCGACAACACCAGGATTTACTCCAGCAATACCTGAAAAAAATACGCTAATGCTTTTGCTTCAATTTTGGTATATTGTTCAAAACTGGTCCTGTTTTTTTGACATTGCTAAACTAGTGACTGATAATTTCTAAATTTTATTTGAAGAAAATATAAATCTTGTTTCAAAAATATTAGGAGTAGGACTAAGCCAGTTTAGATGAGGGAAAATTATTGAAATGAAATAGACAAAACGTAGCACCAAATTTGAATTCTATTACTATTAATTTTGAGACATACAATGCTACTGTTTAAAGACATATGGGTTGGAAGTCCGCTTCATTAAACGCAATATTGAAGAATCTATTGAGAATAAAATTCCAGTTTCAAATAGAGTATTTTCGAAATAGAAATTTTTGATTTAGTTAGTAGCATAGAAATGTAAGACATCTAAAACCATTCCAAATTCCTCCGCCATAATAAATTGCAGAGATTAATAAGCATAGAATTACATACTTTGACACTTAGGAGGTAATAAAAATGTCAGTACTTTACGACAGTTCGAAAATTGTCATAATATATTCACAAATTATTATCTTATTTTTTGGAATAACTTGAAAACATTTCTGAAATATAACTTCAAAATAGAAGAACCTAAATCTTATGCAGTTTTGATTCCCAATATACTCTGAAACTCATCAACATAGAATTCAAGTAATATGGACTATATCTATAAATAGAACGCTGGTACGTGCTGGAAAGTGTTCTACTACACTTCATACATTATGGACGGTGATACATGGTAAGAACGTTTACAGAAACTGTTTATATTAGACTGCATCATAGTTGCCTATTTTACGAGCTACTTTACTGTCCATAAAGTGCCACTTTAAAGCACTAGTACTTTAAAAACTGAAAAATTGACTCTTATGTCAGTGTCAAATAAATGTCAACATCAACAGCTCAACATTTTGCTATATTATTTGATGTACCCAATGTGCTGCATAAGTTTCGTACTGAAGCTTAGAGTTACTAGGTAAAACGAGTTTATACCTTTGCAGCAAATTATTTTATACTGCTGTTCTGCATTCATTTTGCGATTGTGAGGCACTGACATTTCTTATAATTTATGTGACGTTTGTACAAATCATAAAATACTGTCAACATATCCAACTACTAACCACTAAGCATTACCTTCAATTACTTTACTAAACTGTCAGATAGTACTCACTGTAATTATTTATTGTATAAAATACGGCAGTCGAATATAAAACTATGTATATAACCCGTACATAAATAGACTTTCTTGGCTTCTGGGCTAAGAAAGTAGTACTTTATGTACCTACTTGTTGCACACATAAATAGCTATTCTCTCACGATGCTTATAGGTACACCTGAATGTTAAGACTTTTCTATGGCATCTCATCAACATTACTACATGTACTTCAATTGCATATTTTAATCTCAAGCTATACAGGGTGTCTGTAAAAGGTCTTTACACACGCCTACCACATATTCCTTAGACCAAAATAAGCCGATTTAAATAAACCTATCTTAGTCGAAAGTCGCTTAGTTTGGGCGCTATGCGGCCTTGAAGTTAAAATTTTAAAATCGTTTTTTTATTATAAATTCAAAACGGCCTATGCGATTTTAATAAGATTTGGTATGGTCAGTTAGTATTATTGGACGAATGTTTCGAGAAAATTTTAAGAAAATAGTAATACCGGAAGTGAATAAAACACGCATGGCCATTATGAAAATTAACAAATTTTTTTGCTGTCTGTAGTAGAGACATGAAATAATTTTTATTCAATAGAATATTCAAGAACGATCAAATTATGTCTCTTGTAAAATTTTCCTATTTTTATTCGTTGTCGAGGAAAACGAAAAAAAGACCTTATGGTCGTGCGTTCGAAACAAGCATAAGGTAATCCAGTCAGTGATTTCTATCATAAACAAATGAAGTTTGCATAGTTAAATAATAGTAATAATTGTTTAAATAATTTTTGTATAAAATAACGCAAAACCATTAGAGTAATCAATTCTTTAAAAGAGTGTCGTTTTTGTAGTAAATAAGTTACCCAGAATTTTCGAAACCGTGAACTTTTACTAAGCCTATTCTTTTACCTGTAGTCTTAACTTGAAGAGTAGATTTAGCCATGCAAAATTCATTTGTTTATGATAGAAATCATAGGCGATTGGATTACCTTATACTTTTTCGAACACACGACCATAAGCTCTTTCTTTCGTTTTCCTCGACAACGAATAAAAATAGGAAAATTTTACAAGAGACATAATTTGATCGTTTTTGAATACTCTATCGAATAAAGATTATTTCGTGTCTCTACTACAGACAGCAAAAAAAAATATGTTAATTTTCATTATGGTCATGCGTGTTTCATTCACTTCCGATATTAGTGTTTTCTTGAAATTTTCTCAAAACATTCGTCCAATAATATTAACTGACCTTGCCAAATCTGATTAAAATCGCATAAGCCGTTTTGAATTTATAATAAAAAAACGATTTGAAAATTTTAACTTCAAGGTCGCATAGTACCCAAACTAAGCGATTTTGGACTAAGATAAATTTACTTAAATCGGCTTATTTTGGTTTAAGGAATATGTGGTAGGGGTGTGTAAAGACGTTTTACAGACACCCTGTATATTAATTTATTTATTATGTTTTACTATTGCTTATATCAGATACTAGGCATTGTAAGTAGCATTACATGGTGAAATACATGTATGCGTTAGAATGACGGAGATTAGATGTACAGTGTTGTCAAAGTCGAATTATTGCATTTTGTATTCTCATATGTGTGACATGCTGACAATGTGCATATACCGGGTGTTTCTGGGAGGTGGCTCGCCCTTAGAATTTCTAAAATATTTGAGATAGAGAAATAAAATTTGGGAATTATGTACGGGGCTTTAATTTACGTTTTTTGAGATAGTCGATACATTCTTATCACTTCCGCTTTTACTGGAAATGATTTTGATTTTTAAATGGGACTATCTGAATATTTTTCGATATTTTGATTCGGGATGACATTTTGAGTATAACTGCAGCAAAAGATATTTTTTGATATAATTTTTTTTCAATTTTTTTTTTTACAAAAAATACTTAATAAACGTTCGTTCGGCATATTAATGTGGGGTATCAAAATGAAGGTACTTCAATGCTCTTTCGTGATGTGATGATTTAGTAAGCCACCCTGTTCCCGTTTGGAAAAATTATATTAAAACATAAAAACTAAATTTTGGACCTACAAATGCGCTTAAAAAACTGGGCATACAGTAAAAATGAAAAAATTTGTTCGTATCATGTTTATGCAGTAACACCTGAACATATTAAGAATTTCAAAGCACTCTCGATGAAAAGAAAAAATTGAAACAATATATATCAAAAAATATCTTTTGCTGCAGTTGTACTCAAAATATTATCCCGAATCAAAATATCGAAAAATATTCAAGTAGTCCCATTTAAAAATCGAAAATCAAAGTCATTTCCGGTAAAAGCGGAAGTGATAAGAATGTATCGACTATGTCAAGAAATGTAAATTAAAGCCCTGTACACAATTCCAAAATTTCGTTTCTCTATCTTAAATATTTTAGAAATTATAGGGGCGAGCCATCTCCCAGAAACACCCGGTAGGTATATGAAATATATTGATTGCGTTTTGTCATAAAATAAATCAAGTTCAAACAATTTTAAATATCGTTTATCACTTCGACAAGTGCGGTTGTATTACTGGCCTTTTGTGATTATAATAAGTAATAGTATATTAAGTATGGAGAACGGTAAAGGATGTTTACCGTTCGAAGACAATTGTTTGGTGGAGGAGCGAAGCGACGACTCCAGTTATTGTCTGAGAACGGTAACCCTTAACGTTCGATATGCTTATAACGGTTTTTACGCGCTTGGAATCTCTAGAATAATAATAATAATTTATATAAATAAATTTGTGAAAATCAGGAAGATTGGAACTGAAACCGTTGGATGGCTGTTCCATGGTTTTTATGGTTTTGCTCCAAACAAGTCAAATTGTGTTTTGTGAGCTGTCGTTCCTAGTTCTGTTTTGTGGTTCTGTTTAATTCACTTACCGATTTGTTACGCATAGCAACCAGTAATAGCAACTTACAGTCGTGGAAACAGACAAGGTAAACTGATAAAAACAACCAATCGCGCAAAAAATATTACAACGAACTTCGTGGAAAGTCAATATTTTTGACATATGCAAATTGTCAGCATGTCACAGATACGAAAATACAAAATGCAATAATTCGACTTTGACAACACCGTACATCTACCTCGTATCACTATCTCCGCCATTCTAACGCATAGATGTATTTCACCATTGCATGTGCTATTATTTACAATGCCTAGTATTTGGGTTGTCCAACCTGTAAACAACTCACATCTAAAATTTTATTCACTCAGTTTAATTAACATTATTTTTAGTATTAAATAACATTGTCTGCTGGTTACTGTCTTACTATAAAATAGAAGATTGGCATTGGTATCATTTAATAGACCCAAATAGTAACTGATAGACTGGAAGGACTCTGGTATGATTGATCGAAATTTAAATTGCGACCAATCAGATTAGAATCCTACTAGTCTATCGGTAACTGCTTGCTTCTGCTGAATATGCGCATTGTATTTATTCTATTTCAGATTATATGTATAATAATATATCAGTCGCTTAAGTTATAGAATATGACTGACCCTGTAACTCAGCGAACATCATCTCTTACATCTACAACTACAACTACTACTGTCGATGCGTCAACATCTACGGGACATGAACCAATAGTGCGCGTAAAACTGAAGAAACCAAAATGTACTAAATCAGTGTCTTGGACAAAGGATACTATCGATAATGAAGATATGAATAAGAAGAAGTCTAAAATATGTTGCATATATCATAAACCCAGAAGGTTTGGTGAAAGTAGTTCTAGTGAAAGTGACGAAGACGACGAAGCAGACCCAAAGAAACGTCACCGGCACCATCACCGCGGCTATAATACTCACCATGATGATGACCTTCACTCCCAAAGGCACGACCATGACCACGATCACATTCACTTTGACGATAACGAGAATATTGATGATCATCACCGTAATGCATCTACCTCAACAAGAAGCAATAGACGACGAGACGCAGAAGCAATAAGTAGAAGTATATTGACAAAAATAATAGACGAAATAGACCAGAACCCAAATCCATTCAGAGCTTTACAATATACAGAACATGAACATGATGGATATGCATCTGATTCATCAGATTCTTGAAACTCCAGTGCACTTTTAACTGTTTTGCATTGAAATATTAATGGTGAATGTCATGTATATATAATAATTGCAAAGTATATTTATAAGTTTTATTGCTAAACCCTGCAATAAAAGTGTAATCGCAACCTTAGAAGTATTCTGGTTTCCTCTTGACAAGTAGATAAATCAAAACATATAGCGATACCTATTAGCAGAAATACGTATCAACAGAAAGAAATTTATGTATTTCCAATATAAATAAATTTAAATGTAATTATATTTAAGTTACTTCCGTATCAATTTTTCCTTCCTAAGTTCTAGCAATTAAAAAACTAGGAAAAATCGTGTCAAAAAATGCTATTCTAGAGCTTAATTAATAAAATTGAGACATGAATTACATTACTATAAATTATATTTTTTAATAATAATTTATGTATCTATTATTTTAACTGAAAAAATGTAGAATTTTAATTTCGCTCTCCATCCATCATAATAGAATAATATACAGGGTTGTCACCTAAGCGCGCGCTGGTCTATAGCTCCTATACTAATGATGTTAGGAATTTCATTCATATACTAATCTATACTACTTGCAAGACTCTATTTCAGGAAAATATTTTTAAGTATATAAGGTGACCCAAATAAGTGTGAAGATATGGAAGTATTTTTTTTAAATGACACCCCTTGTCAACCACCTTGTCACCACTTTATCAATTCCCAAAAAATTATTTCATTACTCCTGGTATTTCCGGAGAAATAAATTAAAAGTCATTAAAATGAAATTTTACGCACTAAAAATGGAAAATAAAAAAAAACTTAGGAGTAATTTTTTGACTCACGATTTAGTATGGAGTGAGTCGAGAAAGGTCTAAGGTTACTCGCACCTTGTTTACATTTCGTAAATTTTCTACAGGGTTACCAAAATTATGGTTGAACAATGACATATTTCAAACTAATTTTTCTCACTTTTTTCAAATGGAACACCCTGTATATTTTTTCACCACTTGATGCAGAATTAAAAAACAAATATTTTTTGTAAGTACAACTGTATTTAAATTCTCGACGGTTTTCTAGATATTTATGGAAAACCATTTATTTAGTTTTCCACGGTAAATCATATCAGTTGATTCTTGGATCGTATAGTTCATTTTTATTAAGAAAGAAAGATAATATGTGCAAGATGTCGCCGAGTGTCAGAATAGTACGACAATAATTAATAACATTGTCATTCCAACGAGTAATTTTTTTTCCATAACCGATTTGATCTATTAACAAAAATTTACCGTGGAAAACCAAATAAATGGTTTTCCATAAATATCTAGAAAACCGTCGAGAATTTAAATACAGTTGTACTTACAAAAAATATTTGTTTTTTAATTCTGCATCAAGTGGTGAAAAAATATACAGGGTGTTCCATTTGAAAAAAGTGAGAAAAATTAGTTTGAAATATGTCATTGTGCAACCATAATTTTGGTAACCCTGTAGAAAATTTACGAAATGTAAACAAGGTGAGAGTAACCTTAGACCTTTCTCGACTCACTCCATACTAAATCGTGAGTCAAAAAATTGCTCCTACGTTTTTTTTTTATTTTCTATTTTTAGTGCGTAAAATTTCATTTTAATGAGTTTTAATTTATTTCTCCGGAAATACCAGGAGTAATGAAATAATTTTTTGGGAATTGATAAAGTGCATTGAGATGAACTGAAATGTGCAACACAATACAAGGAGTGTCATTAAATAAAAATTACTTCCATATCTTCACACTTATTTGGGTCACCTTATATACTTAAAAATATTTTCCTGAAATACAGTCTTGCAAGTAGTATAGATTAGTATATGAACGAAATTCCTAACATCATTAGTTTAGGAGCTATAGACCAGCGCGCGCTTAGGTGACAACCCTGCAGAATACAATTAAAATTAGTTAGATCATATTATTATTTGATTAATTACTAGCTAGTGTTGTTAATGAAGTTAATAAATTCACAGATGTAACAGATTATGGTAAATTATAAAAGTAGTATACCTTTGAAAATGAAACGTCAAATTAGAAATGTCACAACAAGGTGAAATCAATATAGGAAAAACTAGGTGTACGACATTTTATTGCAAACCAGTGTACATACAAGTTCAGAAGTTCCTAACGAGATGAAAGGAGATAACAACGTTTTTATAGAGGTAGTCTGCGCTCATTGCGATGTATATTATGTGCACATGAAATTTAATAAAGGAGGTTAATCACATAGGTAATTCAAAAACCACACCACCAATACTCTATTAAAGTAAATATTTTAATTAAGCTATGTATGTATGTGTAATTAAGTAAGTTATAAAAAGGAACCACATAATACATAGATTGATTTAAATCTTTTAATATATGTTTCATCTTTAATGAACAAATTAATACTCATTGAAAATTAGAATAACTAAAGAACAGCAAATAAAATTCTCTTCGTCTACATTTAATTCAATGTAATGGTATTATTAAAATGACGTTAATCCATATGTACTGTGTTTTAGCAGTTTTTATGGGCATGTAGTATTTTTAGAAGCTATAACTATTAAACCATTTCCAATATACATAGATACCTACAGAAAATATTTAATGATTTTATAAAGTGCGAAGTACCACATTGTATAAACAAATTATTTTTCGAAGAAAATATTTCTGAAAGCTGCTCGTACTAACGTATATACTGTACTGTATTTAGTGGGTAGCTCGCTTTAGAAGCTTCAAGATTAAATATGAATAGAGAATTTCACTCAAATAAGGCCCACCCACAAATCGTCAAATTTATCAAAACTGTGTATTGTTTTATCTTATTAATTTACCTTGTCCGAAATAATGGGGTGTTTTCCTATTTACCTCCATTCCTAAGTTAATTACTTGCTATAATAGAAAATTCTGGATTGCAGAAACAACATCAAACAAAGTAAATTTGTTACTTATGTAGAAGTTATAATCACTTTCTGTATAGCAGCAGATACAATGATAAATATGTTGGACGTGTTTAGTTGTTACTCCTTCAATTACAGTGTATTTTGAATTAATTTTCATTTGGGTAGAAGGTAAATATAATAACTTGAAAATCAACAGCACGCAACTTCCGTTGTTCTCAAATAATAAAATGAATGAGTATTTATTAAGAGCCGTATAACACGGTATACTTTACACTGCTATCTCGCAATTCACTAAATCTGTTGTTTGTTTATCTAAGTTATCTTTCTAGCAGATAAAATTTTGTAACCGTAATAATTTGGTTCGTAGCACCTGCTGGGAGCATGGACATTAAACCCACGTATGATGCACCGGCTGTACACTGCAGTGGTAACATCTATGTTAACGTATGGTTGCCTGATTTGATGGAGTAAAACTACACAGAGGTAAGCAATCATAAAACTCGCAAAAGTACTGAGGTTGGTTTGCCTGTGTATTATTGGTGCCGCAGAAAGCACACCAATAGCCGATATGAAAACCATGTTTAACCTATTCTTCTTGGATATTTACATAAAGGGGGAGACGAGAATTGGGACATATAGACTAAAGTTTGATGGAAACTGGAGAACCCAGAATTCTTTAAGGCATGCCAGAATAGAGACCGCAATCACAAAACCTATATTTAAAATGGACTGCGATACGATGATTCCCAAACTTTCCTTCGAGAAACACTTCAAAGTCGCCCTAGTCTGGGATGAGTGGAGAGTAAAACAGAAACATGGCATTCTAAACTGAATCTGGAACACAAATGGTCAAACCGAACCGTAAGCTCTGAAGCAAGTATACACATATAGTGAAACCCTGAATCATAAATAATATATGACATTAGGGCAATATACCACCATGCACCAGGCAGAAATACTAGCAACAGAGAGACCTAAAAGTCAACTGATTCATAATTCTATCAGATAGCCAGGCGGTCCTAAAGACATCCCTAACCTAAGAACTCTGGCCAAACACAATAAAGGGCAACAAAACAAGCTGGCACGAAAGGGTTCTGAAACAACATTTACTAGACCTGAATCGGGTCTGACGATAACCAAGACTGTGATACGTTGTGCAGTGGCTAAGTGGACCACAAAAGCACATCAGGTACACTTGCAACAACGTTGAATGGCAGATACATAGCAAACGAATGATAGGGCATACATCAAGGCAATTAACAGCAGATGTGCTGGTTCTCAACCGAGTACAGCTTAGAACAATGATGAGTCTGTTAACAGGACACGGCTGTCTAATGAAATACCTACACAGAATTTGCATCTTTAAGAATGAGCCTATTTGTAGACTATGCAATGAGGAGGAGGACAGTCTACCACATTCTCTTTGAATGCGTTGCGTTTGGAACGGCGGAGATTGCCATTGCTAGGAGCAAAACACTCTCTGACAGAATTTTCGGAAGAAGATTTACCATACAGGCTACTAAACCTAGTTAAAGAGACTAAACTATTAATGTAAAGAAATTCACTAGGCACGGAATAATATAGACCACATATATATAGGCCACAGACCGCGGTCTTAAAGTGATGATGGAAAAACCTGATTTGTGCCTAGCGACAAAATTAAAAGAAACAAACCTGCTAAGCGCTATGACTAATACACGTATACATGCGAATGTAACCGTTCTCGCATAATAATTATTCTGAGCGGTAACTCATAATACCTTTGAAATGTGATGGCATGTCAGCAATAATGGAACAGCGGTAAGATATCGCATGTTCGTATAAGACTCATTAATTTATTCAAAATGATGGATCTGGTCGTCTGGAAGCTATGACATCTTGCAACACTAATCATTAAAAAATTTGAGAAACGATCCGTCCGGAAAAATGCAAGTGAGTTAAATATGAATTGGAAATTTGTTAGAAAAATTTTATGTAAGCACTTAAAATTGCATCCAGAGAGAGATTTTGAAGTTCGCGAAGATTTCTCTACAAAAGTGTCAACAATTTTGAAGAAAAATGTAAGCCTTTTACTTCTAATGAGCGATGAAGCTCATTTTCATTTTGATAGGAATCGGAATTTCGGGCGCTGTAACCCGAAAATCCACGAGGTATCCATGATCAACTACTCCATTCTGTTGGTCACTTTTTTTAAATGAAGGTCGCGCAGATTACAAATCGGAAAAGAAATAATATTACAGGCACGGTTACTTGAAGCACTTGCTTCCACAATAAGTGGCTATTGAGTATCGCCAAAAGGTCTTTAGTGGTTTTTACATAAGTACATACGAGGGAGCGTTTTTATATTCGCGGAATGAGCGGGTTGTAGGGGGGTGATTAGGCGCATTGGGGGCGTGGCCTGTGCAGCGACTCATAATTAGTATAAATACGAAGTTTCATTGTTATTAGACAGTTAGTCTTTGAGCTATCGTCAACCAAGTAACATAATCAGGAGTGAAAAGTGAAATATGGAAAAAATCGAATATCGTGCCGTTATAAAGTTCCTTACCAGGCAACGAAAATCAGTAGCGACCATAATGAATGAGATGTCATTGATTTACGGCGACTCTTGTCCAGGAAAAAACATGGTGTACAAGTGGCATAGTTTATTTAAACAGGGGGAATCCTTTGAAGACGGCCCGAGGCCGGGCAGGAGCATTGAGGTGACCACGCCAGCACTTATCCAAAAAGTTGAAAAAATTGTACTCGAAGATGCTCGACTAAAGAAGAAACAACTCGCAGAAATGGTTGGAGTATCCGATACAACAATTTTTAAAATCCTACATTCATTCGTACATTCATATTATTATAATCGAAGTCGTTATTCTACTCACAAGTATATTCCGTCAAGGCTGCTGTCCCAACCACAACCGTCCTTCACAGAGGTCATATTTAAAAATTACCTATAACTTCGTATGAAAGAAATGTTTCTTCTAAATCATTCTTTTTCCGGATATGCATTAAATTACTAAATAATATATAAAATCATAATAGAAAAACTAAACAAAATCTTATCTCATATACAACTGCTAGGTATTCATGTTTCACTTACATTGAGTTTCTATTTTTACTCATCATTTCTTTTTTAACTGGAATGTCAGATTTAACGGTATGGTCAGAAACCAAGAGCAATAACATTTATATAAATCAAAATGCATTGAAATAGCGCAGTTAAACTAATAGAGTGTAAAAGAACATGTCCGGCTTTGCTGAATTACATCGTTTGTAATCCATTTTTGGAACACGTTTACAACACTTGTGTATATTTTAACGTTAACTGGGTATTCGTTTAGTTGAAAACATAGCTTTTCATTACGTATTTCCTAGAATTTATTATCCAATTCAATGGTAATATTTCTAGCAAACTAGGATTATTTGTATTCTATATGTAAAGGTAATACATATGTAGAAATGTATGTTGAGATCCGCTTCTTCTTTTGTTCCCTGCCCTTTTGACTATTTGCAATTAAGCATCTTCAAGTGTATGATTAGTTAGGTGATCTGATGATACACCAGTCTGCTTAAGTATTTCTAGTAATGTTAAGTGTAGTGTCTCAAATCTGTGTTAAATGACTCCGCTTTTTTTCCTGATATTTATTCTTCACTATAATCCTATTACTATTTTTTATTTAATTGGTTTTGTTAAGTATTTATCAGTGAAGTTAAAAATTTTTCACGCATCAATCAACCTTTTGCAGAACACAATCTTTTAGGAGACATTAATTAACCAAAGACAATAAGTACGGAGTTAATACGATAACGTTTAATTGTATTTTTTCTATTGATGATTTAGTGTTTGTATAGAACTTTTGAATGTAAATGAGTTTCATTTAAACTCTTTATTTCTTTCAGTAGAGCATTTCATAACTTTTGTATTCATTATGCGTTTAAATAACCACGAGTACCTGCAGCAACGAGTATATATTAAGGAAAGAGTTCGAATATGTTTGTAGGAACAACACTTCGAGCATTTCATTTTTTGTTTTTGTTGTTTGTACATAAATTATATTGTTTCTACCTAATAAGAATATTGTGTAAGCGCAAAATGTTTCATATCTCTGAAATCATCCATTTGAAGAACCTGTTCAAAACCTGTTCATTTCTCAAAATTTCATACAGGTCTCATTACGTTATATATTTTCGTCGGATGTGTTTTATATTTATTCAGATGTACTGAAAGGATAAAATCTTCGTCTACTTCTTTACATTATCTACTACCGCTATGTTTTTGCAGTTGGTCTTCAAATATTTGTATTCACAATGCAACAGATAGTTATAATGAACTCCAAAGTTAAATTAACAAGACTTAACTATGATACAACGCCAACAAATTAAAAACGAATGTAAGTCAGTATAGATACTATTGCGAGGTACACTGAAATACTTAATCTAATTGTTTATTAGTTTAATTTATTAGTTAACTGACGATTTAGCAAAGCAAGCACCTTATAATTCGCAATTTTGAGTTTTTTATTAATCACATAATTAAAGCTGTGCAAAGTGGCCGGTTAACAGGGACAAATACTGTGATACTACCGGTGAAAGTCAGTGTAGCAATGAGCCTACACATCGTCACATCCAACCGAATAGTAAAATCAATAAATCGCGTATGTTATTGACGACGTTTTTTCATTGAGAATACTAAGTAGAAACTTTTGCAAATTGACTAGAAGCTTAATGTTAACATTAATTGCCACAATAAATTCACTTTCATAGTGTTTCTCTCTCTAAAAATTCATGTCTCGGCACACTGAATTTGGTGCGTGCAGTCATATGTTTTGTTCTTTGATATTTACTTTGTCTCCTTTTCCGATATTTATCGCGTTATTTTAAATTCACCGTTTCATGTTTATTTCTTGTTTTAATCTAGATTATGCCAGTACATATTTTGCAAGTATGAATTTTTGGTGCTACTAACACGTTTTTTTATTCGTTTTTCTCCATCATTTCCGTTTTGAAAACCAGCTTCAGGTAGTGTGACGTAACGTCTAACGAGCTTAACTTTATTTTTCGTTTAAATTAACTCAAAGAGTGTGTTAACTTGAATTTTTAGTATTCCGTTAATTACTCTCAGAGGGAATTAGACTAATTTGGTAGACATGAAACCCATGTCCACAATTTCGAAGTTTTTCTAGTACCGGAATCTTTCCAATACCCGATCTGTGTATATAGAAATTTCCTACCACGAAATAGATTCCTAAATTACAACGGACGATGTGTCAATTCGCAGCTTCCTAGAGTTTGCTCCTTTATGTCACATTTATATTATGACACATATCAGTCAAATCATGTGATATAATTCATTGTTCATTTAAAACTGGCGCCATTGCACACAATAAGAAATATGATCATGAAAATCGGGAACACAAAAATAAAAAGAACTGCCCTACTTGGCATTTCTGATTTAAGCGCCCGACAATCGAAACACTAAGATTTTAAAAAAAGAAACATTTATAAAGAAAGATTAATTTACGAAATGATATGTACAGTCAGTCGTGGCCAGATAAATGTAGTAGGTACAACCTTAAATTTCAGGTATGTCAAAAATTCGAAATTTTATTATTGTAAGATGAGCTTTAGTTTAAGCTGCTTGTCATAAAAATCAAATGTCAGATCATACCGGAACACAAACTTACACCATACATTTTTTTTAATCGCTTGTACTACATTTATCTGGTCTCGACTGTACATCAAAAAAGAAGAAGACGCGGTTAATTTTAGAACTGATATTGATCATTTTTTGCCATGTTTTTCGTAGTCCTTGAACAGAATTGTTAGAGCTTGATAAAAAGTACATTGATAGATGAATATTTCTGTTTATGTTATTAGTATTTGAGACATATTAAATGTCAATTTCTTCCGTTGAAGAAGTCTTGTAAACGAAAATATAATATATGTTGTATAGTTCGGTTTCGAACAAAGTAGATAAACGCCTTAATAATTTGGCTGAAAGTTGTATACCATGAAATTAGTCCATTATACAGGACAAATTAAGTGTTCACCATTGGCAACTTTGTTATTATTAACGATACAAGATTGTTTAAATTAGCAAACTTGTAGTACTTTTAACGCTCTTTAAGATGGAAGAAAAATATGTTTCTTTCAAATGAAAACTCCTGTATATTATAACATTTTCTGCTAGAACTCTAATATTTAAACAAAAATCTTATAAGAATTTTTTTGCTGGGATTAAAAATACTTGAGACGATAAGTCTTTCTACCAAACGTCAAATATTAGTACAGTTTTATTAGTTTTTCACTCATAAATTTTATTGTGCTAGTTATTAATTTGACAAAAAAATGATTTTTATCCTTGCAGAAAAGTGTGATATGTTATGCTTATTTAGTGTGCAGAAAATCCTCTAGGAGGCAAAAGAACACTACGCTGAATTTTATCCACTCCGAACACAACCACATGAGCAATATTTTCTGAAACCGTACCGAACATTTAGAGGCAATGAGAATGTTTTTCCCAAAATAAGGGCAAAAAGGACTTTTATAAAAAGCGAGGCCACGGAAATTGCAGTTGTCGCATATTTTGAGGCCAACTGTGAGAATTACATACTAGATATTGTCAAGGAATCTGATTTAAGTGACGGTACTGCGCATAGGATTCTGGAGAAACACAAATTCATTCCTTATAAGTACAAATCAGTTCAGGTTTTTTTGCCAGGGACTCCAGAGAGAATAATGTTTTTTTGCCACTGATATCCTAACTTTTGTCGCCAAAATGTAAAAAACTTCCGTTATATTTTATGGACCGATGAATCGAATTTCTCAAATTCTGGAATGTACCATAAAAAAAATCATCATTACTGATCAAAGGAAAATCTTTTTTTAGTACATACAAGACGCCCACGAGTCTGTTTCAGTTTTAATGTTTGGTGCAGTTTAATTGGTTCAAGGATTGTTGGTCGTTTCTTTTATGAGGGCACTCTAACTGATGAAAGGTACATAGAATTTTTAACCGAAATTTTGAATAATTTCTTAGACGATCTGGATCTCATAAGTAGACAGAATATGCAGAGGTACTCCTAGATAATCCTAGTCAAAAATTTCTCATAAGATTCTTTGTTTAAAAATTAAAGCTCTAGCAGAAAATGATATAATATACGGGAGTTTCCATTTGAAAAAAACATATTTTTCGGCAAAACTCGAAAACGCGCTGCTCATTTGTTTGTTTTTTAATCTTCCATCTTAAAGAGCGTTAAAAGTACTATAAGTTTACTAATTTAAACAATATTGTATCTGTAATAATAACAAAGTTACCAATGGTGAACTCTTAATTTGAATTGCCCTGTATAATGGAATAATTTCATGGTATACAACTTTCAGCCAAATTATTAAGGCGTTTGCCTAGTTTGTTCGAAACCGAACTAGGTATAATTGATTAACTAGAATAAAGGTACTCAGTATTGTCGATGGTATTCAAATAATTTGAATAATAAAATTCATGATGCTTTGCTGATAAAGTCTGCGTTTACCCCTACGGATGTAAACAGAATATAAGATGTCGAAGTTCTTACGAATTTGTGGAAACAGCATTAATATTTACGTAGCAATGTCGAATTCTAGAAGATACAGAAATGAGGTATAAAAGTCTCGATGAATTTATAGAAGAATATTTTACCATAAGCGTATATTATGCACGTGCTCATTTCGAAGGTTTCTTGATCTCACAGTATTTTATACAATCGAACCAGAGTATTTATTTGCAATCTTTTAAAATCTAATTATTAAGTTCAAATTACAAGATCTCTCTCCGGTTCTCATCACATATATTAAAAGCGGTTGTTATACTTTTAATCGACACACTTCCTGAATAACTTGATTTTATGATAAAAGTTTCTATCTATATATGTGATTCATGACCTACGTGGAACACGTGCACGCCAACGTACGTGTTATACATGAACAAATCCTTACACCGTTGTATTTGTCGGCATAAAACAATGATCTTGAAGGTGTAGGACGACAGACAACCTTCCAAACTATTATTTAAGTAAAAGTTGTTTAAATCCGAATTCTGTTCTCCTCGTAAAAATCTATATTTAGCTTCTTAAATCTGTAAATAAAACCATTTGTTATGTACTAAAATACGATGTAATGGATAATTTAATGGTTTGGAAGCAGAAATAATGTTTTTAGATGTGATATATACCTCTATATATATTATCGTCTGGTGCAAGCTAAGTTTTTGATAGTCAGGACGCGACTTGCATTACTACAATAGCCAGTGTCCTACGTGTGCTGCTCGTTAACGTATATTTGGAAAGTCAATCACGTAGTACAACGAGACTAGACTGACATATTAAGTTACTTCCAGTTGTTTAGCGTAAGGTACTGTTCGATGCTAGAATTCTGATTTGATGTGTATCAAGTATTTAACAATTTCCTTATTAAATCAAACAATCCGAAGTACATGTACGTGTGGACAATAACTTTTACGTTCGACTTACTAAAATAGTCAGAAGTTGTTTCTAATAGTCGTTTAAGTATATTATACTGCTTTGTTTGTCGTTTTAGTCATTTCAGGAAGTTACTTTTCAAGAACACAACTACTTTGTTACATCAAAAAGAATTATGGTTTATTAAACAATACGTTCATTGTGGTAGCAGTAAGTATCCAAAAACATAGTAATCCATAATTTTCTACTAGTGTGCTTACTATGGATTATTCTACCATTACCAAGCACAACTTTCACAGAAGGAATTGCAGTGGTAGTCTTGACAAACAATACAGCTTAGGAACCCATAAACACAAAATACCAATTGTCAAAAAATAAGGTTGTAATGGCTTCTTTTGAATTTCGGCAAACGTAACCGCCACCTTAATGTAGTCCTGTTACACCCTGTATAGATATTGTTATCTATAGGCAGAGTTTTTCTTACTCTGATTTTAACTAGCCAATCTTGAGGTTGGCCAACTCGGCGACTAAGAATTGTTGAAGAAAAATTGATAACAAATTTTATTTAAGAAAAACTATTCCCAGCTCTTCTCTAGCTTGACCGTTTTGTGCGAACCATGGGGTTCCAACAATTACACGCAGTTCACTGTTTTGAAGTGTCGCTTCATTATATGGGATTTAAGCGCACTCGATCAGGTAAGGGCTTGGTAATTTCTGTAAATAAAAAATTTGAGATTCAAGGAAAGGGGGCTTTTACTGCACAAAAAGGGTGAACTATTGATCTTGAGACCAAACGAAATGCTTAAAACTCGATCATATTTCTGTTTAAATGAGTCTCCTTCATTGATAGTTGTTTATAAAAGATTGTATAATTGATATTTACAATGAATGATTTAATTAATCAAGAAAACAAAAACTGCGCGAAATAATTAAGAAAACAATTAATAAAAATTAAGTTAACCAAGTGATTTAAATAAAATTAATCTTTATTTTTAAATCAATCAACTAAAAATGTTCAATAGAGGCAAAATTGCCACTAACTGTTGAGTTTTGAAGAGTACAGATTTTCTAATTCTCTATTCTAACGAGAAAATCAGCAGTGCTTTAACAGATACGGTTATCCTAAATATCATGATGAATGTATTTAATTATATTCGGCATACTTTTTAAAATAGTTAAAGCAAGATTAGGTACAAATATTACAGAGTTAATTAGGCAATAAAGTTTCCACTATCACAATCTTCGTTTTTGACTCAAAGTTAACTTTCAAACAGCATGTTACTTATGGAACCATTTCTCGATTTTAAGCGTTGAGGTTTACTATTTTTTATATCTTTGCGCAAAAAACTTGCTGGACCTTCGGATTACTATTTATATCTGCACAATTTTCAGACTTATTCTAGCATCTGTTATATTGGCTAAGAAACAAATACGGCAAATGTATTCCAACGTCGCTCCTTCATATTAATTAAATAATCTGTTTATTTTTTGTGTACTTTACTATCACCGTGTTCTTTACGATCCATTTTATCTGTTATAATTTTGAACATAAACAATTGCACGGCACCAATAGGTATGTAAAACATTTTGATGATCTAGGATGTTTCAAAATTGCACATACATACGTGATGGCTTCAATATATTTGGCCTGAATTAGTGTGCATAACTATTGAGTGAATCATCGGTTTTATATAATTGTAAAGAAAATAATCCACTGATGCAACATCTGGTGGTGGTTCATCATACATATACGATAATTTCTGCAAATAATATTTCTATTAAATCAAAGGAATCGAACATGCTATGAAACAAATGTTTAGTTTCTATTTTGACAGTTCGAATTTAGTTTTGATAACTGCAACAATTATTTTGCCAGTTAATTTCAAATCGAGTGGTCTGCAGTAAAAATGCATTTAATGAGAGAAAACTTTAAAGCAATTTACTTTGATTTTAAAAGTTAACTTCAAAACAATGTGCTTCAAGACTTCATGCGTTTTCTTACTGACGATTTTCACGATGGAATGTTAATCTCAGCCGTTACTGAAACAAATCTAGACGCCCTACGAAGGATGATTCAAGACGACAGTCGAGTCACGTATAGCATTATTACGAGCACCTTGAGTATTCACATGACTGTAATGACTGTAACATTTCACATAATAATTTAGGTGTGAAGAAAGTTTGTTGTCGCTGAATATCACATAATTTAACACAGGAACAAAAATAGTACAGAGTGGAATTGTGTAAAAAAACGCTTAAAAATATGATGGAGGCAGGTGTAAAGTAGTTTACAATACCATTACTGGTGATGAAAACTGGATATATGTAGTACACAAACAATAAACATATTATTTAATTAATATGAAGGAGCGATGTTAGAATATGATTGACTGCAATACATTTGCCGAGTTGAACCAAGCCATACAGTTTGGTATAGATATTTGCGGCGCAATGGGTGTTTCCAACAAAATCTAATCCAGTCGAAGTGTTTAAAAGAAAATGGCAGCTAATTTCTTCTCAAAATCAGAACCTATCACAACAGTTGTGCTTGAAAATAAACGTATGGTTACCGCATCTGCACGGAAAACCCGAGCTGTTTGCAATAACCAAATGTATTTTGTTGGCATATATTTTGTTAAGGATACTATACGCATTGCTACTTTAACTGAATACTAAATCAAAATTTGTTATTAGTAAATAAATTATTTTGTTAAAGAATTTAAGTAATTTGGTAAAATACTTTCTTAACGCAATGGTAAACAAATAAAACAATGGTTTCAACAAAATCTATTTGTTGTTTCTAACCAAGTTTATTTGTTTCAAATAAACTTCGTTTAATTAAAGACATTTTTGGAACTAAATTTTTGAATATTTGATTAATTCAAAGAAATATTTAGTTAAAACATTTAAATATAGTCAACAAAATTATTTGTTACCAACAACTATATATTTGTTTGCCCATATTCAACCATAAAATTTGGTGAATGCAAGTAAAATTTGTTTGGGTCAAACAATCCAGTCTTTCCGTGTGGCAGATATACTGTTGCGTTGCCAGATGTTGTTTGAAAGACTCGTTTACGACCCACTAGATCGGAGATTGTCCTTCATCACGACAATGCTTCAAGCCACACTGCGCGTCAAAAAATAAATTTTTGAAAGCTTCCGGATTAAAATTACTGGATCATCCGCCATACAGTCCGAACCTGGCAGCTCAGGTTTCCTTTTGTTTCCAAGACTAAAGGATAAAATGCGTCGTGTACGATTTGTAAGTTCAAAAGGTGCAGTGGAGAGCTTCAAATACCGTAATCTGAAGTTACTCAAAAAGACTGGAATTTATGCTATGATAACTGGTTTTATCGAATGTCTAAATGCATTGAGTTTAAGGGCGAATATTTTGAAAAACAATCATAAAAATAATTATTGACTACAACGTTTTGTTTTATTAGTTTGCAGAAATCATCGGTGATACCCTTGTATTAATCGACTAACCTAATTCAATGGGCACATCTACTAAAACGTCCTGACAAACTGTTTTTCAGAAAGACTAAACATGTCACGTCACGTAATACGTATGCGGCATACGTTGATAGTAAGTATCAACAATTGAATGGTGATTTTCATTTTTATACTCAAGTGTGCGATATATAAAACAACACCAACATCTGATAGTCTCGATGTACATTTGTGGGCGTAATTGTTACAAATAATCAAATAATCATCCCGTACTAGCTGTATACTCGTATTAATTAGTTCAGATTTTGGTCTCATTTAGTAATCGTTGAATTAAATATTTGTCGGACCATCTGAATCATAAATTTTTATATAGTTGAGTCAAACGCTCTAAATAAGCGCAAATGTACAGTGAGACTAGTTTGAAACTTAGTTCAAAGAATGTATCTATAGATTCCATCATATTAAGAGTTGGTGCTAGCGGTAGATTTTACGTTAATATATCTTAAATTTTAATTCTGCCTTTCATGAAATATTTATTCCGGGAGTTTAGTGTATGCAATTTTGAAATACTTCAAGTTAACATGCGAATATGAGAATACTAACATTTAAGAGATTATAAAATTCCGAATCTAAGCTATATATAGTTGACAATGTCGTTAAACGTAACATTTTAAATTTTTTTATAGCTACATCCAAATTACGTACTTGCATGATAGAAATTTTTTAACTTTTTATACATTTTTAATTTCGAAGCAATTTAGTATACGGCAAAGTAGTTTTTGTCGAAATAAAATGAAAAAGGCAGAAGATAGCCTCTAGGAAAGAAATTAATGTTATGCTACTAGCACGCACATTGCTCACGGTTACTTATTTTCTTCTCGTGCACCATCCGATTAAGAAATACATCAGTTCTGAACTACAATCGTATAATACATTTAATTGTAAACCGATACAAAAGTTTTGATTTGGAAGGAGAGATAATGCTATGGTATGCTTTTCTTTACAATCACGAATACAAAACATTGTACAGGATGCAAATAAAATAGGACTATTTTATGGAAATGGGAAAGAATTTCTCTGGAATGTTATAATAATATATCATGTTTTGCAGGGCACAGCGTTAAAAAATAATTACGCTTTATTAACGAAGTATTTCAGTAACTATGTAGTAGGACTATATATTTAGACCGAAATGTATAAAACTTTTGCTGTTAAAGTTTTGTAAAGAAATAAATCTGTTTTACATTTACGAGGAATTTCGAAGTAATTTGAATACAATTAGTTATACTAAGGTTTATGATTCGCTTTAAGTTCAATAATATACGGAAAAAATCCAAGAATATGGAAAGCATGTATCATATTAAGCTAAAAATTCATTTATAATTGCCCAAAATCTTCTTAACTTATCTTCTTTTTATGGACGTTTTTATCGCTGCCACTGATAAAATCGTATTCATAGTATTGATGAAATTTTCACTGTATTTCTTAGTGTAGAGGTTCAGTACAAAATGCAATATTTGATCTATAAAATACAAGCTGGCTTAGAGGCTGAATTAATTTAAACTAACACTATTTACATTTACCTATTTGTTACTCGATAATTTCTAGACAAAATTCTTTTCTATATGGTTTAGAAAATTTCAGTAGTAGTATTTTTGTATTTTTGTAGTATATACTTACAAGCACTATACTATATTTGTCAATTAATATAAAAGAATTATTTTTCGGATGTATTTTGCCTAATAGACTGTAAAATTACATACCTAGATCTAATTATAAGTTATATTAAGTACCCAGAAGTAAAGAA
Organism: Holotrichia oblita; assembly: GCA_023690525.1. Taxonomy (NCBI): domain Eukaryota; kingdom Metazoa; phylum Arthropoda; class Insecta; order Coleoptera; family Scarabaeidae; genus Holotrichia; species Holotrichia oblita. The sequence goes on along the minus strand of CM043015.1, from coordinate 171,401,656 downwards.
CATTATTTTATCATTACGTATAAAGTAATTACTTATTACCATAGGATAGCAAAACATAAATCCGGTTCAGAGCGAAAAACGACTACTTTGTTTATACATCGTACTCAATCCACTGGTGATGCAATATTCTATCCGTAGAGGATGTACATTTTTCCTCTATTCAATATAAGCAATTAAATCGCTTCCATAACGTTGATTACAACTATGGTATTCCCATATACGGTTCTAGTCCACCGCATTTGTAGATCCAGGAAGAATTAACTCTATAAAATGAATAGTTAGATATTTCGGAATCGTCTTTTACTTAAACAAAATACTGCCATTTATTGTTATTGTATCAAATCATTGAGTATATCGCACGATTAGTGCCTATAAATATTTATGTTTCGCTTGCTTAATGGACCTAGTTTGTTTTACCAACTATTTTCATATAATATTTAAGTGTCTATTTCCTTAATTTTATAGGGAAACTATATGAGGTATAAATTAAGATAGTTGGTTAAATATTTAAGTGCCAATTTTGGATCATAAGTTTTGAAATAATTAACTCATTATGCATACGTTAACCATTTGTACTCTTAGAATCCCGATTAAGGATCAAACAAAATTATTAATATCGACCACGCGGATAACTTTCAGTTATAATACCTTCCGGCTCAAGATTATACATAGAAAGATAATTAGAATATATTTACATACTTGACTAGATTATTTTCATGTATATATTCAACTATTAAACTTCTGAAAATTCTTTCAGAATGGATGTACTAATATACTATGTCCATACAAAGTATATAATATCAACAATATTAAAGGGAAACATTAAGATACGACTAATTTCAGGATAAAACCGTATTGAAACAACAAAAAATTATTAAAAAATTATGTTTTTCATCAAAGATGCATCTACGTTAGATAACATTCCAAGGTTTCTTACGAAAATATGAACACAATCACAATTTGAAACTAAGAACAACCGTGGATTTGGACTTCAATGTTACTCAATTTAATGAAGCTGATACATAAATCAATATCTTTGACAAACATCGAAAATCGGAAGTCAAAAATCTGAATACCCACACAGAAAAAAATTTCTAATCAAAGAAATATATTTCTTCCAAGATTTCTTTTTTAACTCGGCGAACGCTTGTTTGTATCAAACAATGTTTATTGAATACAACAAACCGAATATTATTCAATGGAAAGACATAATTGTTTGATACTTGTTATGGTTTTTAGGTTCAAATAGATACTTACTGTGACAAAAAAAAACGAACAAAATGTATAAAAATTATTTCAATCTAAAAGATTTTAATTGAATTGTATGCACTCATTCAATATCAATGTTACTATAACAAATAAATTATTTATAATTATAAATCTATTCACACCAATCTTATAGAATGACTCTAGTTGTTTCGACCATTTGTAAATAGATGACGCGACAAAAAACATCATCAGCACCTATGTGTCAGATATCAATGTTACTATAACAAATAAATTATTTATAATTATAAATCTATTCACACCAATCTTATAGAATGATTCGTTCAATGAATCAATCAATTTCATTTAATATTTCGACCATTTGTAAATAGATGACGCGACAAAAAACATCATCAGCACCTATGTTTTTCCATATTTTCACTTTTCAAAAAATCCTCGTTATGTTACATTGATATGCATATAATTATATAGGACGACTAAAGATTCCGGAGCTCTACTAAAAAAGAGACGCAGATGCATGATACTTGATCATACTGCAGCGAACTACTTCTGCAATAGATCTCTATATATTCCATTATCAAAAGTGTATTCGACGGAATTACATTTTAATAATAAATTTCTTCAAATCAAGACAATAATTTATTATCTAAAAATAATAATTCAATAATATTAAATAGAATTTTAAAGAATAATCAATGAGTAACCCACTTCACGCTTCATACATCATATCTACACAATCCGAAGAAATTGGTCAAAAAGGATAAAACAACTGTTTCGTGGTGACCAAAGGCTTTAAGAGAGCATATAGAAATCGCCGGCTGTATCATACTGGTCGTCAAATCTTACCTCGATAGATTATAGCAAAAATATTAATAAACACTTACATTGCTTTAGCAAATAATTAAAATAGAAATGCACCATGTAAATAGCTATGATCGTTCCAATTGTACTGGGAGCTAAGGGTGAAATTCTAAAGAAATTATTCGAGACTTATGTAAAACTCTTGCAAATCTATTCTACCTGACATCTTTCGCATTGTAAGAAGTATTTTTGACGAGAGCATTTTCCAGTCTCGTTTATTAAGAGACCGATGAATTACTCAGACAACAAACTCAAAAAGCACCTATAAAATCATCCATCTTGTTTGTTCCATGTTGAAGATTCTATAACTTCGTCATCTACAAGTTTCTTCATTTTAGTGTTATTTCATCAACACCTTTCGCTCTAAGACCACCATTTATTTGGAGTTTTAATTGCTTAGGCGCTTCATTATTTCACGACAACTATGTTGATACCAAAAACCAAAACTACCTCATCTATAAATACTCGAATTCTCACACAGAGATGTTTACCACCATTACCACGACACACAATCAGTTCCTACTAGAGCGACATTAAGTGTTTTGGTTTTGATCTGATAAAATACATTGTTTATACGAACTGTATTGAAAATTTAATAGAACCAAGGCAAAGTCGAGATCAATTTGTACTCAACAAAACTGTATTACCAAATACAACATTACATACTATTTACAATTTATTATTATTAAACGCAATATGAGTGCCAGAATAACCATAGATTTTTTGCAAAAATAAGTTTAAATATCGGAAATTACGCTAGATATGCATAGGGAATACTAAAGGAGAATGATCCAGAATAAGACAAAGAATCTTAATATGTAAGGTGCTTCTATTGAAAATGATGAAGTTATATCACCTAGTGTCAAAAATGAATAGTCTATATGATAATATAATTTCGTATTCTGTATTTATTATTGGTTTGCAAGTCTTTAAAATATGTTTTTTCATCAGATATTCTGGAAGGATTGTATTTTCTATTTGCGCATTAGATGGACACACACTGTTTATATTATTATAATATTCTTAGCTTGAAAGTATTGTGGATTGCACTTACCAATCAAGCGAAGAGAGCATGAATTATTGCAAAGTTGTATGAAATGAAACTGTAATTTCTCACAGTTCAAGTTTATAATTATTTATATAGTTTTAATTGTAACTCTGTTGTTAATATAGTCCATCTTAGCTTTACAATGCATCAACAGTCATCACGGAGGCGTCCTAAAAAGCCATGATACGGCAAAACGCATCGACGCGTACTTATTGTTTGATGAATGTAAACTTGTCCATGATTTTATTTCTTATTAGTATACATTTATATATATTAAATACAATGAGTTTATTTTAGGGTACTTTTGGTTACTTTACTTTTTTCTTTACTTTACTTAAATATTCAAAATCTCTTCACAATTAAGCAATCTATCTGGAATATTTAAATGATAATTATTATCATTCTCTACATTTATTTTTAATTTCTCAAAGTGAAAAATTTAGTGTGCTCTGAATTCTCGGAGGAATTAGTTTACTCAGTATTCATACTAATTTTCTTTTCCGCATTTCTCGTAGTTTCTACTCGCAAAGGACAAGCCTTAATAAAGGTGCATTTCGCGACGAAAGCGACATCTAAAAGGCTGCAGACAAACTGTAAGTCGCATTTTAAGGAAATAGTTACAAAAAAGTATTCTCGTTATAATGCTGTAGAATAAACTGTCTCATTATTACAAAATCACAACTAAATAAACGACTCTGTGTTTTATAAACGTTATTTTAATATGCGGTTTAAACTTTCTCTCGTTGGAAATAAGAAAATGATCTTTTATATCCTTGCAGCGGCATAAAGTAAATAAACAATGATTTGTAAGTCTTTATTAGTTACAGCGTGTAATAAGAAAAATACATAAATCCTGGTGTGTTAAAAGGCTACCGTTATCTTTAAATAGGCGTATCGTTCGAAAGCTGTTTAACTTACAGCACTTCTATTATACTTTCACAATTTGTATTATCCTTTTATTTCCAGTGATAACGTTGTCGATCATTGTCTGTATAGAGACCCATAAATATAACATATGTTAGAGAAAAAAATTTTCTAAGCTGTGAAATTATGTAATTGTATCTAATTTTTTCTTTGCCAGTAACAACTAGATAGCAAATATGCAACTGGATCATTTGATAAGTTTTATTACATCTGAGTTTTTGGTAATTTATATATTTTTATCTTCACCAGAAATGTTAAAAATAGTAAAAATTTTATATTACAAAATATATTGTAATTTCTACTGAAACTCATAGCTTATTCACGCAAGAGATTACCCTATTCCATCCACAGTATCAAGTGTACAAAGTCTAGTATACAATTTCTCAAAGTATATTGCAAATATAATACAGTTTTACTCGCTCTTACAGTCGTAATAATAACAAATTTATTCTGGGACGTCAGATTTTGGTACAAACAGAAATGTCTTGATGTCTCTCTGTGTTCATCACTGAGTTCGCTGACGTTCCTGGGAAAGAAATTCAAGTGCGAGTGTAAAAAATGTATTTTAAGGCTCATCTTACAGCCCAGTTCGTGGTAACTTCTAAGAAGTTCATTAACAATTCCTATGTAATCCTATGTAATTGTCAGATTTTGAAAATATTGCGTTACACGCTGCACTCAGTATTCTAAGCATCACATTCCAAGTCATTTAAAGTCTCTTTTAATTGTGCTTCTCGTTGTAGACGTTTAATTTGGCGTCCTACAAAAATTTCCTCTTTAAATTTTGCATTTGAAATATTGAGAAATTTTGTTGTTGTTGTTCCGGTAAAAACGGAAGTGATAAGAATGTATTGACTACGTCAAGAAATGTAAATTAAATCCCCGTACATAATTCCCAAATTCTGTTTCTCTATCTCAAATAATTTAGAAATTATAGGGGCGAGCCACCTCCCAGAGAGGAAATTTCTCGATCGACTGTCCCACTTACAAAGGAAACAGCAGTGCTTTCTGTATCTCAGTTGTAAACCGAATAGAATTGCTACAACTTTGAGGTCAGTGCTGATGTGCGATTTGTACACTTTCTAATTAATTTTATCGGGAAGACGAGTCATATTTTCATAAGTTTCCTTCATATGGATTGCGTAGCCAACCGGGATGAATAGATAAACGTTTCCTATGTGAAGAAAAATAGCTTTCTTCTGGGTTGTGTTGATGACCCAATGTCAGCATCAAATCATCGACATTATTGCAGAATAAAAGACCTTCTTCGGCTGAAAAAGACTGTTACACTTCTTTCTGGCGATTGCGATACACAGAAGTATGTGTGCCCGGAGCTAACAGCTTTCATCCTTGAAGTCTAGATTCTAGTATTTCTGCTTGGGATTTTGATCATCACATCAAATCTCGAATAAGGTCATTTAATTTTGACTGACTTACTAAGTGAAGTCCGTCCTCTAGAAATGGCAAATATTTATCATCGCTAACCGATAATAACTCGGAAAGTTCTTCCTCTGCATCTGTAATGACATATTCTTCATTCGAAACACTTATAAGTCTTATTGGCTTCTGAATGAAATACGGATGAGTATGAGTAACAGAAGACAAACTAGCAGAACTAATCTTCTTCTTATTTTTGTTGGAGAAGCCGAAAGTTTTCGTGCAGCAAAAATAGCAATCAGACAAATGGTCCGTTTGTTCACGCCAAATCATAGGTCTTGCGAATGACATAGCGTTTGACCAACTCCTCAGAGTAACAGCACACCGTGGGCAGCAGATGTGAGGAGCTCATTCCTTGTCCTGATATTTAATTTTTACACCAAAATAGTGAAAATATAAATTTTCTATTAAAGGTGTAATATTCCATTTGTGTCATAATTCTGGTACTATACACCAATAAAGCACTGTTGCCACTTTAAACTTTGACGTTATGTACGTGGTTGTCACTTTTGCTTGCTCATCCTGTATATACTTGGTTAATTTCACAATATGTGTATATATCCTGTTTACTAAAGTAATTACAGTAAAGTAATTCGCTTGGCATTCTTATCCTGATATGTAAGTATATAAGGTCACGAAATAATCGGACCGCATTTATCTTCACTCCATTTTTATAGCAGCATATCGGATTCCTTATCCTGTTCTGCGTTGGTATACGATAATAACAATAAAAAGATTTTTATTGACCATCTCAAAGAGGCAGCGCAAGGCAATTACGAATCTCTGCTGGTGTTTTAATGAAGAAAATATATTGTTTCGGAGCGAGTATGTTGCCAAACGGCGATCACCGTTAAGATATTTTACAAGAATTGTGTTTGAAAATATATTGTTCATTGCTCACAGCTTACTCCATCTGGTGTGATTTATTTAAAGCATGAAGTTAATGTTCACCAAACATGCTAGGCAGTACAGACGGTTGCCGGTAAATCAGGCGACTTTTTTACAGCAGAATGAAATAACATCCGTTAAAATTCATACATACATACATATGTATACTCGTATTATAGACAGAAAATAGAATCCAAAAATGTTCATATTGTAGGAATAAATCGAACATATATTTCTTATTTTATCTTTATTTTATACATTTTGATAGATATATTAGCGCAAAAAACTAACAAATAAGTATTTATTGTTTGCAATATTAGATTTCGTATTAATTCGTAATGTATTCAATACAAAATGGCATAAACACTAAATTGAGAAATCGCTGAGATAACTTGCTGTTTGTACATGTCAAATCATCAAATTCCATTAAAAATTTATTATATATAGTTATATAACTACATCTCTTCATATTTTGTAAGTTGCCATAAATTGTTGAAGATCTAATGTGTATCTACGTAAACATAGTATGGAGTTGCTGGAACGATCAGTTTAAATGAATTATATTGTATGCTGTATATACCTACATATGTTAATAAATTAGAGATATTCTATTGGACGGAAGATAAAATTACGTATTGAATTACGTATGTATGTAGCCAAAATTTGAAGTGGATTCTATAAAAGAAAATGGATTAAAACTGATTTATAAAATGGCATTTCAACAAAAAATATCCAAAGCTAAATAAAAAGTTAGTAAACGAGCACAAAAAGTGGCTTCTGCCATTATAGATCAATACCGGATGTCCAGTTTAAAATGCAGTACATGGGGATATTGGAAACCGTTGGAGCTACAACGTCGGTTAGATGGGAGATAAGTTGCATATTCATTTGTCCATGAATAATCCGACATCAGATTTTGAAATTTTTGTTTCATTAGGCAGATACAGGGTGAAAGAGAAAAAAATGCATTTTTGAAAATCTTCCATATTTTGTTTCCTAAAAGAGATAAATTTACAAAAGTTGCAGGCTAGGGATAACAAGTCATGAAGATTTTAAAATTGATAAAAATAAATAAATAATCAACTCTTGTTTTTCTTATGGCAGCCATATTGGATTTTGACATTTTTAATATCTTCAAAAAAAATGCTATTCAATGATGTATACCATGTTTATGTTCAAGATAGTAAAAACATGAAAAATAGAGAAAGTAAGATTTTAACATAGTAGGCCATGGAACTGTGGATAACTTAAGTGTATACTGATAAAAAAACAAAAAGTCTCCAAGTATTCAAAATATCTTTAACATTTTGTTTGTTAGTATTCATTAAATAAACAAGTTAGGTAAAATCATTAATGTAGCAACTGTTCAAATAAGCTACCGTTCATTCGTATGCACAATCTACATCGTGTTAGTACTGCCTCACAAGATTGTCTAACCATATTCGGTGTCATTCCATTCACTGCTTCTTCAACTGCTTGACGTAATTCTTCCATATTTTCGTAAGATATCGAATACACCTTGTTTTTCAGATAGCCCCATACAAAAAAATCAAGAGGTGTGAGATCCGGGGACTAGCAGGCCGCCCTATTGGTCCTCGGCTACCAACTCACTTATTGTAATATTGATTATTTAAATAATTCGTAACCAAAAAGGAATTGTGTGGAGGCGCTCCATCTTGCTGAAAATACATACATATTTTGCGTGGCAAGTGAAAGTTCTTCAATTCGTTCAGCAATTATTTAAATAATCAGAATTCAAATTCAAATACCAAAAAGGAATTCAATGAAAAAGAATGGATCGATAACATGGGTATCAATAACGCCGATCCAGACATTAAATCCCCATCTGACTTGCTGTCTAATGCCACGAACTAGATGTGGATTTTCATTGGACCAAAAGATAGTATTTTTACGATTTAAGCATTCCAAAGTTAGTAAATAGACTATCTTCAGACCATAAAATTTTCGCAAACAAGTTTGTATTTTCATTATGTTTTTCGATGAACCAATGACAGAATTGTGCTCTCCGAATTTCGTTACCATTTTGAAGCCCTTGACTGGCACTTTCACGATAAGGTTTGAATTTGGCACGCTTTAAAATGGTACCAGCTGTTGACCTAGCGACGCCAAGTGTATTTTCAATTACCCGTAAAGACGTAAGGGGATTTTCAACTACTGCTTGAAGAACAATATTTTCCTTTCAGCGTATCTATCGAAATACATTTCTTTAGCCAATTCATCATTTCTTCCACAAGAATAAAACTGTTTAATATTTGTCACTATTTGTAAAACGATTCAGGTTTGCACACTACAGATACTTTAACAATACAATGAGATTAACAATAAGATTACTGACATTTCAGAATAAACTTCACAGCTTTTAGAGTTGTTTAATACAAATGTCACATTTATTATCAGGCGTACTATGTTAAAATCTTACTTTCTCTATTTTTCATGTTTTTACTATCTTGAACATCTATAACATTAAACATGTTATACATCATTGAATAGCATTCTTTTTTGAGTATATTAAAAATGTCAAAATCCAATATGGCCGCCACAAGAAAAACAAAAGTTGATTATTGCCACGCAAAATCTAGTTGACCTAGATTTTTTTTTAAATTATTTTTAAAATCCTCATGACTTGTTATCCCTAGCTTGCAACTTTTGTAAAGTTATCTCTTTTAGGAAACAAAATATGGAAGATTTTCAAAAATGCATTTTTTTCTTCTTCGCCCTGTATCTGCCTAATGAAACAAAAATTTCAAAATCTGATGTCGGATTATTCATGGACAAATGAATACGCAACTTTTCTCCCATTTAACCGACGTTGTATCTCCAACGGTTTCCAATATCTCCATGTACTGCATTTTAAACTGGACAGGGTGTATATTCTTCAATCAAAAGGAGGTCTTTCTCAATTATATATGTATATACTATAATAAAAATCTAGATGCAACGATTGTTTCACGATTTTAAAAAATTAGTGAAAGTGTCAAACAAAAGCTTAAAAATCATGCTAACTCTCTTCAAGTACCTATATACACTATTAGTTAATAATTCTACACGTAACAGAAAGATGAACTTCTTAAGTAAGCATATAGAAACCGGGTCATTGACAAATTATGTATATCTTGAGGTACAAGAATATTCGTGCTTACGATTATGGCAAAATCCTAAAACTAAAAACATCTGTTTAGTGGGAAATCAATAAACCAGCCGGTATTGAATAATTTAAAGATTTCATGCAGATGATAAAGCACGAAATCTCGTGTTTTATCTATTAGTTCTTTCTCGCTCATTCTATTAGTTTTAATACAAGAAATGCAACTTTGTTTGAAAATTATATAAAACTTTCAAAAAAGTTCAATTGTAAGCTTAGTTTTATTAAGGTATGTAGAAGCAGAGAAGAACAAAAAGAAGTTAACGTGATTGATCAGCTGACTGGTGTGAATTTACGACATTTGTGAACATAGTTAATGGATTTGGAGCAAGTCTTGGGTCTGTATTTTCATGAATTTGTAAGTGCGATAATTTGTTAGATGATGCTCCACTAAAAAGTCTTGATTTGGGAATTTACAAGGAGTGGATGATTGGCAAACTATTTTTTTTTCTGTGTTAGATCGCATTAAATATCATAGGTACACACTGCACTACAGATCCGAGGATCCTAACACTATTAGCCAATCACAAAGCCCTTGTAACAGTGGCCTTGTTTTCACCTCATACCACTTATTCATTGAACTTTCATCATTACTATCATGCAGAAATAAATAAATATACAGCTACAGTTAATAATTACAGATTACTGATTATGGTAAAAATTATAGTCAAAGTCTAAAAGTCTCATTCTAGTATTTAATTTTAAAATAATAACGATTATTACAAAGCTGTTGATTAGCAATGCTCCGATTACGTAAGTTACTATTATTTTAACTAACTACATTCATTAGGTTGATTGCATCTTTTCGTATTTAGAATATACAGATAACAACAATTCATTTGTTTGTAAACAAATAATAGACAATAATAGGCAAAATACTATTCGCACTATACATACATAATTGCCGTTACCCTAGCTCCTGTGTATTATAGTGTATGAAGCAGCTTTACTATATGCGCTATTTTATTGTAAGTGGTATAATTCTTTTAATTACAACCCAACAGCGAATGTAAGTCGCAATATGTTATATATATTGTTTTATTTTATATATAAATTAATTCATACAAACAAGGCTGAATTTTCAATATTTTATTAGCAGATTACCTACTAAATGCTCGTATATTGTAGAAAATTTTAAAGAAATAAGTATTCCACGAAAAATATGAAAAATAACATTTATATCTTCTTGCATTAGCTATAAAATTGCCAACTGCTGTATTATCCACGCAGAATATATTACTGCAAAGTCAAACAAAGTTAATTTCATAAGCTATTCGTTTCCGAGTACAATATTTGACGTCGAAACGGATGCTTCTTAAATGGATGGTCGCGAGAGAACACAGAAACTACCAACATCTCATTTCTGGGTGTGTATAGATGAATCGAATAATAGTCTGTAATAAAAAATCAAAACAAATAATTTATCTTTGTTTTTAACTTTATCTTTTCAGTTTACATTGCTAATGGATTTTAATTTTTTTATTTACTCGTTTATGTATATTGTTTGTCTGCTTTATTCATCGTATCATAAATTTCTAATTACATTTTTTTTCAAATTTTTTTCGATTCACATATTAGTTTCCTTTTTTATTTGTTTCTTCATTAGTAACTCGCAGCTATAATTCTTAAGCTATCTAATTTATTAGCTTTTAAATTAAAGCTTCACAACACATTTATTTTCTCTTAAGTTAAGCATCGTAAAATTTTATTTGCTTTCTTATTAATCTTATCTAATTAAAGTTTTTGGAGACTAGTATTTCTACGGGACATATATGTATATCTACGATGCGTTTTTATTTTAGATTTCGTATAGAAAAACAAAGCGTTGGAATGATAAATTACCGGCTGCGCTTCCATGTCGGTAAATAATCAAGCCTTTGTGGGATTCAAATTAACTCCACATTCCTTAATTAAAGCGTGCAATGTAAATAATTAGGGTGTCAATCTGAATTACGCATTTTTATTGTTCGCGTATGCACCATAATTTTAAATTAAGTTTCGCCTCTTGTAAGCACAATATAATGTATATAATACAGGTTTTCGGATCGGGCTGTTGTATCTAAGCACATCAACTTAAATAAATAAAAAAAGAATGAGAAAGCAATTTATTTGGGTATATACAATTTGTATTGTACTATAAAAATGTTCAAAATAGAAAATATACAAAATTTAAATTGATGATACAGATTTTGTTTGCTTAATAAATCTCTGAAAATGTTGTAATATTATAAACATTTTAAATTTTAAATAAAACATTACATAATTCGTATCAGTTAGATATCTGTGATTAAAGAGTTGACAATATTATATTTATGAATAATACATCAACAATAGACTACATCAATATTAGGTGAGGCTGGAGATGAATTTAATACCGAAAGAAAAGATAATATTAGGATTGTTTTGTTTCGAAAGTTGTACTATAATGATCATGTTGCAGTGGTTACTTTCTAAAAAACCTGCGTTTAGTATGACTTATTGGTAGTTTACAAGTATCAAAATATTAATACTGGCTTAAAATATAGTAAAGGCCTAGTAAAAGAACCTTTAATTTTACATAACCAGACATATTTTTTTCACAAGATCATTGTTGACAATTTAATATTCGGAAGATACGATTATTTTGTTGTTGTAGACTATTTGGGCATATGAATTGAATTTTTAAAACAGGAAAATAAAACTGCTACTACAGTAATCAGTAAACATAAAATAATTCTACGGTCTTTATGTCCAATAAGATGCCGTTCAATAGGAGGTAGTGAATGTCGACCCTTTGTCAACGAACGAGATATCGTTCTTACTATATAAGAATTACGTTTTATATCATTCATAATTCATACAATTATAATCAAAACATAAGCTTGTTTTAAAATGATACAATAGGACTAACCGTGTATGTTCATTCTACCGTTAAACTTTAGCAATAGCCGATGTATTACAAGGGGAAAACATTATCGTTACAACAGCATCAAGCTACTGCTTAATAGATACTTAATTATTCCGGGAAACAATAAATTAAAAAAAAATCCGGAGTATTGATAATTTTCTCTAACTGGTCTCGTTAATTGATTGTTTGTGTAGAATGTGGATATCGATCTATCTCATATGATCCAATCACTTACGTCGCGACAATTAATTCGAACGCGTACGCCGAGCCAATTAATATCTCCCTCTACGACGGCTTACGCCGTGATTTCCTCCTTTTAATTGTAAATTCCTCACATTATAATCACCTGGCAATTATTTTTATATAACGGACACAAAGGGTCTCGCTTCGGCTGGCCGCCGAAATGGATGTTCCAAAAACAAGAAAAAAAGCTGTATCATTGCCACTATATGCGTACTGCAATGAGAATCGACCAATTAATCATCCGTAGCCTCGGAGTTCATCTGCGAGACGCTACTTTCAAAACATTATAAATTAGTAAGTCGTGTACATATACGTAGGTATACATAGCATATCGGTGTAAAGAACTACTATACGCCATCTTCCGTCGCAAGAATTTATTCCGGTAATCGTCAACTGTACAACTTTTTGCTACATCATTGCAAAACGGTCTACCATTCGATGTATCGATCATATATTATATATTTCTTTATCTGGTTATAGAATTCGCATCTAGGTAGGATATGTAAAATGAGTACTTCTTACATGTCGTGCGCTAAATTTGTAACGACATTCCTGAAAGAATTTCAGCCCTTTATTACGCTATCAAGCAATCAGATCACATATCCCATAATTCCACAGTAACAATTTAATTTAAGTTTTTTAATCAATTAAGATCTTCTGGTATTGATGGATTACCATTTATGGGTAGCCTTTGGTAAAATTGATCAATATTTTTCAACTTGGATATTTGTGAGAATTTACTAAAGTAGCTAAAGCTGTAGTAACTTAGTACTAATAAGTATTAACCGAATTAATCTTAATAAAAAGCTTCTTATATTTCATAGGAATAGCAGCTTAGACCAGACGTTTTAATCTTTATTAATACATTATGCTAATTTTGATTTGACTTTTTATTAATTTTGGCTTATTTTTTCAAGTTTTCAGCAACTAAAAACTACTACATAGACAAACACTGTAAGACTCCCCGGTTCATCAAAGTAACTGTGAAAGAAACAATTCAAGTAACATCGCGCAGTTAAACACATGGGAGTCCTTAGCGGTTAAATCGCAAAGTTAAGTTGTCGGAATTTTTGGGGAAATCATTAATAAATGCTGTAAAAACTAACTGCCGGATGAAAGTATTTTAAGACAAAACACTTTAGATCAAACTGTAATCTCTTATTTTTCATTTAAGCGGCCTTTCTTGTTGGTCGATGTGATTTCAACTCCGATTCTACTAAGCGTCTACGAAAATTTCTCAGTGCAATATTTATAACTAAAGTGTATGTCTCTCGATGCAGCTTCCTTAATGTGTTTCGTCTATTTTTCTTCGCAATAACGACCAAACTTATATAAATTATTTGCGTTACTATTAGTTTTGTTTCGTAATTTTTTCGTTTAAAATAAATGAAATCACGATTTATTCTACGCTAGTACTTGTAAGTATGATAAGAGCATTATATTTATATATTATTTATACTTTCTTATGTAGCGCTAACTAATGTAACATTAACATTGCAAGGGGCCATACATGATGCGCACAAGCATCAGTAAATCGGTAATGATCCAAACAAAATGATTGAATGGTTAAAGCAAAATGTCGGTATTAACAATTTGGTACGATAAAACTAAGAGAGTGACATTCTAAGAGAGGGACGAATAAACTGAGATGACTAGAAAAAATGTAAAACGCAAACACCTATTACATGTAGTTGTTAAATGCAGTTATAACAATTATCAGATAAGTAAAAATAATAGTATTATTAAAGAACTGTATAGTTACATCTGTAAAATAACACCTGATGGTATTAATTACTGTGCATGTGTAGATAATTAATAGGCATGCATTTTCATATGGTTGATTAAAATTATCATCTTTATACAAGCTAGTACTGTAAATGGAACAATTATCAGTGCGGGTCTAAAGTATCCTCCTTCCTACCTCCGATAACTTGAGGTCGGTTTAATAGAAAGGTTCCAGTTTTGGGTCATTAAGATGAAATATTATATACTACATTCTTGAAGTAAATTTGACCACAGGGAGCGATGTATAATGAAATAAAATTTTGTTCTATTACTATGTTCATATGAGTGAAAACATTTTTATGAAATTTTAGCCTGGTGTCATATTCAGTCAGCCCTTTAAATTGAGGTTTCACTCGACCCAACATTCTATTTAAAATTTTGATACTATATTGCTCTCTGTCGTCAATTTATTTATTATCATTTATTAATGAGTAATGTTCCATAGACACATCACAAATTTCCTTTCAATAATGACCTTGTTTTATTTTATATTTAATGACCCAAAACTTGAACCTCTATGGATTTAAATTCAGACTATCGGTTTATCTTTGTATAAATAGAAACATAGTGTAATGTCTATGTAATATAAACATAACCTAATTTAATATTTAATTTTGTTGTAAACAGTCGTGTGAATATGACTATTCTCTGGTGCATTATACATTACTAGCCTCATTTAATTCATTTTCACTCGTTAGCTGAATTTGTTCCTATTATCTTCTTGTTATTAGTTGAATAAATGCACCGTATTGTACTTAGAAAAGGTTTGTGTATAAGCAGGAGAAAATACTTATAAAATGGCCATAATGAGAGTCAAGCGATTTCTATTTAATCTTAACATTGTCCACAACAATATAAGAATGCTCATTAACTACATGCATAGAGTAGTGTAGAATTTTTTTCAGGATTTGCAGAATGGGTAGAAGAGCAAGAAATACATCATTTCGCCAATGAACTTTTTAAAAAACCCTAGACTTTTGAAAATGCAAACAAGGAATTTACGTTCATTGTAACAGTCCTAATACATAATAATTGCGTCCTCTTAATTGTATTTTCATTTTGAAGATCTTATAGCTTTAATGGATTTTCAAATTAAAAACAGTACCTATTGTATTCTATATTTATAATCAAAAAAATTTGCTGAACCAATCATAAATTTATATTTGTCAAAGAAGTGAAATATTGGTTTAAGCATTTTTCAGACGAATTTCGAAATAGTTAAAGACCAATCCAAATCAATCAAGGCACAAAACTATTCTGTTAGAAAAATTAATAATTTTTTTAACATCGACGTTTTTATATCCTTATTAACTTATTTTTTGTAGTAATCTGTTGCATACTGGTGTAACATATTTAAAATATTATTTAATAACAAAAATACTTTTTTGTTTCCTCATCAATTTGTTAAACTGTTTAAATTGCAAGTATAGTATAAAACGATAATTTTTGTGTAAAAATAATTTATTTGTGTTGAAATGGCTTTTAGTTTAAAATATTTAGAAAATAATTAATAATTTCTCATAAGGTTTTAATTTTTGTTCCCAACAGAAAATTTTATTAGCTTTGTTCGGATTTCATTTCTCTTTAGAAAAAGTGTTCCACCTTTGCAAAGAATTGAAACATCTTTATTTATCGATCCGATATTAATGATCAACGATAAACTGTCAGCCGCCTAACCACTAAGGCTATCGACTTGTATCAGTTTATCAGATATAATTGCATAAACGTAATTTAAAACTTTTTTTACGTTCAAATTCCGGCAGCCCCATTATATTTTTTCATGATTTTTATAAAAGTGCATTTTTTATTGCTAATGATTCGAATAATGTCATGAAAACCTAACAAAATAAAATAATGCATAAAAAACAAGTTTTTGAAAGTCATTTAAAAACAAATAGTCATGAATTGACGTAGGCAATTAAACAATCGAACGTCTTTTTTATCATAATTATGAAAATGTCAATAAAATAAATTTTGTTGTTTAGATCAGACAAAATAATTAAATGAAAAATTCCAAAAATTTCTACCTGCTCCAGTAACTGAAGACTTGTTGAAGAAATTTGTGATTGAGCAATGGGCAATTCAACTAGAATGTCCACTATTTCTTCGGCCATATCTCAGGAACTTTCTTGATTTAGGATACAGTCAATAAAATATGGTCCAATTAAGCTAAAGTGAATTCCACACGATTTAAAGAAATATCTAAATATTATTTTCAATAAGAAATCCAGAATTGTCATTGCTCCAATACCTATGATTGTTTCTATTGAATATACCATTATTCGTGAAGGTACACTGCTCATTCGACCAGAAATTTTAGAATAAAATAAGGTCGATCATAATTATGAAAATCGGAATCGACAAAAAATTTTCGTGGATAATTTTCCAGCATGATGATCAATTTTTTACGTTTTATTTTGTTTTTTTTTTCATAATAGAATGTAGGGTTGAGGAGGATGATCTAATGTTGTATTGAAGGAACGTCTTATAATTTTCCGGTTCAATGTTTAATCTAAATTTTGCAAACTTAGTTTGTACGTTGAAAAGATCATTACATCCTCAAATTAATGCTTACAAATTGCAACCGATCTAATAATGTGACGTGATTCCCTATCAGGGCGTTGTTTAAAATTTTTGGGAATTTTGTTTTTTCTTCAAAATAAACTTAAACATATTCGTTAAATATTCAAAATTTTTTTCTATTAATATAAATAACTCGAAATTAAACTTATACAAACTTGTTTATTATAATTGGTGTTTTTGACTATCTTTTCACTCAAACCGAAGATATTTTCAAAAACGTGTGATTGTTTAAATTCTTTTATAAATTTAAATTATTCTTGTTTTGCCGTGAAAAATTTGCAGCAAATTTGGTCTTATTAGAAAGGATTTTTAATGGCCTGTGTTTTTCATGATTCAAACTGTTTAAATGTTATTTTGTCCATTACCGCTATAGGGCGTTAAAAAAATTTAAATATATAAATTTTAAGTAATAATTTTTTTTGACCTGTTTGTAGTTTTTTAATACCTTTTCATATATAGATAATTAAAATCAGATGATAAATAAAGACATTACAGCCTTTGGATTTATTTCCAACACAGGTAATAAAGATGCAATATCATGCGCCATAAAATTACCCTATTCCATTTGCAGATGTCGTAAGAACTTTTCAGAATATCATTGACATTTAATTGTGTAAATTACTAATAATATAAATATAAATTTAATGCCTATCAACAAAATTATCTAAAAAACAAAGAATTCATTGATATCATCGAATTTTAATTATATTCACAAGTAATAATGAAGGAATAATGATTTAATACAACTTGATAGGTTAAAATTTACTTTTGAAAGGAAAAATCGTTAAAATTCTATAAACTTTTTAAATGTAAAGATAATACTTGATAATCACAAATAAAAACAAACTGGTACATTTTAAGACACTAGTAATAATTTCGATTTAAACCATTTTTAGAAATCACTACTCTAAGAATGAAAAATTTAAAAAACTGTGTAACGTCACCTTAAACTGAGGTGTCACTCGACCTCCCATTCTATTTTTTAAAATTTTGATACTATATCGCCAATACTGTCGTCAATCTTTTTACAATAAAATAATCAAAAAAGAAATAAACTTCAAAATGTATAACTACAGGTATTTTATAAATGACAAAAATGGAACCTCTATACCAAATTCACTATACCATATAAATAGAAACAATTTAAGCTACACAATAAAACATAAATTAATTTAATATTTAATTTTGTTGTAAACATTCATACCTACCTGAATATGACTGTTTATTCACAAATTATACAAATACCCATTTAATTCATTTTAACTCAAAGCTGAATTCTTCTTATTATCTTCTTGCACTGGTTAAATAACTGCGTTATTGTACGAAAAGGGCTACAAGCAAGGAGAAAATACCGGAAAATGGCCATAATGAGAGTCAAGCGATTTCTATGGAATCATTGTCCACAACAATATAAGCCCCTTCTACATGCTCATTAAGTAAATGTCGAATTATCGTTGTGAGAAATTCAAAAAAGTACATAAAATGAATTAAAGGCCAATCTCGAATTTGAAACCAATACAAGGAATTTACGTTCATTGTAACAGCAATAATACATAATAATTGCTTTATTTTGAAGCTCTGGTATTTTTCTAAAGATTTTCCGTATGAAAAGCACAAATATCTTATTGTATTCAATATTTATAATTTTAAAAAAGTGATGTACCAATCATAAATAATATTTTTCAAAGAAGTGACCATTGGCTTATTAATTTTCTAGCGAATGGCGAAGATTAAAGACCATTCCAAAAATCAAGGCACAAAACTTTTCTGTTAGAGTAATTAGTAATTTTTATTGTCGACGTTCTTATACTCACTATTGCAGTATTTTTTTATTGTGTGGTGGATGCTTACCTGCAGTAAGTTGTATTGCCTGTATTTTATCATCACTAAGCTCTCGCTAGTTTTTGTGTACAATTGTGTTGAAATAGCTTTGTGGCAGCATTAAACTGCTCGTTATAATGCCGTGCTGTTAATCACTTTGCTCCCAACACCGAATGGTAGGCCGATCGGATTTCAATTTGTATTAAATCACCATCTTATTAGAATTGAATATAATTAAAATTCGAACCACTATATCGACTTGTTCAGTTCTTTGTTGCATTTTTTCTAACTGTAAAACTTCAAAACTATTCTACGTTCCTTCCGGCAGCCCCATTATTCACAGAATTTATTTGTAATTAGTAATTAGTGCTATTATTTTTTATTGCAGTAATGCAAGTATTTAACGAAAACTAAACTGACAATAAATACCATAAAATAATTGGAAAGTCATTTAACAAATAGTGAAACGCAATTGACAAAAGAGGAAATCTAAAAGAAAATGTCTACATATATGTTCCCGACCTATGTATATAACAATAGGAAATATTAAAAATTTCTACCTGTGCAGTAACTGAAGACGTGTGATGATTCGATTGTACCGGGTGGTGGTCAACTGAGAATGCCGCTCGGCCATATCTCAGGAACGGTTTACAGTACAGCTTTGGGAAAAAAAACATTACTCACTAAAGTGAAACAGAAATATCTAAAAATTATTTAGAAAAGAGTAGGATGACCGCGAGGGCGTAACTGATCACCAAAAACTTTAATTCTTATTTTACGCGAAATTTACCAACTTAAGGTCGATCATAACTATGAAAATCGGAATCGACAGAAAATTTTGCATATTTTGCATCTGACAATTTTTTCGTATTTTGTCATATAGGGGGGCGAGGGGCGAGGAGGGGAAACTTTGTATTGAAGGAACGCTTATAACTCCGGTTCTGTTGAACCAAATTTTGCAAACTTAGTCTCGTTGAAACAGCATTACTCCTCCAATCTAATGCTTACAAATTGGAACCGATCTAATAAGTGACGTGCATGTTAGAGGGCGTTGTTTAAATTTTTTTGGGAATTTTGTTTTTTCTCGAAAATATTAAATAGAAACATATATTTTTGACGATAAATAAAAAAAGTAGGCTAAATTACCAACAAATGAGCGAAAATTGGGTATCGCTATCTTTTACCAAACCGAAGATATTTTCAGAAACGTGTGGACGGTAAAAATATCTTTTATAAATTTAAATTATTCTGCTTCTCGTGAACGAAATTTAGCAAATTTGGTCTTATTAGAAAGGATTTTTAATGGCCTGTGTTTTGTGATTCAAACTGTTTAATGTTATTTTGTCCATTACCGCTAGAGGGCGTTACGGAAATTTAAATATATAAATTTTAAGTAATATATGTATTTTTTGACCTTTATGTACTTATCTTTTAATTCCTGATTTATTTCCACTTAGAGGTCAATAAAACAATAAATAATTAAATACCAATTTATTCCATAACATATAATAAGATGTTTCCGTTAAATAACTTCTTCAGTGGAAGAAATTGACATTTAATTTGTGTCAAATTACTAATAATATAAATATAAATTGCCATGCCTATCAACAAAATTATCTAAAAAACAAAGAATTCATTGATATATCGAATTTTAATTATATTCACAAGTAATAATGAAGGAATAATGATTTAATACAACATGATAGGTTAAAATTTACTTTTGAAAGGAAAAATCTAAATTCTATAAACTTTTTAAATGTAAAGATAATACATGATAACACACAAATAAAAACAAACTGGTACATTAAAGACACTAGTAGTAGTAGGCATTTAAACTATTTTTCAAACACTTTGGTAAATTTAAAAAAAGCGTAATTAACAGTTTAGTAGATCAGGCTATTAAATTAGCTCACCCTGATTTTAGAAAAAAAAATTTAAGCAAAGTTAAAACAATACTAGAAAAAAATAGTTATCCTAAAGAGTTTTACAATAAAATAATCACAAAAAGAATAAATAAAATATATAACACAGGTACAAAATCAAATAATAACATATACCACACTATACCATATATAAACAATTTAAGCGACACAATAAAACACGAATTAAAAAAATCATCAGACATTCACATAACTTTCATACCTACCTACAATAGACATTTATTCACAAATTTAAAAACACCCATTAAACATGGTAAAAAGTAATGTCGTTTATAAATTAGATTGCAAAGATTGCAATAAATGTTATAATCGGACAAACCAAACAATAATTTAAAGAAACGAATTTATAACCATCAATACACTGTTACAATAACGTCACCGCTGAAACTGCTTTATTAAGCAAAAGATGGAAGACATAATTTTGATTTTCAAAACACTAAAATTTTCAAAAAGGAAAATAATTATAAAAAAGATTAATTTAGGAAATGATATATGAAAAGAAAAACGCGAGAATTTTAGTCGGATATTGATAATTTTTTCCAGTTATTTAATTAATTAATGCACGCAGACATATTTTGATGAAGTTTTAATAGAAAACGTTATCGAGTGGTTTAATAGTTATTTTACGTCACTCCAATTTTATTAATTAAGCTCTTGACTAGGTTTTTTTGCCATGTTTTTCCCTAGTCCTTGAACAGAATTGTTTTTGACAAAAAATTTATACGAATAATTCAAATTTTCAATTTGTAATGTTGTATTAAATCATTATTCCTTAATAGATTACTGGACAATGGCAATTAAAATATATTGACATTTTATTTTTTACCTATCTAGAAAGGTAAAAAATATAATTAATGTAGAATAATTTTGATGGGATATAGATATTTTTGTCGCTAAATATTTTAACGGTTTGCGTTTATATTTATACATTATATTCACACATTTTAATTTCAGTTCAAATTACTTTTTCTTCATAGCAAATTAATACCATGTGCAGAGTTAAGAGGCTATTATTTACAAGTGATTACGTATCTGTTTATTATCAGCTTAAGACGTTAAGTCCATGCAGGAACTGAACCATTATGTTTTCCCAGAAAATTGTGTTAAATTTGAGTACAGCATCCTAGTTTAGTTTCCCAGTAATTCGATCGTAAATAGTCTCGAGATATACATCTAAACTTTCTAAAAGTATCCGGTCACCAACACTACTTATTTATCAATTATAGTAGCGTATTTCAGGAACAACCTACGAACAGTTAAAGATGTTATTTACCTGGTATTAAAATTTTAAGTGTTCGCGTGTCAACCAGTCTAAACGAGATCTATTAAATGGATCCGTTTGTACTATTAATTCACGGTCCTAGTAAGTGATGTTGTCTGAACCCTCCTTTTACGTACACAACGTAGCCAATCATTATACATGCAACACGTCCGCTGTGTGATATATTATTAGGTATCACTGAATGCAGTTTCTATTTATAGTGTGTCTCACTGAAAACGGTATCGTTTTGCTGTTGTTTTCTTAATTCTGTCAATGGGAGATGTACATACATATCTTAGAGAGATCACCAGTGTGATGTTAAATACAGTAGTCCCCCCGAGAGAAATAATTCATGATTATCTTTATCGCGATAATAGCAAACTAACACCCGGTTTCAATTTATAAAAGTATTGTAAACTTTTCATATTACCAAAGAAATCTTGCTTAATCTTGATCGTAAAGACACCAACTTCGTTTACATTGTAAAGTGAATTTATCTATTGCAACACCTTTTATACCTTTTAATTAAATACATATGTCGTTTTCCGGTTAAATCTCTCGATCTTATTGCAGACATTTAGATCTTTAACTAAATAAATTACTTCAATCAGTTTGACACTATACACTTTATTTTTGTAGGGTTAAGTCCATTTATGGAATAAATGGAAAAAAAGACCCACTCATAATTAAACGACAATACAGTCTATCATTACTCTTATTGTCACCGCGATCACTACTGCCATTGCTGTAGAGTGGTTTTCCACCAACGTGATGCTTGTTGAACCACTACAACAGAGTATGACAGCTCAGCCAAAGCAGTACCAATATAGTCAGTAGTCGGTAATCAAGTATTATTAATGTTTGTTGCTAAATTGTTCATAACAGTGCTTATGATTCTACCCATAATATTATCAATAGATTTAAGGCTATACATGATTCTTATAATTAGAGGAATGATTCAAATTATTTTCTCAGAACTTCGACATTTTTATTGGTACAAAACTCAAAGCAAAAGGAGATAATCGAAGAGTTCTCAGAAAAATATAGCGTGACTCAATTTAAAATAAAGCTTCAACAGTACCGAGAGTATTTATTCCGAAATCAGAAGTCAAAAAAGTAGTAGAGGATTGATCAAAAGAAAAATTGAAAAACACGTTAGGTTTATTAAAAGATTATTAAATTGCCGTAAATATTATGAAAATTTGGCAATAAGAGGAAAAAAGTAATACGTTGCGAAGGAAAAGTTCAGTAGCACTATATGCATAAAAGGTTGCAACACACCTCCGTGCATTTAATTTACTAACATAACAAATTTGAAATATAAAAATTAGAAAATAACTGTGCTTAAAACTGACCTATTAAGAAAAAAACTGAAGATTATTAATCCAATATGTTTCACGTATGTACATAAATAAAATAAATGACCAAACATATCATTTGAATTTAGTACAGAAAGTTAGACAAATTTACTAAGGTAATTAACAAAACCTTGACAAGTTAACATTTGCAAAGGATAAATGAAGTGATAACCATGATAAAGCTGCACCTACCACAGATAAAAATAACAGCAAAAGGAAAAAGGATACGTCAAGATTTAAACTTGTGTGAAGTAGTACCTCTAATCTACCTCACAGATCGAAATTATGTTTGTGTGTTATTTTACCGATGTTGAGGAATAGAAGACATATATGCTGTATCCAACTATTACATCAACTCGATAAATAGCGTTAGAAGAAAGGACCCATATTTAAAAAAGCTCTAGTTTCGTGTTTCATAACTAGAATTCCTTAAAAAAATAAAAGGGGACGCGAAAATAAAAAATCATGAAACGAAAAACATTATTGACTATTACGGAATCAATAAAAGAAAAACACAAACTATCTGCTAGGCGATAATCGATAATTTATGTCTCACAAGAGGACGAATGAAAACGGTGACGTTTATAAGAAAAAGTCGACGAGACGTTCAAAACGGAAATACGAAAAGAAATTTATGAGTGGGATGTATGCAATATAGCATATAGAACGAGAAAAAAATAAGAACAAAATGTTGGCAACACGAATTGACAACGATAACAGGCATAATCTATAATAAAGCCGCACACGAAAAGATGTGAACAAGGAATCGAAGATGTAAAACCAAACAAAACAGAAACAAAAGTTACGATAGACACGGTACAAAAAAGATCGATGGTACTTGAAACCTCAAGAGAAAATGAAGTATCAACGCTAACGATGAGATCGATCATCGAGGAAAACGAAAGACGGGCTAATGCGAAATTACAACAAGACAGGATAAAATCGAATTGCACAGATTGCAGAAACCGTACACTAGGAATAGTACAAGATTAATATAGTAAAATTTTTGATTACAATTTATCTACGTGTAACAAGACAACGTAACGTAGACCAAAGAAAGCACATTTAAGATGTATTTTTGAAAATGCTCTTATACATAACCAAATATGAGCAGTATAAACATTAATATTGGCATCTTGTATCTACATATACCATAGATAATAGTAAACAAAATACTTGCACGAGCTAATGATAATACAATCACTGACGCAATTATCAATAGTTTGAATCCGTTCGCTGGTGACGTAAAACATGAGAAGGGTTTGTTCGAAAATATCTGAATATTTATGAGATTGATGAGAGTGTGAAGCAATCGCTAGCAATATTGGAACCAAACTATCCGCCGAAATAAATCCAGAAATTATTATCTTTCAAAAATGCGCCCGACTTAAATAATCTGTCGGCCGTAACACAAGAAACTTTTTACACCGACAAACGGCCAATTTATATACTTAAGCTCGACTTGAGCCTACATGCAATGTTGTTAACGATTATATCCCGATAAGAATATTATAAGAAGAACATTATAAGAAAATTATTTGTTAAAGTAAGGTGTTAATCTTAATTGACACTCAGACTTTGAGGAAAAAAATGATGTCTACACATCAAACACAATCACTTCTTCCACACAACGTGAATTAATTTGCGAAATGCTTGTGTGCTAAACTTTTCACGTGTTTGACACTTCCTAAAACCAAATATTATATAAAAGAAAAATAGTTTACCGATTGCTCTCTCTTTTTTCCTTTCGAATTGAACGTTTAGCATAAAGTTTGCGTAACATTCGCCTATTGCACTACGTCACGCAGTACAAAAAATTACCAACAAAATTACCATGATTCTTTTCAGGAAATGAACCAACACGAAGTTGTTGCAAACAATCATTTGAATCTCTGCTAATTATTGCCAAGTTAATTTTAGCGGTAACTAGAATGAGCTTTTGCTCTGGCGTTAACATGTTTAATACTCTCTCCCATAACTTACTACCATATCATAAACTGAATCTTTGGTAACCACAATTTTGGGAGGGATCAGTACCTGAATATTTACAAATCTGTCTTTCCAATTTAAAATTACATTAGCAATTTTTAATTAATCGATATGAAGGTGATGTACTCGCCCAGTACATCGGTCATATTCGAATAAATTCATTGCGGTGACAAACCCTTTTTACAGAGGTATGTTATCATAGTTCTTGGTTCAATTTTACCTATCCTTATGCCATTACGAACACATCAAGAGAAATCTTTTACGTTCACTAATACCATTAAATGACTTTTCGAATGGAAACAGTTTTCGATATATTAATCAACCCCAATCATGCTAGAAACAATAAATACTACACATCACTCAGTCACTCGTCTAGACCTCACTTATGAAACCTGTATTAAACATATTGTCTAGAAAGTCCTGTATATCTGCGTGCGTGTCTATTATAATTTTGCATGTAGAAAATTTCAAATTATTGAAGGTTATACTGCATATTTGACGTCCTACAAATGTTCTAACTGTAATGTTAAAATGTTTTAATCGACTATGTAATGTACGGTTAAGCTATTAAGTAAATACCAACAACGACCAACAATGTCCGGTCGTGCATATATAATGATCCTAAATACTATTTACACTAAGTGTTGAATAAAAAGGAGAAACTGTTTTTAGAGTATGCAGTATGCCGTATAATAGATCCTTATGTCTTAATTACCATGAAACTGCAACGTCATGCAGAACTAAAGCTGATTTTTATTTACAGTAGATTTTAAAGAAAACTTAGATGCTATTGGAAGGTTGTGTAGTTAGCATAGAAAACTAAGTACAGTACTAGTAAGATATTTCTTCATCGACAACAAGCAAGTTATCGCAACAGTGTTTTGCGATTTGTCTAAGGCCTTTGATTGTATCTCTCATTGCCTTCTGTTTCGTAAACTTGAAAGGTATGGCTTTCGGTGAACCGTTAATGATAGGTTTCGCTCTTATCTCTCGGATCGCAGTCAATATGTAAGCGTGAGAGTTGGAGACACCTATGTCGACTCAGACATTAGTTAAGATTTATGTGGTGTTCCACAGGGTTCGGTATTAGAACCAACCCTATTTGTTATATTTATACACGATCTGGCATTAATAGATTTGCGATCCCACTTAACCCTTTTCGCTGATGATACATCCTTGACAAGGCATGCTTCAAGTTTAGAAGACCTGGAAAGCCTTATAAATAATGAAATTTCTAGAGTGCAGTTGTGGTTTGATGGAAATACGATCAGCCTTAATTTGAGTAAAACTAAACTCTTACTATATAAACAGAATACATCAAATCTGAACGTTAATATCAATAACGTATGACTTGTGTTATATAGTAATTTAAACTTTCTGGGTTTAACAATAGATTCAGATTTAAGTTGGTCGCAGCATGTTTGGACTCTTTTTGGCAGGCTCTCGTCTGCATGTTTTGCCCTGAGAGTGGTGAGACGTGATTTGGGTGAAAATGTTGCCAATACTTCGCACTATTTCAGTCTCATTTATCATATTGCCTCTCATGTTGAGGATTTATGTCGACCACGAACTTAAATGAGATCTTTAAAGTACAGAAAGGGGCGGTTTGCGTTGTGTTCGGGAAAGACAACCGAGCTCATTGTAAACCCTTGTTCTTCATATATAGAATTCCAACACTTTATTCACTGTTTTTATACGAAGCACTAAGTATTGTTTATAGAAATACAAGTAAATTCAAACATAGATCAGATATCCATTCGTATAATACACGATACGGTAACGCAATTAATCTTCCCAAGAATTTTGTAGGAATTCGTTATATTATACAAGTCTCTCTTTTTTCAATAAATTGCCTTCAGCTTTAAGAGAATTGCCTAGTTTAAGTATGTTTCGACGCAAGCTCAAGGAAGTGTTGCTAGAGCAGGCATTTTATTCTGTGGATAAATTCTTGACACATAAGTTCTAATGCCCTAATGCTAAGAGAGCGTCAAGATAGACTATTGTAAAAAGAAAATAGCCAATACTTATTTTAATCTTGTTTTGTAATTTAACTTTTTAGTGTGAACAGTAGTGTAAGCTTACATTATGTAAATATGTAAATAAATGCTAATATAAATTCCAAATAGAAAAAAGGTTCCTTCGTTTATAAACAAAGAGAAACAAAATTATGAAACAGCTTTTTTCATCTAGACCAAACTAAATTGCCCAGATTACCCGAAACTATAGTTATTAAATTTACTAATGACATTTGTACTCAAATGATTACATTCCCTTAGCCAATTTAATGGTATAATTCGAGCAGATGACGATTAATAATAAAACAATTTTTAGTTAAATTTGCGCAAATTTGTTCTAGAAGTTATTAATTTACAAAAACTGACAACAAATAGATTATTTACATACAGTATATCTATAAATCATTTTTCAGTCACACCTCCTTCATTGTTAGGCAGCGCCTGCGATGTCACTACAATAATTTAGCTCTTAGATTCGATCCGATGAAAGAAAAGCAATCGTAGAATCGAATGACTGTGTTGTGATGCTACTGCTACTTCTATAGTACAGATACGAAGAAGTTACGGAGAGTCAGTGGGTTGCGGTGTTTCGCTCTGTGCCGTAGCACATTGTTACTGTTTTTGTGCACAGACGGGTTTTCGCGACTTTAAATCAGACGTCTCGTTGGCAGGTTGAGGGGACTATCGCGATTCGTCACCGTTTCACTGTAATGAGAACGCACGTTCTATTCAAGAACAATAAGAGAGGACAGTTTCGGGCGCATTCTGTCCTCATTTTTATTCTTATTTCTTTGTACGGTGTACCACGTGGTAGGAGTAGAATTGTTGTTTTTTCTCCTTAAACCGCATAAATACCTACAGTGTAGAAGATTGTTCTGATTTAATACTATCGAGAAGCATACAATCTATTATGGTTACATAATTAAATAACAGTTACATTTTTTTAATGAAGCCGTCACCATAAATTACCTGGAAATCTTAATTAATTTATATTGTTAAAATATTTCAGATAATAAAATTAAACAGAAAGATAGAAAATCTATTTTACAACAGTTATTTTTCGTTTATTATAAGAGAATGTCAGGCGTAAGTAACAAAATTAGTAAACAAAGCCCTTTCAATGGACTCCAATATCAAAATAATAAACATCTTTATTACTTAAATATATAAAAGCAATCTGATTAATGATCACATTATTAATTACTTATTCCGAATTTATTTTTTTGGTCTATTTTATCTAATATGTTTCTCAAACAATGGAGTAGTCTATGTTTATATAAAACTCATTGGTCGTGTTCAGTCCAGCATATCGGTAAGTCACCGGTAGATACAGATTAGTGAAGAAGTGAATTGAATATCTACACTGTAGGTATTGTACTATCAGCATATAGATATTCAGTGCGGTAGTTCACTCATGATTACTTACCGGTGACTTACCAATGTGCTAACTGAACACGACCATTGTTTAAAACTTGAACTTGGAATTCAATTCAATTTACTGAATAGTCAAACAATTTCAATTGTTTGATTGATTTTTGATTTTATTGTAGCACAATATCAAAAGTTGTTTACATACAGTGTCGTTTAAACCGTTGACAAAATTTCATTGTTGTATCAATGTCTACATATATCAAAAGTGTAACTTCTTGTGATTAATTTTTTTAATATGTCGTGGAGTTCCATTTCGAGTCAATTTTCAGGTGTTTGTCTGTCTTTTAACAATATAAAACGACTCCTTTAACAATTTAATAACATTGACTTCATGTATCAATAACACTTTACAAATTTTTCCTCAACAGCGCAATATCGTTCTTTTGATCCGTAATTCAGAGTGGATCAGCCCCCACTACAAATTTTTAATTCCTACACCATCTAACCTATTGTTCTCCATTACTTTCCGGTCCTTCCTTGCTGGCATCATGCAAAGGTTGATTTTTAAAAGGGACGGTAGAATAATTGAAAATGTTAGCGTGGTTAATAGCGTTTTCATACCGTTAATGAGCAATAGAGAGAGTATCATAGGTATAGATGTATAGAACGCTTATTTCTTCGTAATTCTAAAGCTTGTTATGAATGTAGTAGAATTTTTTGTTTGTTCTTTTTAAGATCGTGCTAAACTAAATTATAAAATTAATAAGTATTTTTTTTGTATCTATATTTCATTCATTATAGAGAAATGAATATATTCAATAATGTATCAAATATATATAATATCAGATGAATATTTTAAACAATCAACAAGTACACCTTACAACACTAAACGTGTAAGTAGCGAAGGTAACATCTTCAGTGGCACAATATGTATGTATTCGTATATTTATGCCGGCTAACTCTTTGCACTCGCACAAATCCGTGAAGTGAATCGAGGAGATATCGCTGTTGTCTAAAATAAAAGAATATAAAGAGAATAAAGTCAGCAGGCAGTTTGGAAGAAGAATGAGAGTGAAAAAGTACAGGAAAGGACAGCAGAGACACGCGAAACAGGAGACAACAGAACGTAGCATTGGAGCGAATCACGTTTGCATTTAAGATTTGTATAACGGTGTTCAAACCACGGATCGAAGGCCAACACGACGAAAACAAAACTATGAGATTGAAAAATATTGTAAATGCTATATCAACTGAATCTTTTACTACAGATATTCATAGATGGCATTAATTCTTATAACCATTCATATAAACGAGTATTAATTACATTTCATTGAATATTTAATCAAACATATGTTATATTGATTTTAACTTAATAGAAAAAAATTAAACAAAAATGAAATAATAAAAAATAAACACTGTATAATCGGGAAACATAATTATTTTAAATATCACAAAATATTGCTAGTTTGAGACTTGAGAAAATTAAAAATGAATTTTAGTGAAACTATAATCTTGTCTTGAAAGCTATCTAAACTGCCTGCTTTTGATAGATCTGCAAGTAAACTTAACTTTTTGTACTAGTCGTCCGCTGTGTCTAAAGCACTGCAGCATTGATCCGATACATTGGACGTAACGAATTGTAGTACTTGTTTCATGAGCTGCACTGCTGAAACGATTAGCTGTTCTCTTGGTAAGAGTTCACTTACTACTGGATCTCAATGAATTCCTGAATAATTCATTGGTGTATTCTTTATATACCTTCACATTTTCAATATTCATTTTGTATAGAATAAGATGTACATGCCTCACCGGCATTGATGAGCCAATTTGTTTCAACTCCAATAGGAGTTTCTCTGTTCTTTGCTCGACAGTCAAACCAGTCTGTGTTATGTAGCTCCTACCGCATTTATAAGCCCATCTTTATACTTATTTGCTTATTATCATCGATAATTTGCTCGTCATGTTCTAAAAATGGTCTTGGATCATGGACAAGTATTTGTTCACTTCGTATGTTTCTAACGTTATTGCAAATATGAGAATACTATTATCATGGAAGGAAGGCGAAGTGATCCACAGATAAATGTCGACCAGAACTGGATGGGACAGACCAATTAATGCATCAACAATGACAGAACATGTAGTATACCATAACAGATGAAAAGGATTTTGTAATCGTGAATATAGGTACTAGCAACGAAAAATAATTGTTATCTCATCAGCTATCGAGATTCAGCGATACGTGAAGTATAAACTAGATTTAGAGGGTGGCTATCCGGTTAGCAGTGCCAGAAATAATGTAGCAAGAAGCTGGTAACATAGACTGCAAAGTGGTGGAAATGGAGCCAAGTCTGGGAAGTCAGAAATGGTCGATATCGAGTAATGAGTCCTTGACTTTATTAGAGATTTCTGGTTTTTGTTACAATATATGTATATATGTACTTATTTAGCAGCTCTATCTTGTTGAGGACACCAGAAATTAGCGTAAAATAAATTATCATTGGGAAAGTTGTTAATGTTAATGTTCCGTTAATTGTTTAAATACAAATGAATCAAACTTAATTTTCTTGCTAATCCTCCCGTGTTTAATTAATATAATGCAGGAAGGATTCAATTTTTTAAATTCATCATATTTTTTAAAGTTAACTAGTTTACATATATTCACACAATAGTACAAATCAAAACATAATCAAGATTCCAACATAACTTTACAGTAAAATGATAATGAATGTTCATGACATAAATTCAGTAGCGAAAAAATATATGAACGGACATGTTTATTTAATTTAGTAATAATATTTACAATAATCGACTTAAAATGCTGTCTAAAACAATTTCACAAATTACTCAATATTTCAGTATTTATTTAATAACTCTATCATCAAACATCTACAAGATTAATTAAAGCGCTCACACATTATAAATTTAAATAGATTCTTAGAAAAAAACTTGCTTAAAGCAGAGTTAATCATTTCGGTAGCCTACCTATGTATACATACTGCTAAGCAAGAAGATTAACAGTTACTTTAATACCTACTCCGTGTTCAATTTCTTCTATTTCTAACAGGTAGATTGCCAAAATAATTAACTTTGTTTTGAGGAAGCTTCACCTATCATGTTACTTAGATTTATAGTGTATAATTGCATGAATTAATCTTAATATCTAATAAAGCTATTAAAGGTATATTGATGCATTTGATATGTGAGCTTCTTTCTAGTGCGAGACGAACGAATACATAAATGAAGTCGTTGCGTAAAACACAAAAAAAGGTAGATCCAAAAAAATTATCCGAAAATAAGATAAATTATAGAGACTTCAACCAATGCGTAGCGTTATTTTAGAGGTAAGACTTACTTTAGAAATTATGCACTCAGAGTATATAATTATCAATCAATTTAAGTTTCATTGAAATTTCTATATTTCATAATCATACGTAGAAGAATACAAAAAAAGTAAAGAAATAAATGCAATAAAAGAGTGTTATTCTACAGAAAATACGGACCAATCAAAAATCATCATTATGCTTTCTAAAAATTATACAGGGTGGTTAAAATTTTACGTCTAATTGTGGGTATCATTAATGCTCAATAACTTGCTTATTTTAAATGGAACACCCTATATCTAACATCGTCATTCAATTTTAATTTTATTTGTCTTTTAAATGTTATTAAGATGCCCTACACCTGCTATCTCTTATTGTTTCTTTGTAAAAGTCAATTTAGTGTTTTAATTGGCGATTATATACTAAAAATTTGGTTAAATCAAGGTAGCTTTGACATGATGACAATAATTTCAGATATTAAGTTCGTCTAATTTATTCTTGGAAAGTAGGCAGTGGTGCATTGAACGTTGCTTCATATTTATAGGAAAAAAAAAACAAAAATTAACCATTACATGTCTTATTACATATAAATTTTCACCATAAACTTAATACAAAAGAACCGAATCAACCGAGGTGAATGTGGTGCCCCACCCTGTATATACTTTCTTTTATCATAAGAATTGTCAAATTTTTCTTCGATTTTGTACTTTGTATCGACAGATAATTGGAAGTTTACTTACTCTTCTTTTCTCTTAGAAATTTTCGAGCCAGCGAAACGAAAAGTTTCACACATTTCGAAAGAAAAGTAAGTACTTGTAGAAAAGATTTATACAAAATGCGAAAAACTTATACATCAACGGATAATTGTTTCTTTCGTGCAATCGCTTATTTCATCTTTGAAAATCAGGAAACAAAAATTGACGTAACAGCTTTAGTTGTTAACCATATTGTACAAAACCTTTCTAAGCGCCTCTTACAATCGCAAAGCTAACAATTGTGACTCGGACGACATCTCCAGTGAACCACTGTCATTGTCATTTTCTCCGCCAACTAAACAATGAGTCTAAGCGTGCGGATGCAAAAACAAAAACTCAAAGATGCAGACAAAAATATCAAAAAGAGACTTACACACTGATGTAGCTACATATTAGCATGTCAATCATAAGATACATTCCACTATTATAGCAAAATTTCTGCAAAATAATCCCGAGATACTCGGATAAAAAAAATTCCATGAAAAATAGACACCAATCTAGAATGGCTGATAATGGGCATATGGTATATGAGGTTTAATTGGCATAGTTCCGGTGCTTTCTATAGAATTTTGTTTGCCTCACTTTTACGGGCTATATAGTGCTAAAATACACACTTCAGTATATTTACAAATAAAATATATATATACTTAGGTAATCGACTTAAACTACTACGGTTACATTGTGCAAGAAAAGTTTTACACGAAGGCAGTTCAGATATTATTGTCCCTGAAATATATGGCGTTTTTTTTTAATGTGTGGTGGGTATTTAGCTGCCGTGACCACTGATTTTCAAAAGCGTCACTGTCACTTATTTGTCCATTAATTGCGATAAGTCAGATGAACTTTAGTTGCTGTTTGTTACTACGTTATACGATTGTTCACCGCAAGAAATTCATATGGATATAGTATAAGTATCATATCAGATGGTAAAGAATTGGGCAAGCGATTTTAAACTTGGCAGAGAGACCTGTAAACAAGGTGTTGGTTTTGGACGGGCGAAAACTGTTCTTTGAAAAAAAAAAAATTGATCTGGTCCATGACATGATCCTGAAAAATAGATGAATGACTGTAAGATTCATAGTTCAGACTTGTAGCTTTTCAATAGATAGCATAGAAACCCTTTTACATAAATAATTAGATCTTAAAGAGGCGGTTCCACTATGGGCACTGAAAATGTTGACGCCAGACCAAACGGCATTCGATCGCCATTATGATTCCGAATTAAAAGGTAGAGCATAGAATGGAGGCACAAGGGTTCACCACCTCCTTGAATGTTTCGTGCATCAGCATCTGCGGGGAAGATCACGGCCACAGTTTTTTGAGATGTCGGAGAAATTATTCTTATAGATCACCACGTGGACAGACTATAATTGAGCAATGTTATGCAGCTTTAATTTCAAATCTGCGTGATTCAATCTAAGAGAAAAGGAAGGACATGGTGTTGTATTTCATTAGACAACGCTCCTGCCCACATGAGCTGTGTTTCAATGGTCGCAATTCATAATGCAGGCTTCGAAATTTTCCAGCAGCCGCCCTATTCTCCAGACTTGGTCGCCAGTGACTTTCACGTAGTCCCCAAATTCAAAGGCAATGAGAGACTGATGATAAAACCGAACGAGTGGTTTGCAGCCCAAGGCGCAACATTTTTTTCTGAAGGCGATAAAGTTTTCTGCCATCGTTATAACAAATACAAATATTTTTTCCAAGTCGTTTCATTCTATCTCAGGAACAATACTGTCTGAACTGCCCTCGTAGTTATAAAATTTATCTTCAGTGTAAATCGTTCTAAATTTACTTTAGATAAGTTAATTAAGCCATAAGACCTTATCAGATTTCATGATATCTGTTATAAAATACTAGATTTTGAAAATGTAATGTCTGTAAGTTAGTGAATATTAAGTGTTACTTTAGTTCTCAATAACTTAAACACTATTACAATTAATAGTATAAGCTCGTTTTCGTTTCCTTTTTCTCAAATTCAAGCGATTGATTTATAGATACAATGTCATATATCAAATGGAATGGTTACACAGGATAAGTGACATAAATTATTGAATGTAAACAGCGTATACAAGAAAATCGTTAATTCATGGTAAGTGACATTTATTGCTGCGCGTATTAGTTTAATTACTCAATTGACTCCAACTTCTGAGAGCCAATGTACTGAGCTTTCTGTTTGCACAAGTAGCAAGACAGTAAACGTAATTACTTGTATTTTCTTCTATTTTTCGGCCAGTTAGTTAGATGTATGTATTATGTATATGGGTATGTATGTACCTATGTATCTATAAACTTGAATATTTTTCGAATTTAAGCGATTGATTGAAATTTAATTAAATGGATATGGATAATATAAATAAATTCAGAGTAACGTTAAAGGTTACTTTTTACATATATATCATGATATTACTTTCAATAATGTTACTGTTTCGCTTCTTATGATATTAAATATTTACAAACAATTATTGATCTACGGACGATTGAAATTTGTTTAACAACAATGAGACTACAAAGGATGGAAAATGTCGTTGCTATAAATCCATTGTATGTACATATGTATATTCATGTAATATATTTACAAATATATCCATAATATGGATTGATGTTATTCAAAGAAAAAATGAATGTGTAATAATTGTTAAGTAAATACATAAGTATCTAAACACCGCACCGTTCTCAACATCCTACCACTTTGATTAATTCTATTCGGTCGCAAACATTGCAACAAACCAATAACAGGGCAAATTAAATATTTTACATAAGAATGCGGCACTAAAGGTGCGGAAGCTTCCATGTGGATTCACGTTCTCATTGTTCTGTACTAATCTGTGGGATCCTTGTTGGTTTCATGTAAATCATTGGAACAACAAACTTCTGGAATTATATATTGTTATATGTAAGAATTGTAAACAAATGCAAAGTATTACAGGTATAGCTATAAGCAATTATTCGATTTACCACACTTGTTATTGTGGAATATAGAATCATACAAAAAACATTTTTAGAGTTTTGTTAAACGATATATTATTATTTCAATAATAATAATTTAAAAAATGTCTAATATAACGAAATAAACGTATGAATCGTCAATATGTAGTGTAGTATATTTCGCATGTATTGGGTACAAAAAATGTGTTGAATAATTGTTCTAATTTCTTTATTTATAGTTTTACATCAAAAGAATCTTATTCAAAGTAATGTAATTTGTTGTTTTGCATATGTTGAGTTTATTTTTTAAAGGTATGTCAACCAATTTGCTTTCTTATACATTAATACTACGTCAAAGGCAACAATTAAATCAAAATTCTACGAGTTAAACTATCTCTTTGACTTATGTCAAAGTGGTAGAGTGGCACATTTCACTGAAAGTGAACGCGTTGAAATATTGATGATGTATTGATATTTATAATATAAATTTAAGTTTATAACAAATTTTACAATCTACAATCTGTCGTTTGTTGAAAAACTTAAACAAACTGCGACTATAAAAGATAAATCAAAAATTGATTGGCCTGAAAGGGTGACAAACGAGAACATGGCACTGACAAGGAAATACAGGCAAGTGGTGGTGACCGATTTAAATGAAATTTGGTGAGTTTGTAGACTGATGCAGTGTAAGAACAACGATAACTTCCATCGATGCTAAATCGCTCGTTTTCGGGAGTGGGGGCGACCAAGAGCCAACGCTACCTTCCGCTATTTGCTTTAATATCTCCAAACTATCAGAGATATCAAAAAAAAAGTTAAGACAAATATATAACTGTTTTATGAGTACTAAATGACAGCGACAATAGTTTTAAAAAATATAGGGGGTAGGGGTTGTTTCTGGAAAACAAGAACTATGACAGGCAAACTATTGTCGCTAACTTTTAGTACTAATAAAACAGTTACATATTTGTCTTAACTTTTTTTTGATATGTCTTATAGTTTTGGAGATATTAAAACAAAGTGGAAGGTAGCGTTGGCTCTTGGTCTCTCCCACCCCCGAAAACGAGCGATTTAGCATCAATGGAAGTTATCGTTGTTCTTACACTGCATCAGTCTACAAACTCACCAAATTTCACTTAAATCGGTCACCACCACTTGCCTGTGTTTCCTTGTGAGTGCTCTCACAGCAGTATAAGAAATACCAAAAGTT
Source organism: Holotrichia oblita (assembly GCA_023690525.1). Classification (NCBI taxonomy): domain Eukaryota; kingdom Metazoa; phylum Arthropoda; class Insecta; order Coleoptera; family Scarabaeidae; genus Holotrichia; species Holotrichia oblita. The sequence goes on along the minus strand of CM043015.1, from coordinate 171,364,642 downwards.
TCAACTAGAGGATTGACGTGAAATTCAGAAATTAGTCATCAATCTGTTTGCAATATTTTGAAGCCACAAAAATGCCCTTCCTAAAAACCTCAACCTAATGAATTTAACAAAAACGATTTGAATAGAAGAATTCAGATGTTGGGCAAGCAGTAGCCCGTAATGGGTGAAAGAGGGGCATATGCAGTGCCCAGAAAAATTGAGAAAAAGTTAACTTGTGGATAGGTGTTCTAGGGCAATATAAAATCCATGGCACCCTTACTGTTGAAACATATCTTCAGCATGTACAACAGCAAGTAATGCCAGCCATTATACTGGTATATTTATTTCCTATCGTGAACAGTGGGATTGACAATTGGATCATTAGCAAAATGGCGCACCTACACGTTATAAAGTAAGATAGGAAGGACGGAATTCATCGAATGGCCTGCTCAACTCCCTGTCGACTGTTCCCTGTTGAGTTGCTTACAAAGCTGTAGAAAAATTGATCGCAAATTTTAGAAGACTGAAAGAAAAAAAACTGCTAAAATGCAAGGATTTCCGCAACAAAATTGGAAAGAGCAATAGGGTATTTCAGGGTAGATTAGGCCATTGGTTCACAAAGAATGGGATCCAATTTGATCATTATTAAATTTACAATAGTAAATATCATTTTACTAGTTTTTTCAACGTAAAAAAAGAAAACTCGCCATAATTGTACGGGAATCAAAATTTAATTATCAAAAATCACATTCAACAAAAAACGCGATATTGTTAATACTACAATTGAAATGGTTACATAGTGCAGACTGAGACACTGAATCAGTGGTCGTTACCTGCATGTATTCGCGTATATTCAGCAACCCTGCTGTTAGTACACATACTTCATATTTCGTCTTCTTTGCAGTAGTTCACATGCTACGTAGAACTATAAAGTCTAAACAATAAGATTAGAGGAAAAAATATAGAGAAGAAAATTGACGGCAACAGTAATGGTTATACTAAAAATATGTCAGTTGTTGCATTATTGTACTCTTATCCTCTCGACTTCTTAACAATCAATAAATTTCCAAGAACTCGCAAGAAAAAAATTCTATATGCACTCAAAGTTCACAAATAAGAAAGGAAGAGGATATCTGCGCACAATGCACAGGATTCTATACGTTGTTGTAATTTTGTATTTACAAATTGAAAAGAATATATCTACCTATATACAGATAAAACAAAGGAATTCAAAAAAATTCTTGCTGTAGAGTAAAAGATATATTAGCGAAGCCGGTTGCCAGTTGTCGTCGTTCCCGACACACTGCTAACTTGATTTAACCGAACGGAGTTCTCGGATCGTAGAAATAAACTCGTTGCCTGCTGTCGCAGCCACCACTGCAGTCGTACCGCTTGAAATACACATTTGGAGCAAAATGATTTTGCATGACAGATAGAACAAAGCTCCTTACGTCCTTTTCTCTCGCCAGTACGCTCATGAGCTGCATAATTTCAGTTCGGAATCAATTCACTCACGACTAGACATATATCCTCTGTATGTGCACGTTACAGTCTACTCGGATGTCTATCCGATCGGCTTGCTTGCAAGACACGACCTATGTGGTATATGACGGCGAATTAACCAGAAAAGAGTCTTTAATGTTGCGTTAATTACATATCAGCGGTAAGAGAAAATTGTATTTACACACGCACGTTTGCTTGATAATGCGGAATAAAATTAAGTTAAATAGTGTGGAGATTTAATTTATTATACAGCAGTCTACAGTATCTATAAGTTGCATGTCTTCTTTAACATTCCTCTAGTAAAAAATAGCTTGCAATAGCATATGTCGTACAAGCGCACAGATGAAGGTAATCGTTATTGAATACATGATAAGATTGCATAAAGAATAAAGAACTGTAGTATAATAGCATATAATATAGCTGAGACTCATACTGAATATGCAAATCTTCAAAAGAGATAGTTGGTAAATATGTTCGTTTCTTTTGTTCACCTACCTCGTAAAATGAAATTATTTCCTACTCCAATACGATCAATTTCTTTTTTGCCTAGATCGAATTTACGGAACTCATCATGACTAGACTGACTAAAAAATTATTACCAACTCATCGGCTGTGTTCATCTACTATGTTTACAATTTTGAACGTGTGTATACTGTTAAAAAATCACTCTGGAATCAGAGACAATGAAATGGCTGACAAGCTAGCAAGAGGCGCCAGCGAACGACCACTCATGTGGGAGTTTTTACGGCAGCAACAAAGCCTTCATCAGATCCAAACTCGTTGCTAGGCACTGCTCCGACTGCATTGCATTTGCCGGCATGAGATACTTAAAACTCTCGAAATTCGCTCGTATGAGAAAAGCCTGCGCAAGGCAGTCTTTATGAGCAGGAACAGGCTAAGGTTACTCACAGGAATCTTAGCCGGACACTGCGCACTGAATACACACAAGCATCGCATGAGCATAGTAAACTCTTCCCTATGCAGAAACTGTGGGAGTGCGGAGGGAACTCCAGTCCATCTCCTTGCTAACTGCTCAACAGTGGACAGGGAGAGGCGGATATATTTTGAGGTCGATCGACTAGATGATCCCGGAGTAAGTAAATTAACTCTCGACCAGGTTGAGGACTTCTTTGTCCGGATGCAACCTGGTTAAGAGGACTAAACAGCACGGGGCACTATAGGTCTCTCTTATTGTGCCTTTACGGTTGTCCCGCTCGTGCAGTCACAAAAAAACGCTGTTAAAATGTGCTTTTTTGATTTAATAAGTACTTATCTTTCAATTCCTGAAATATTTCCACTTGTATGTCAATAAAACAATAATTAATTACATACCAATTTCTTCCTGAACACATATTTCAGGAATTGAAAGATAAGTACATAAAGGTCACAAAATAGATATATTAATTTAATAAGTAGTCTATAAACATAATTGTCACTACAATGTAAGATAAATCCAGAAAAGGTCAAGCATTCAGCACTCTATAAACTAAAATTGAACATCTAATTCAATTTCCACACTGGTGATATTATCAGATCTTGTTGTTTTAATAACGAGACTGAATTACAATTAGTTTCATAGAGAGCATGGATGACATTTAAAAAATTCAATAGCCAGTGGTTAGCGAAGTGGATAGCTTACCAACACTCCAGAAGCTGTTGCTTATTTTATCACTTTGTAGTTATCTTAATTTTCCAGAATTATTTCCTTTAATAAAAAGACTTAGAAAATGAAATCGAGTAGTAGTAAGTGACTAGTAAACTGCTATTATTAGCAATGAAGTTACATAATAGACATGATTATTTAGTGTTAGTAAATGACTACATTTATTTTTGACAACTTGACTTCATTGTTTTTGATGTTTAATTTAAAATTGATACAGTGCATTTAAGAGTGTAAACTTATCATTTTTTCGATGCTATAGTACCTCATAGCAACAAATTAAATATAAAAGGTAATTCAATCTTGGTTTTGAAACACAATAGAAGAGTTTTGCAACAAATCAACACAAATAGATATTTGTAATGGTAACAACGAGTGACTAGCAGTGGTAGCAGCCTGTTTGGTGTGAGTTCGAATCTTCGTAGTTGCGACAGTGCACAACAAAATTAGCATTACTTGTAGTGAACTCTAACGAAATTATGAAAACGCAAAGAAACAAATTATATGAAATATGAGTTTAACGCTTATATGAAGTAAAACCCAATACTTAACTGAGAAAATCTGTGGGAAGTTCTAGGAAAGTATTAGTTGCATATATATAGCATTTATAACATCGAGGAGGTAGTTTTAGCCATTGTCTAAGTTGTCGCAAAAATAATTGCATCATTAGTAGCACGAAAATCTAAGTATATATGGAAGGAACATAACTGTCTTTTACAGTCTGTCGCAGACTCAATCGTTCCTTCCGTGGATCATACAGTTCTGCATACAGATATCATAAGTTTCTTTCAACAAATCCTATTCAAATTATTGTTCCATATTTATGCAACATCCGTCAAAAAATTGCTGTGTACGATGTGGCCGAAATATTTGCTTGAACGTTTCTAAAAATAGTGTTTGTAGATGAAAGTCATAAAGAATTTCAAATTATTCGTATTATATCAATATTTTTGTAAGAATGACTTTTACTTTTACTGTATAAAGAAATAGCTTTTTATTATTCCGGATAACCGTAAACAGTGTGGATACAGAGTTTTACATTTACGAGACTCCCGTAGTCTTCGAGTACGTAATGCGAGCTGTTCTTTACAGATTCCCCCCAAATTCATCGTCCCTACGGAGCTATAATGAATTTATACTGAAATATGAAACATAACATTATCGCCTTTACGTATATTAAAGCGTTTTTTGCGTTCTTCCAATTAAGAGGAAAATGTAAATCCGGCGTAATCAAATTTGAATGAAAAGGTATATAAGGATAATCAACGAAGTAAATTTAAATAAGAAACTATTTTTAATATGACATAAATCTCCATTTAAACGAATAACTTGTCATATTCTGTCTATTGGGTATACTTTAGTGTCCGGTCGGTTCGTTAAGAGTGCTCATAAGGTATACCTGTTTGTGTGCGATGGGGTCGTAAATTCAGCGCCTAATAATTACAAACCCATTTAGTCGAAATTGTTATTTGCACAGGCGTAAATATTTTGTTTTATTATAGGATGGTACAATTCTTTGTTACAAATAGAGTAGCATGAATTTCAATGATTTTTGTATAATATATGATTAATTCATGGTAATATCTGCAAAATTTACATCGTTGTGCTTTCAATTTGAGACTAGATGTAGATAATTTAGTTACTTATCATAAATCGCGCCTTCACTGCAGAGTTGTTTTTACTTGTCTTCAAAGGAAATTTTAAATATTTCGGCATAATATGCTTCTGTATAAGAGTTTGATTGAAAATATTGTTACTAACTACTAATTTACGTTAGTTATTCAAATTCACGAAAATTCGATGACTTTTTTGGGAATAAAACAAGATAAAAAAATTAAACTTTATCGAGCCTGAATATTATACAACAAATTTTACTGTATTTCTTGTATCTTGTATAAAATTTCAATGTTTAAATTTTCAATCATATTAATTTTTTATTATAATATCTAATTGATGACATTCTTTGAAATGACCACATGCCTGTTCTAAGATCGTAAAAGATCTCTTACTTCAGACATAATCTGAGCATTTAATAATTTCTTTGTCACACATCTGATATTCCAAGGTTAGAATTTAGGTGTATTTTGGCAGACGTGGTATGATATTTCGGTTGGTACGGGAAGACGTCCAAATATTATACATAGATACAAGTTTTAGATTTTGCCCTGGGATATTTCCGTTGAAGGAAAGCTCGTGAATATATTTATCGTAGATATTGCCATATACCTTATGGTGGTGAAGAAATCTATGAGTAAGTAATTTGAAATCAACCATACCATTATACTAGTATACCACAGCCAAGGTTAACACTACCTTTTAGTTTCATTTTTATCTATTTAAGTGTTTTGTAACAGCTAAATCGATCGTATACATAGTTATTTCATTCATTATTAATGCTCGTTGTAAATTATGATTTTTCACTCTGTTTTTCTAATGTGTGATGGGTGCTTAGTTGCTGTGTCTTCTTAAGCTGTATCGTTTGTATGGCTATGCAATTGCAACTCTGGCTGTGCAGTTTTTGTATGTGTATAATTGTATTCAAATGGCCTTGTGGCAGCATTATAGTGCCTTTTATAATGCCGCTCTGTTAATCACTTTGCTCCCAACAGCGAATGGTAAGTCAGAGAATTGAAACCCGGCTCCTATCATTCCGCCATAACAATAGTCAGCCGCCTAACCACTGCGGCTATCGACCCGTTTAAATTACATATTTTTTATTTAGGCAAGATAAGCAATACCATCACACTTTGCTCAGTCTAAATTGGATGTTTTTTTAATACTATAACTATCAGAGTGATTTCAAGGACTGTGGGCTCGTAATAAGCAGATATAACATCGGTATCACCAAACGCCATAACTTTGATTGATTCATCGGGACACGTGTTTCGAGAACGCGTTAGTTCTCATCATCAACCGAATACCGAATGAATAAATAAAATTAAAACTATCCCTATAAACATCCCCCTCTTCTGGTATAAACAAGCATAGCATGCGATTCTTTACCGAAACCGAACTAATCGCTAACACGCGTTGAAAAGGGACCCTCCTTTCTTAAATTATCGAATAAGACCGATTTTCCAAGAATCGATGGTTCTCTGTTCATGAGCTGTCCGTGTTTATAAATGTAAATACTCTCATGGGCGTCTAATTCTCGTTGCTTATCAAGCCGTTGATATTTTAATTTTAAGTAACTTTTCAACCTAAACCAAAATTATGTTATCGGTTATATTATTTTGTCGGTTTAAATTAATCAAATCCTTATCCTAATCTACAGTTAGTTTTTAATCTTATTTGAGTTTTCATGGTACAGTTAGAAGTTAAGACCTACTATCCACGCACCTAGATCATTTCCTTTCAAGGAGTTTAGGTTTCTGTGCGTATTCTGTCTACCTCAAGGTCAGATCAGCACGAGACACACAGGTGGCAAAGCGACATCGCACCTCGCATTATTACATTCTTGTCATTATGTCATAGAACCAATTCTTTTTTATACCATGACGCTTCACTGTTTATAATTTTTTTACCATTTATTTGAGGATCCTATATATTGTTATACTCGAATATATTAATCTTATTATTATTGGATATCTTATTGGTTCGTTTGCTAAAGTTTGCCTGATCATTAATTTTCTAGCGTACAAATTTTGATTTAGGTATATTTATATTTTGTTTTATCACTTCTTTTGGCAAATAATGAGCAATCAAATCATAATCTGCTAAAGAATATAATTATGTACCCCGACACTGAACCAAGGTAACTAACCATTGCTAGGAATAAGTTTTCGTTCTACACCATCATACGAAACCTTGACAATATTAATTTAGAGAGTAATATGCGTGACTGGAGAATGGATTGATGAAACGCCAGAGTAAAGATGCATGCCCAAGAAAATTAGCGAATCCATTAACAATAAATATTTACTTTAAATAAACTTTCGACTTTTTTCGACTATTAAAACATTCAGAATGCTGGAATCTTGAAATGCAGTGAACTGTATTCAGTTAAATTTTGATTTTCAAAATATAAATTATATAAATTTAAAGTTTATACTTGTTAATTATAACAGAACATCCTAAATAACAATAAAAGGTAAACCAACATAAACAATAGAAAAGTTAATAGTTTGAGTATTAACTTACGAGCTACCAGAACGCCACCATCACAATACCATCAAAGTTTCTGTCACGTCTAAACGAAAGGAAACAGATATGCAACATTGCAGATGCATCACAAACATGAGAGTAGAATTCATTGCGTTTGGTAAGTAATCGACAAACATGTTAATAGTTCAGATGTAATTGGGTATTCTTGTTAGATAATTGAAATTCTTAATTATGGAAATTCTTTGTTGATACTAAATCCGTTTCTTCTTGTTGAGTACAATTTTCCACCACGATCCTGGATCTTGTAATAGTAGTTTAAGAAATTAAAGATCCCATTTCGTAAACTTAAAAGTCTTCTTTCAATGCACTAATATCGTAACTCAAAATATGGCAGTTTAACTTTTATAATGCGTAGTTGAATCGACGCAGTAATTAAAAAAAGCGTCTTATACACAGCACAATAATTTGTATCTCGGCATCTGCCTTAACAACTTAAGAGGTACAACGCCATTAAAAAATAATCATTAAGTTCATCAACAATTTAATTCAAATCAAAAACATAAAAACAAAATAGGAAATGTACAGGAACACATATTCCACATCTATCATCAATGTAACTCAAATACTAATGTATAATGAGTAATTGACAGGGTTAATTTATGCAAAGATCTATGAGAACCTGCTTCAAACGTCTATCATCATTTTGTCCGAATATTGTACAAATCCAACACATAATCATCACACATTCTTTCTAAATTGTTCCATACGGGCCTGTAATAGATATCGTCATTTACTGTTAGTAGGAGTGCGATAATGTGCTTTTAAAATAAAAACATCTTGTTCGGCTTTAAATAGCTAATAAGTGTGATATTTTTAAAATTAAGTAAATTCCGAGAATTCTAATGAAAGCAGGTTCTTTTCTTTCTTCTGTTCGTCCACTTTGTGTCAATAAAATTGTTAATGAGTAGAGTAACTGGATACTAAAATACATTTATATGCATACATTTAGTACACTACCCTTCAAAAGTATTGGGGCAACTACAGTTTATAATCCTATATTTCCAATGTACTTTCTACGAAATTCATTCTTGGAGAATTTATTAAATATATTGAAAGAATTAAGTTAACATAAATGTATTTGCTTTATTGTTGTTTGCAATTAGTTAACTAATGATATATATTGTAATTATATCGTACAAGTCCCAAGGTGGAATATCGAAACTACATCCAGTTGTTCGATCGATCGTATTAATTGTGAAAACATCTTGTACAACTACTTATCTTTTAATCCTAGATATCTTTCCATCTACAAATGGAAAGATAAGTACTTATAGCTCATAATGTGGATACATTAAATGTGTAATGACTGTTAAAACTGTTAGAAATGCTGAAACAGAAAGAGGCGAGCATAGAAACGCATTGCAAAAACGCAACACCACCGGGATGTCATCGCCAAAAACATTGAGAAAGTGGCAGTTTTTTTCAATAAGACACCACCTGAGAGACTTCAGACAGCATCTACTCAGAATCATGTAATAATCATAATTAGGAGGAAAAAAAGGAGGAAAACAGCCCTAAAAATCACTGCTGAAATAAATTCAGATCGTCAGAAGCCAGTAAGCGATAGTAAAACATGGCTTGTGCAGAGCCGGTATGTATGAACGAATCGCAATGAAGAAGCATACAGAATAAGCGGATGCAGCTAAAACACACCAGTATTGGACGATTAAAAAGTGGAAGAAAAATGTGTTAAATTTTGGTTGAAGAAGACATGTTTCTCTTCAAAGATATGCAGATGAATGTCTAAATAATAATTTATTGTCACTATGGTTAAATGTAATAGTAGTACAGTTATGACTTGAAACTGTTTAGTGATACAGTCGTGGGTGATACTATAAAGGTCAAGAGTATATGAAGAAAAATTGTAATTTATTATTAATAAACATTAAGAAAAATGCTAGCTTTTCAAAGAATGGATTTAAAGTCAGATCTACAGTATTTAGATAGCAGAAGAAACAAGAAGAAGAAATTCTATCCAGCTACTACAGGAGCAGCAAAAATTAGCAATAACTTCGATTGCATATACATACATACATATGTAATGTACAAGCACAATAATTACACGGAAGCTTCGCTTCTGTGCTGTACTTATAAAAATAAAAGAAATCACATAGACGAAACAAAAGTGGTAATATAATGTATGTATGTATATATAAATCATATGTCCAATCCTTCCTCCATGTTTCTAATTAATTTTGTTATACATCAGAATGCCCAAATACTTTTGAACGGTAATATATGTAAAAGTATGTAGTTAATAGGCAACCATAAGCAGTGAATTCTTGTCGCTTAATATTATGAGGTCTTTGGCGTCACCAGACGCTAAAAAATTTGTATGTTTTAATACCTAATTCCGACAGACAACAGTTATAACACCCATATTTCGTTTATTTAGGTTAATTTCAAGTTTTAGATTTTCGGTAAGATAAGCACCATGACCTCCGCTCGATGTCTACCGATAAAACTTGTAAGTTGTCATAAATAAAAACCGTTATTAACATGTTTTTTTTACATAGAATAAGTAATATAAATGGTCATAAAACTGTTTGCAAAAACATCATCTCGCTCAATAAATATGTTAGAATTTCAAAACAGAAACACTTAAAAGTTGTCGTCTAATCAAGGATAATATTCAATGTTGATGCAGTTTAAAAAAGATCATAAAAGCTGAATATATTAATTATTACAAAAAAAAACATATACAACCATGCTTGTCATTATTGGCTTTTAGAGTATCTATTCTCCATTGTTTTTATACCTTTCTCAATCCTCAAGTTTTTACCAACAAATATGAGTTTTTATCTGCTGAAAAGAAGTAATAGTATTGGCTGCCAATCCACGATACACCGAATTCTTAATTTATCAAAATAAAACTAAATCAAAAAACTCTTTGGTGTATTTATGCCTCTACAAACTGTACATAAGATACATGTATGAAACTAACATTTCTGTAATACCCGTACAAGTACTGCCATCTAGTTATTTATTTAAAACAATATTTAAAACATCTTACCTTGATTGTACCTAATGCGACAAGCTAGAAGCAAGTTTTTCTTTGTGAGACTCTTGTTATGCTGGTTCTTGTTTATTATTTTCTATTTCTACCTGTATACAGAGCTAATTGAATTTGTTGCATTAAGCAGGATTACTGGAGCACCTTATAGTGTAAAGGTATAACTTGAGTACGCATAAATCCGCTTATTATTTTCTTAAGAGCGATACTGAATACATACACAAATTGCTTTTGAAAATGAAACATCATTAGGAACTGGCAGCGCGGGCATTTTCAATTTGCATTATGCAAGCAATTGCATTACAGGAATCAATGAAGTAGATCTACGGAAGCGAGCTTTGTGCCTGTATAGTACGGAAGTCTAGTGAACGTATTGGCATGGTACACTGACATAATGTTATATGGCGCCTTTTTAGATGTGCGTGACTATCAATTTACAAGTTCAGCAACTTCAGATGTTTTGTTGTGCTAGAAATTGAGATCCTGAGTTATAAACTTTAAATTATTATCTACTACATTGTCTGTATAAATTTATACAAATAAAACATTCTTCAGTCGTTAAAATTAATTAATTAATTGTTCTTATTTCAAAGCTTTTAATTAAATAATTTGGTTTAAAATATAAGTTAGTCTGGTGCAGTCAATCTAGCCAGTTTAAAACTTTCTTTGAGGTTGTTCCGAAAACATTTAATTCAATAAAATAGTTACAAACCAAATAGGAAACGATTTTTCCGAGTTAAAATATCTTTGTTATCAATGTAGGGAGGTATACCTCTAGATCTTAAAACCAGAGCGGCGTTAAGAAATATTTACATCCTGAGCAAAGTAAAGTATTTCAATTTATATTGATATTTTTTGTCTTGCTCATGCATTTGTGTAGACTACTTATCTATGCCTTGCGATAAATTATTGTTATCTTTACTATTCTATGAGATGGTCACCCGTGATGGTATCCACACAAACCTATTGATAACTATTGAAGGCGTCAAGTCCTAGATAAGAATCAAGAATCCCAGTGATGAATAGCTTCCTTAACTCTGAAAGTGTCAACTTCTTAACGTCGAGGATCTGCTTCCTAATGACACAACTAGCAATCATTATCATATAACTTTCATACCTACAACAATAGGCATTTATTCACAAATTTAAAAACACCCATTAAACATGGTAATCAAAGTAATAAAATTAGATTAAAGATTGTAATAAATGATATAGTACCAGGCAAAGTGCTATACTAGAATGCCCAGAAGCCACGATTTGTTGTAGTGCCCTGAGACACACAAAAATCCTCGTGGGAACCCAACGAGGGCTACTTTCCTATCTGTCAATATAAAAATTCTTCAGTGTGTATAATTCCTTTCTAATAGCAAATAGGCCACCTTAGTTATAGCGAACATTTCTGTTTTTAATACGCCGGATTTATTCATGCAGCATCTGCAGGTTTTTTGAAAATTTGAAATAATGGAATGTCTAGAAGTAAGTACAACAGTTGAAGAGTACCTTTTATGGAGTGGTCCTATCTCTTGTTTAACTCTAAGTCCTCTACTAAGAGATACAAAGGGGCTATCTCCAGTGCTACGTCCATAGCAGCGATTGACGTAGTATTCATCGCTCCCATTTGTATATATAAGACCACCACACAAAAGACACATAAGAAGACTACAATGTGTACTTTTTTATATAAGATAAACATAGTGGTAAACGACAATAAACATGCTGAATGTCTGAAATGACAGAGTATAAACCTAACTAAAAATGTGGCTTTTAAGTAGAGCTTATGAAAGAACAAATTCGACTACCTTTCTCTTTCAGGCTTTCAGAGGGATAAAATGATAAATGTATGTGCTAATCCAATAAACATATCACCTTAGATTGAATTAAAAGTGAACATAAGCCATTCAGTCCTTATTGATCCATTGTTAATTGTAACGAGTTTTTGATCGAGAGATATTTTCATTGACTAGAATCCTAGAAAATTCTCTGTGCTGTTTCCATATTTTTGTAAGTGCATGTTAAGTCAAAGTTGTAAATTAGTTGGAGGATTTCTAAATGATTCATTTTTCTAAGTTATCATCCAAAGGTGGGGATGGCTAGATTCTTATCGTTATTTGTATGAAAGAGAGAGGTTATATAAAACCGTGAATAATGTTACTAGGAACTCCTGCCATAAAATTTTGATTTTAGGAGACAGGTACTGTAGGAACTACAGCTAGATACTAAAAAGTAAATTGCCAAGTAATTTTAAAGTCCACAGTTTCACAAAACCAAATGGCTGTATTAAAGATATTATATCTGGACTTAACGATAAAATAAAAAATTTTGATGAGGGTGATTATATTATCATACAGAGCGGTACATGCGATATTAAAAGATGCTACGATAGTACGGGTCTTGGCAGCATCCTAAGATCTTTTAATGAACTAATGAGGCAGACAATTCAAACGAATGTTATAATCTCTACAATCCCCTATAGATTTGATAAAAGTGTGCTAAATGGTCTTATAGAGAATGTCAACGTTAGTCTTTATAATAGGGGCAAAAGATATAGTCATGTTGCCCTGTTTGCCATAAACAACATATTGTTGATAATGACTGCCGTTTTGGTGTGCTGGGTGATGATTCCGAAGTTGTTAATCTTAACTTAAGTGGAGTGCATAGTGCTGGTGGAGCAGGTCGACCAACAGAAATTGAAGACGTGCCTCTCAACCAGATGATTTTGGGCTCTGATGACGTCAGCTATGATATCAACCGCGAGGAAGGGGTATGCAATGAAGACCTTTTTCGGAGTAAATAATAGACTGAACATTTGTCACCGAAATATTCAATGTCTTGATAATAAAGTCTTGTTTGCGTAGGATGTTTAATAATGATTGTATGTCCGATATATTAATTTTGACAGAACATTGGCAATCATGTGACCAAATTAACATGATAATTTTGCAAAATTTCGAACTTGTAGATAGTTTTTGTCGGTCAGTTTCTATACATGGTGGAGTTGCAATTTTTAAACATAACGATTTAAAAACGGACATTGCCAAGGTTCAATTAGAGGACTTTTGTCTTGCATGTGTTTTAGAATGTTGTTGTGTACGTCTTGTAGATTTTAAAATTACGATTTTAGCATTATATAGACCACCATCATCAAGTTTTTCGCTATTTTTGGATCTATTTTGTAATTTATTGAATGAAATCTCGGGAAATGGTCTGGTGGTAATAGGCGGAGCTTTCAGTGTTGATTTTTTGTCTGACTCTAATAATAGGCAACTACTGTTTGACTTGTTTGAAAGTTTTGGATACTTCCATGTAATTAAGTCTCCGACTAGAGTAACCGCGACATCCAGCAGCTGCATTGACAATTTTTTAATCAATAATGATTCCGTTCAATTTAATGCCGTGGTTCGGGATTTTGGTTCGTCTGACCATACTATGCAGTGTCTGACAAGTGTGAGTGTGGGTTTATCTAAAAGTCGTTCTAAAGCTCTAAGTTTAATTAGACATGGAAGTTATTGTTTTAAAAATATGTCAAGATTTAGTGATTGCATTAGTATGGAAACATGGGACTTGGTGTATAGCTGTCGGTGCCCGGGTATGGCTTTCAATACCTTTATTAATCTGTTGACCTATTACTTTGAAACTTGCTTTCCGTTGAGAGACATGTCTGCAATACATAGTCCCAATAAACTTTATCAATCTGCAGGAACATTACACAACTAAAGAATCAAATGAACCTTTATAATGACCTAGCGAAGATAGACCCGTTGTATAAAACACCCTATATACATACTAAAAAGTCTTATCTTGAAAATCTCAAATTAGACAGAAAAGAACTATATAGTCGACAAATTCAACAAATTAAACAAAAATTGTCTGAAATTTTATTAATACTGCTAGGGGTAATAAACAAAAGAAGTATGACACAGAAATAATTGAAACTGACATTAAACTAAACGATGAACTGGTGGCGGATGTTTGCAATGATCACTATAGACCTTCAGCCGCCTAGCCACTGGACCAGTATGTACCAGAAAAGTTTTTATTATACAGGGTGCAAGTTTTATAACTCTCTGGATAACGATATTAAAAATAGTGAAAATATATATATATATTCAAGAAGAAATTAAAAATACTTCTATTAAGTAAATGCTGTTATATATTGTGTGAATTTTATCATTAATATTTCAGTTTTATTCTGCTTGTATACTTCTGTTGACAATGTCGGTGTTGATGACTTCCGACAATAAAGTATTATTATTATGAATGTATTACTTTCTATTATATGAGTCCACACGTTTTTACTTGTGCCAGGCCTGCGCGCATTAAATGAATGTCTAGCTTGTTTAATATGTCTTGTGCCAACCTCTCTTGTCTTGTTTTGTAATTGTTAAATATATTAAAACTTGAATTCTTCACCTTTTATAAACTATATTAGAAATACAATCGAAATAAATAAAAAATACTTAGCTGGATGAATTTCGCGTAGAATGATTCGCAACTTGTTTTCGACTCACTCAGTGCATAATAAATTTTATCAGAACTTTTAATATGGTGCGCCACTTTTTCAGTCCCGATTTTCTTTTCTAATTCTGCATCAATTACTTGATTTAAACTTGGATGTCTCTCGTATTTGTTGCAACGCGTTTGAGTGCTTTTGTTTCTGATAATTTTTGTGATCGGAAATTTTAGAATTTAATTTCTTTCAATTAAATAACCAGAATTCCAGATTTTTCAAATAATAAACTAGCAAAGCACAACAGAGCACCATTTTTCTTGTTGAATATAAGTCAATCCAGTTTTATACATTTCCCATAATTTTATTAAACCATTTTATAGAAAACGTTTGTCGTTCATTGTTTACTGATTCAACAACTTTGTAATCTTGTTTTCTAATCAATCTTGTTATCTAAAAGATACAATATACACGCATAAGACATTTGTAATTAGTACAATTTGAATTACTATTATAGTTGCTACACTAAACAATCGTTTTCAATTTCATTTATCTGCTTTACATTTAATGCGTAATAGATATTTAGCTAATAATTTAAATGCCTGTTGAATTAGCAGATTATACATACCTTACGATCCCTAATAATATAGAAACCGTTAGGATAAAATCTTTTTTCCGTAAAATGGCAGTAAAAATATCCTAAAAATCAATTTTTAGTAAACATTCAGAAAATACTTCAAATGTAAGGGATTGGATAAAAATGTAAATATACGACCTTGAATTAACATCTCTGGGATATCCAAAGATTAAAAAGTCGCAACGTTATTGATGGTCTACCCTGTACAATATTAACACAGCTTGAATAGTCCTATACCTCAAAGAATTAATTGAAACACCAAAATATACAAATGGGCCGCAGATTATACAAAAACTCTTTTGTAGGCATACTATATTACCGTAACACTGGATGTCTGCATTCTTCATTTTAATGCGCCATTACGTGGCTGCTGACAAGCAGAAAATTACGTTGAACGTATTGTAGCATCAGAGCAGCGCCAGTGTTCATTTGCAATCACTTAGTATAATGAACTATAACACATGTCACTTATTGTAAGCGTCACAATACTTAATCGCTTTACCTTCGCTGTAGATGGGTGATATTTTCCAAACTATAGCTTCCCTGATCATTAAGTAAATGTAATACGGTGGAAATGATTGAAGGCAGCGTTGTGATTTATTATATTTTAGTACGTCTATATTTTAAATAAACTCCATCGAAGTACTCATAAGAAATACCGTTGTTCTTTAAAGATAGAATGAAATAATAAATACTAAAATATAGTAATAGTGTTAAAATAATTATAAATAATAAATAAATTTATTTGGAGTATGTTCTCATTCAAATTTTATGAATTGATTTTACTTAATAGTTTTTCTTTCTGTAAATCTTCGTTCTATTTTTTTATATTTAGTACAAAATAGAGCTGCACTGTTTTTGCTATCCGAAAGTATTGTTGTTATTTTTTGGAATTAATCTTGATAAAATATTTTTATGACAATTACAGTTATCAAGTAGTAAGTATTGTTGTTATTCCTCAACAAGCTATCGAGTATTATTTTTTTTGTAATGTCTGCAACTGTAACCTCAATTCCATAAATACTTAGCTGTATTCGACTTAACAGCTAATTTTATTTTTAAATGTATGTAAATGTAGCTCACCTAACAAAATTCAAATCTTATCTACATATGCTTCACAGCATATCACACAAATCAGTTATTAAACCATTACTCTTCAGCTTGCCCACAAACGATATTTACAACTTTATCTCTGATATATTTAATATTTACGTACGCGGATAACACAACTCTGTTTATTAGGTCTGATAATTTACAAGATAGCACAAATATTAGCAACGTGGTAATAAATAGGTTCTGTTCTAATAAGCTAAGTCTAAATGAAACGAAAACTAAGCTTCATATGACTCATACAAAACCGCATATACATCCAGGAAAATCTTAACATTGTCATGCTTATACATGTTAGAAGCAATCTCCGATTTTCATAAATCTAGGGATAATTATTTAAGAAAAAGTAGAATTCATGATTATCATATCCCTTGAGCGCATGAGTTTCATATATTGACTATGTTCAGTGAATTACATATTACCGATAGAGGTTTACAATATTTAGATAAAAAGCTGTATAATAAACTTCCTTGTGTGCTTAAACCGGAATCTTTTCCTATCCCATTCGAGATTGAGAAATGCGCATTTAAATGAAACTTGGGATGAATGTCGTGTTTTAAAACTACTTAATGCATACGTATCACCGTGGCACAGTTGCTACACGTTTGCGAGAAATATACGTTAAAATATTTTACTTAAATGACTAACTGCTCTAACAAATATGTATTGTACAGTTGGCTGGTGGCGTAGACGGCAAAGAGCTCGGACCGATCACTGAATATGTTTTGTTTAAATTTCCCCGGTAACACTTTCATGTCTTTTTTTCTTTATTTAAGCGTTTTGCCTTATAATGTTCATATAAACAGAATTATTCGACATAGCACCAATGCTACACCAAAATATATTCAACTAAGCAGTAAAGCAAGGAGACAAAAATAATTGATACTAGTCAAACAAATATAAAACTAATGATAAGTCAATAATTTATTTAATATTTTTCTTTAAAAACATGCGCCTCTAAATAAAAGCAAATTTACAAGACGAAAAAAGAATTGATGCCATAGGACTTCGATTCCATTCATACAGTCGTTTGCATTTGATTATACTGTACAATGATTGGTAAATAATCGACCGAAATTGACATTTAGAGCAGAATATAAAGTAGTGACAGTCAGGTTAGTACAAAGGACAGGTTTACTTACTACATGCTATTAAAGCTATATCCGTGAATCCTAAAGAAATCTTGTGTGCGCTCTTTTAAATCAAAACATGTAAATTTCAATTTAAATTGACTTCAACATTTCTGTACCTCAAGTATGAATGTAAATTCACCTGTCGTTCCAATTCTGAGCGCAATACACATTTACATTTGACAAACAAAAGGATATGTACTGCATATCCGCTGTATGTATGTATATGTATAAATGCAATCGCCTAGACACGATTAACATAAAGAAAAATACCAACCTATACGACGAAAACACTTGCAAGAGGAAGAGTAAAGATCAGTGTAGTAAAGATCCATTAAGTGCATACAACTTTGTGCAGTGTAAAAAATGCGCGGATTGCTTAAACAAATTAAAAAAGGAAAGACGAAAACACACCAATCTACGAAATTAAATAGAAGTCTGAGGAAAACGGTACTTGCTACGTTTATGTTTCATTCCAGTCATTAAAAAGATAATAAAACCTGAATATCACAATGTAATATAATAGTTTATGTGTTTATGTCCCCCTCTTCTATTCTCTAAACAACAAGCTCCAAATGTAATCTTGATGTATACATTATGGTAAATAATAGATTTATTTTCTTTTTGGTGTATAATGTAGGTCCTAAAAAATTATTTATTTAATTTTACAAATATTCCAGTTCGCTGTGCTTACGTATTACTATGAAAATAATAAATATTTGAGATGCCTACACAGAATACTCTCCACATTAAGTATATCAACATCCAAACTTCTGTCTATCTTTAACTTAAATAAGATATACATAAAAAATAAATATTAACCTATCCACCATAGAAATTCTTCGATGCATTGCACAATATGAACACAAAAGACTGATAAACAGCTCACAGCTTGTTAACTGGTTGAAATATTATTTGACGTTAGAAAGGTAATTTGACAACTTTCTAAAAACTAATTATTTGTTCTGTTTGTTTTTATCTTTTCTTATTAGGTGATCGTATAAAAGGAACGACATCTTTCCATTACTTTCGGTTAGGTAATTTATTATGTGCCTATTAGGAATTACCTCTGTAAATGAATAGACTTTTGCGTGTCATATACGATTGTGGATTTCTTAAACATTTCTAAGATGGTAACTGTAGTTACTGTTAGATAGAGTTTTTTTTTGTTAATTAATTTCTAATTTCAAGGATCTAACCGGATAAGTATAACCGAACGATGCTAAATATCTATTTGAAATAACCTAGAAAAGATACAAAATGCTTTAAATGCTTCAGTAAATAAGTTCCTACTAACTATTATCTAGACTGTCGTGCTATAAATTACTAAAATCTCTTTTGTTATTATATAGAACTAAAAAGTTTAAAAACGAGTATAAAAAAGTTTTCTAAAAAAAAAATAGAATTATGAAACAAATTAGAATCGAAGTGCCTATATCTACAATACTTCTTTTATTCAGTTCATTAAATAGTTTACATGGCTATTGATGATATTCCTCCAGTGAAGTTGCATGTACAACGATGTCGTTAAAGTATACCTAGTATGTGCCACCTAGCATAGCCCACGTAAGACGTAGTTTATCAAATGTTGCTGGAGCATTCTTGCTCGAACGACTTCTTTGTAAATTCATCATGCTCATATTTGGAGCTAAACGCTATTTTTCTCTGTCTTCTTGAATTATTTCGAATAACTGAAGGCAAGATCTAGCGTGGTAAAATACATAGTTTGCTCATCTCAGTTTATCCAGGATATGAGTTATGTTAGGGATCTGAAACTCCTCGTCGATCAACATGATCCATCCATCAGATTCCTATAGCAAATTGAGGCACATATTTCTAGTCGCAGTTTATTATTTTGTGTTTGAATGGCTAGCTTTTGTATAATCTTATCTTTTTGAATTTTTTTGCCTTCTCTCAAGATGAACTACACCATATTGAGTTTCTTCTTTGCGTAATCTGGTATAATTTCTCAGTGTGCAGTTAGCACTTCTTTTACATTTTGGTCGGCAAGTAATCGACTAACTATTACTCACTTTTTAGATTCTATTTGGATTGCTTGAAGTTTTCTAGTTGCAGTTGGATTTCGCTGAACTTTATTCCTAAAACTATTTTGTACGCCGACGTACTTTTCAAAAACTCCACGATGTTGAATGCGCGTGTTTGACCATACCTGTTGAAGGTATCCAAAGAAGGTATTTACATACTATCGTTGTGATAAATAGTGCCATGAGCATCTACAATAATAAACAGGAAATATTGGAGATATACCCTATATATATATATCCTATTTTACTTGTACTTTCCATTCAAATAATTCAGTAGCTTTATCCCAGTCGGGTTAATATTCGTATTCTTAATTTCCTGCTTTTCATGATTCTTGTTAATGAAATGGCTGGAGGTACTGATGGACTGAAAGCTGGAGTTTGGTTCCATATTCCACTTCTGCTGGTTTGTATATCCATTGGTTGTTGTTTTGATTCTCCTTTATCTGACTAAATGTAAGGAATCCTTGCTGATTAAGGAAACGATTTAGTTGTCAGATTGATACTTGTGGCAAAGAGCGTATAATAGGCAATGTTGGTTTCCTTAGGAAACTGAGCATAGCTACTGGAGTAATTCCATATTGGTACTACCATTTTCGATATCCCAAAAGGTCTCCCATTGACGCTTCCAAAGATTCCTTGAGTTTCACGGCGCGTTAGTCCTCCTTTATACGTTTAAATTGTTGCATTCTTATTTAAGGTATTTTTGTGTAAGATTAAATCTTCTTCTATATTCATAACCTATCACTGAAATATTCGTGTTTAAATTTATATTAGGTATTTTAAAACTTATCAAAAATTTTGTGTTAAAATTTTAGTAATAAGTTTTGGCCCGTGGAATATTATAAAAACAGTTTAGTATAAGGAAAATTTTCATTTCCAGAAATTGAAATTATGATTTACATAAGTTGCTAATAAATCTCTAAAAACTAATTTATATGTAACGAAGAACATTAATAACTAGCGAAGTTATTAAAGAAATCATAGTTATAATATACTTAATCCATACTACTGCAAAAGTTTATAGGCATGGTTTTTTTTTTAATATTTTATAGGCGATGTTGTTTAAGAATTGATTAGTACTTATTGGCATACTATAATAACTGTAGATTAATTTGAAATCCACCACCTGCGATTGTACCTTACTCAACACTAATACTAACAAGTTACAACACTAAAGACAACCTAACGGGAACCAAGTAAGTACATATATTCTTTTTTTCCGACGAATAACATGTTCATTGTGTACAGGCGCATAAAAAATTAAAGAAACTCCTGAAAAGAATTC
The DNA here is from genome assembly GCA_023690525.1 of Holotrichia oblita. Classification (NCBI taxonomy): domain Eukaryota; kingdom Metazoa; phylum Arthropoda; class Insecta; order Coleoptera; family Scarabaeidae; genus Holotrichia; species Holotrichia oblita. The sequence continues at coordinate 171,343,669 of CM043015.1, read as the reverse complement.
CAACCGTTTACTGTATGTGGAAATGCGGTAAAGCGCCTGTCATGTCACTTATTGCATCGACTACAAGGTATGCACACGTTGTTTGCTCGCACTTTGTGCCCAGCTCGTTATCCTGAAGTAAATAGAATATCGCAGTTTTGCATTTATTTTGTTATAAATTTATATATGGTGGTAATCGCTATCTACACACAATGGGAATACTTATTAGGAAATACATATTTTATACGGGACAAAACACCAATTACACCTGTCTGGGGTATGGAGCGTTACTCGATATATACATAATTAATGCTTAGCATTTGTTTGCTATACACGCTCACATAAAAGGTTAGAACCATTTCAGTATACGTCAATCAATAGATGCACATATTTAAAAATGCAAAAGTTGATGTCATAATTATATGATAGAATCCCAGATGTTACCAGTCTGTTAGCAAAGTTATAACAGCCTAACAGATGACATTTGCGAATATATGAGAATATATGTATGTACTTCAGAAACAGATACATCTAGATGCCCTCAGAAACAATTTCCTATATTCTTAGCAGAACTCTTTTGTTCTGTTCGTTTAATCTTAGATTAAAATCACTTCCTTTCTGGACTTAATTACAGATTGACTTCAGTTGTAACTCTTTTATAACAAACAAAATGTAATAATAACATATATTCTTTAATAAGAGTATCATTAAGTATCCATAACTGGAACAGATTCATTAAAATATATATTACATTAGAATGAAAACAGAATAGATTTAATGTAGCTAATACACTAAATTCCTATGATTGAAGAATAAGCAATATATGTATACCAAATTTTATTTCAACAATAATAAAATAGAAACATCACTTTAAAATAAAAAGTATGTGAAACCGCTAAAAAATCCCATAACAAAATTGGAAAACATTAAAAAGAAACAAAATATATACAAGAATAAATAACCATATAACGAATGCGTTTTATATTTTAAGAATGCACTAATCACTGCTACTGGTTTAGTTCGATAAGTTGCCTATAATTACTAAATTATTAATAAAAAAAGTATATTGGTCTATCAGACTTGAAAGGTATAAAATAAATTAAAAGTAACCATAATAGTGATATAAGAAAGATATAATAATAATAAGTGACTACTACATACAAGAATATAATATTAAGCAGTTCTTATAAAAAGCAAACAAAAGCACACATTCATATTTCGTATATTTTCGCAACGCAACTAAAATATTCCATTATCGTGTCAAACAAATTTGCATAGAAGTTTTTCAATAACGCCCAAATATATAATTCGCCACTCTTAATACTTTTTTTTACATAGCGGAAGACTATTAAAAGTGTTGATGCCCATATATGCATATTCGAAACCTAAATGGTTAAGCCATTGTACTGGTATACCAAGCGTATCATTATTCTTGATGCCATAAGGGCGGAAATCACAATGTTTGAAAACCCAATGTGGATCCTGAGATGGCTACAAGAATATACATTACATACCGTAGACCTATTGTCGGTTTTATCACATCTTTATAATTTGTTTCCGTTAAGTTTGCGTCGGCTTTCCTATGATTTTTGAAATTACGCTCAGCTTTATCTCGAACTGTGAATGAACATGCGCATCTATCTTTAGTATATTTGAATTTTTATGGTAACGTGTTTACGTGAAAAGAGGGAAGATGTTACGAATTCCATTTTCCAGAAATAACTTTATAGAGTAGTTGTAAGTGTTATGGTTTTGGAGTAGTACCAATAAAAGGGTTAATTTAGTTCATAATTAAACAGAGCACCGATCTCACAGCTTCTACTATAGAATAAGCCCGTCATATATGTATTGATGTAAAAAAAGACAACATGAAGCACGTTTCAGTATTCCTATAACATTCCTTATTACTTGGTTCTATAATCGAAAAGCTTTCCTAATATGAGGTAGCCCTTTAAAAGACAAGAGCGTACTTAGCCTAGATTGAAAGTAGGCATGATAATAGGAAACTATTACTTCGATACTGGTCACATTCCTCAACTTTTATAGCACAAAACACGTCAACAATAACTGCACACATATTAATTAATCACATAACCGTCCTAATTTATATTATTCTGAAGATAGAAACGTAGAAATGTGTTGAAAAACCATGTTGAAGAGCACTTAATATATGACATTGTTTTGAAAATCGTACTAATTTCTCACATATAATTCTCTTCATTACTTTGGTAGAACTGACACGAGTGACATCGGTCTGTTATTTTTTTCACTTTTGTTCATTACGCTTCTTATATAGCGACAACAATTGAGAAAGCGCATCTGCAACATCAGCTTCAGTATCACTCGGATATGGTATACTAATTGCCATAACTTGTAAGACAATCGTTGAAAGCTTGTGCTTTTTCGTAACCTTTAAACAACGCAAATGTCTTAAATTAGTTAATATTTCAGTTTAGTGCTGGTATTACTACATATTATTATGTTCTAACCAATTCTACTTTTATTTCTAGATGTCTGTTCCGTTATTACACAGTTGCCTGGCAGCATTTAATACACATCGATAATTTTACGTTATAAATTTACTTTCCACTGCAAAACGACACAATTCTTTTAATTTGATAAACTCTTTTGTAAACTCTTTTATGCTTATATATTTTAATAACAAAACAATCTTACAAAATACATTCAGTGAATAGTATGGATTTTACTATAAAATAGCTCAAAAAGAATGTTTTTAGCAATAAACCACATTAAAAATTATAAATGCAAAAATGTTCTTCGCGAAAGAAGAAAAAGAATTTATAGTTCACACTCTACAGAAGATCGCTGATTGAAGAATAGGCTTTAACGGGATACATCTACAGTGGATGCATACATAATTACATTAAAAGAGTAGACAGAGAAAATCAATTCAGAAATGGTTTATTTAGATTGGATCGCAGGTAATTTTTGGTTATTACCACGAAACTTGTTACTTTTATAAAATTTTCTGTTGTGGGAAATAGCAGAAAGCTTAACTACCACAAAACCTTTCAAAAACTGCAAAAGCATTCTCACATAGAATTTTTCCAGTATAATTAAACGAGTTTTTGAAGTTTAGTTTAAGGAGTAATACAATCAAAGAATTTGAGACCTCAAAAATTTTTTCATTAAATAAAGACAAAATAAATCCTGACATTTCTCGCATTTAAGAAATTTTAACAAATAATCCACCAGGTCAAGAGATTTCCGCAAATCCAGCGCTCATTCCTGTGTCTCAAAAAAAATGCGATACTAACTTCTTTAAAAAGACGGGGAAAAACGAAATTTCAATATAAAATAGTACAAGAAAAAAATTGACCTAGAGCTGAACCACCAGCAAAGTTTAAAGAAAATTAAACTGAAAAATTAAACAAGGGCATTAAGTACTGCCCACAAATTAAAGCAACAACACAGCAGAATGGTGATGATGATTGAAAGTAGCTCTGAGAGCTAAGTAAGTTAGATATGAACGACGATTCAGAGTCATGGATGTCTCTGATGCAAATGGACATAATGACGATAAAGCGGAACAGAGCTAAATACAGACGAAATTAATATATCTATGTATGTACATTATGACTTGTACGTACTTATCTTTTCATCCTAGATATATCTCCACTTTTAGGCCAAATGCGACAGCAATCAATTAAATATCAATTTCTTCCAGAACATAAATTATTATGTTTGTGTTTACAATACTTCCTCAGCGGAGGAAATTCACATTTAAATAATCGATGGGTTTAGCGGTTACTTTGTGGTACATTTTTAATATAGGACTTTAAGTGGTATAACAAAGTAAAAGTATTATTTTATTTAAATTGTACACTTAATGTGTCTTAAATACTAATAAAATATATAACCCCGAGCAACAAAAATATTAAAAAAACAAAGAAATCATTGATATATCTGTTTCATTTGACCTAAAAGTGAAAATATATCTGTGATTAAAACATAAATACAGTCAACAATATTATTTAAAGATGTTGCTAAGATTCTTTCAACACTACCATTCGACGGGTTTACATACATATGTTCAACACAAATTTTGTTTCTAGTGAAGGAGGTCCTCTCATTATTTTCCGATTTCCAATTACTGACTATGTTTTGTTATTATCCCTTAACTCAAGAAATTATTTTCAATTTTTGCAAAAATCGAAATATAATTGGATCCAATATTTATTTTATTTTATATCAATAGCCTATGTGTAACTCATAAACATTGATTTAACATTGCATAAACCACTTTAGTAACCAGATTTTGAAAATGTTATTAGGTAGTTTCCGAATATGGATTAATACATACCCAGCATTACCTTACATACATTTCTATTTACTAAATCGCACCAAACAGACTACTCCTAAATGTTTTGCAGTAAGCATTACATTGGTGTATCTCTTATCCTCAAATTTGATTTTTCTACGTCCTATTACTCCCCACTCACTTATCTTACCATAACCAATCATTTAACACAAATATTGTGTCATTGTATTACTTTGTATTACTGTCACACTAAATATTTCTGTGCATATTTAAATATATAACTTTCATTTTTTTTATTATTTCGAATGAGTTTTTTAGTTTTATAATGGAATTCAACTTATCCTTGGATGTCATTATTAAAATCTCCATCTTCAGCATCGGTATAATTCTACTTATCGCGAACTCGTTGACTTTATACTGACAAGCATAGTATGTTATAATTATTATATTCTTCTATAAGTGAATCCAAATATAACTCTTTTATTTAAATTAAACTTTAATGAAAAAGCACATTTTTAAAACACTACAGAATCTGGAATTATCCAAAACTGTTAATACGCATCCTGTACTAGTAACATTTCAGAGCGTATCATTTGACTACTAGAGAGGCTGCTACATTAATAAGGACAACATTTTTCAAATGCACTATTTGTTTAAAAATAATACCCAAATTCCCAAATCGGTGTGTATGTGTATTTCTACCCCCTGTAGAAAATATCCCTTAACTTTACAAAACTTTTCATAAAAAGTACAATGATTTAACATTACACATAAATCATAAAGTAAGAGGTATTTTTAAATCATTAGAGATACAGGCTTTGTATTTATATTTATTATTATCCCATAATATATCAAAAGCACTTATACTGTTACAGTCTAATACTGGTGCCGCCTGTAATATCCACCTATAAATGTATAAGTATTATATAATAAAATTTATTGCCAGAGACATTGCATGTAAAAGCCATTAAATTAAAATTATGCAAGTTAATGAGCAACATTATTTTCGGATTGTAAGAAATATGCCTGGTAACTGCAGGATAAATTTATATCTTATAAATAGCCTATAATGATAAATTAATCGACAGTAGTTAATAAGTAACGCTATTTATACCATACTTCAATAAATCGACTTAATGTTAGTGTTGATTGAACCCGTCTCTTCTCATAAGTTTGAACCGTAGGTAATTACACTTGTAATTTTGTTGCTGTATTATTAATACATTCAATACGATGGAAATAGTGCAATATTCCTCGAAGTCTTTGGTTTCTTTCCGTCCATCATACAATTAATATATGTATTTTTTGACCTTTATGTACTTATCTTTTTATTTCCTGATTTATTTCCATCATACATGCATGCGGAATATTTCAAATTTAAATCGGTAACCTCATTAATACTACCTTCAGTTTTGTCGGACAATCAGCTCATTACTCATTTTATCTAGAGGAATTTGAGAGTAAGCAAATAAATCTACTTCACTAGATTTACATTTATAAAAGAGCGTTACTAAAAGGATACTCGGACATTCTAAATCTTGGATAAAGTCGCTCTTAATATTCTCGTCGTCTACATTTATTTAATTCAGAATTTCGGAATATACTCAAGTTTTGTATTTGGCACAGAGTTAACACTTATAAAATCGATTTTACACATGATTAATTTATTCGTCATAGTTATATAGCTCTGTCTGAACAATCTCACTGGCATAATTTGATGTTAAGTCTTTGATGTTAATTTATGTTAATTTTTTTTAATAATTAACAGCAATTGTATATAATGTTAGCAAAAGTCGTTTTGGGATACGACTATCAACGCATGGTAAAATAAGGATCAATGTTGCTATGAATAAGTGAGACTGTACCAACCGAAAGACACCAACACTATGCTATAATTCTAAACATTTTTTAGCACATATATTGATTTATTTATCCATAAACTGTGTAATGTGTCTTCATTGCTTTATTACAACGTTACCTCGCCGAAAGTAATATTTCACTGTTAATGAGGTCGATGCGAATGTTAGCTCAACCAGAGCAGTCACCAAAACAAACAAGCGTCACCAAAAATACTCGAACGCCAAACTGTACACACTGCACTACGTACGGCTAATCGCTCTTATATTTGAAACTAAATAGTTAGTTTACAACGAACACAACGTGTGGTGTGCGCAGCAGTCACATGTTACTTCATGCTCTATAAACAATATTGTTAGTGGAAGTTTTTTCTGCAATTCTCTATTGTTAGTTTCATTCTTATTTCCCATTAGGTACATAAAATTTGAACCTTTATGACACCGTACAATTTTATGTCTTCTATCTCCCATTTGGAATACCCAAATACTACAGTTTGCCTGTGTTATCGCTACAAACAGCAATCATGTGGAACAGTTAATAAATTGCATTATTGAATAGCTTGAGTGCAGTAGACTTGTGTGTGTATCCCTCAACAAAAATGGACGTGTATATGTGCTATGTACCATAAAGCCGTATTAGTTATGTTTTGTACTTTGTCTACATATAATTGCAAATTGGTTAAGGACTTATTACCTGTGGACTCTATAGAAAATATTCGATTAGATATCCCCTTCTACTTAACTGTTATATACTCAAATCATCTAATCGGTACATCTTTGCTTTATATGTATTTATCAATTATTACATTTTGATTAAAGAGCTATACGAAGACTATTTGAACGAAAAACCAGATCCTTTTGCAAATGGTGGCACTAATCAAATCAATGCTGATTTTTTACCACCACACGCTGAGGACTCTGATATGGAATAAGTAGCTAAGATTAACGTGATGGCAGGTGGAATCAAGGTTTAGTCAAAGTGCGTTAACGAAGGAAGTGAAGATGAAGATAGTTCTATACTTCTCTAAAATGTAGAACTCCTATTTAACTATTTAACAATTAGGAATTGCTAATGTTATAAACAAGTTTATACAATATTATACGCAAATGACAAAAAAATACACGTACTGTTTCGTTTCCGTATGTAAAAGACTTCCATATACATGATGTTTGTCACGCGGACCACATCGAAGCATCAACTTAGTGACACGACTATATCGTAGTTGACAAATTTTCATTTCATATTCGAAATATGGTACAAGAGAGAGTTAGTGCCCACTAGGAAATTAGAGATAAATTCTTTACTGCGATGCCAAATCTTTGAATTGTAGTGGGGAATGTGAAAGTATGCCAGTACTCGATAATGTATTGCCTGGGTAATAGACAGTGAATCTTTAGTAGATGTGAGGACTTCTGTTTCGAAGCGGATTATCTATTACAGAACAGAATTACACAGTTAATAAACCAAATTCTTGTAAATGCAAACGCCAACTGTTTGTATTTATAGGTAAAGAACAAGGAGAAGCATACCAAGTTAATGTTGGAGAGGAAGAATATTCATTAATCTATGTATGTCCGTATTACAAACGCTCTGAAAGAAACATCACTGCCGAAAGCCTCTTTACCACGCTCCCTAAAGTCGCGCTCCCTAAAGGAGCTTACTTAAGCACAAACATTGAAGAATAACAAATCCTACCTGTCATATATATAAGTAAGGAACAGGATAGTAACATGAACCATTTAGGTTTTCGTAGTGAAAGAATTTTATGCTCCCATAAAAGTAAGAAGAGTAAAACCATTGTGTTTCTGTCTAGTATACACTTTACTACAGAAATTGATGACATGGTTAAAACCAAAGAACCTGAAATAAATCCGTACTACGATTCTACCAAGGCCAGAGTTGATAAAATGAAGGAAATGATAACGCAATACACAACTAAGAGGCAAACAAATCGTTCTCATTGGCCTTTTGTACAACATTTTCAATACTGCTTGTTCAGCAACGCAGATCATTTATTTTGAAGACAATCCAGGAATTGCCTGTAACACTAACAATCGCGTCATAATATAATTTCTAAAAAATCTAAAGGCGAGACCTCCGAATAACTTCCATAATAAAAAGTTTTATAAATAGCCATAAGACCTCCTACTTGAAGTTCACTGATTATTATGTCATGTGCAACATTGCAAATAAAAAGAAGTAAAGGAGGGCGCACAAGGAGTGCTATAAAAAATTTCTAAATAAACTCTGTGTGCTGTGAGAACCCTATCTCAACTCCTGTATGCAGAGAATGTATGAAATAAACATATAATATTTATTTATCCTAAAATAATCCATCATCATGTACTTTTATCTTTCCTTACTTTCGAATACTTTATACCTACAATATATAAATAAACCCGCATCACAAATGCGTATTTATCATTACAACAATAATTTTGTATTTATAAACCTATAGAGTACCGGGTTACCTGGTACCGAAAAGATCCAAGGTGCCCTTTATAAAATTGTAAAAATAAAATCTTTGCTATTTTGACTAAAAATATGTTTTTCATAGCTGAAACTATTTTTTGTTGTGTCAGGAAAACAGAAAATCAAAATATCCAAACGGCTACTAAGACAAAATAGTACCCGTGTACTTCGTATGACACCATAAGCATTAGTTGTGTTACGAGTAACTGAGCACTGAGGCTATGCAGATTAATAATAACTGTACCAGTTCTAATTCGCCATTTATGGTTTCATATATTTAGAACTTTTTAAGTAAAGTAGGTAGTAACGTTGTGCCATTAAATTTGTTATTATATTTATCCTTCTGCTAATATGGAAATGCTACTTCTCGATAGAATTTACTGACTTAGATCACAAACTATGTATTGGGTAAGTTGCCTGAAGATATAACAGCTAAAAGATGTCCTTAAAATGTACTTCAATATTACTTTTTTTTTATTTTTATACTATTTCACGCTCATTTCTACTACGTACACAGTTCGAAAATAGAGCCGTGTAAAGTGTCTAGTGTTACTGGTAAATATTTTAGAGTAAAGAATGTAGAGTATATACCTATTTTAAATTGCCTCTAATAGTAATTTCACACTAAATCGACCAGTAAAGGATAGCAAGCATGCATCCAAACAAAGACAGTAGAAGATAGTGTAAAATTTCTTATGAAAACAGTGTTAACTTCACCCCTATATATCTATAACGTGTAAAAGTAGAGTAAATGTGTTTACACTACGTAGAGAGATGTTTACTGTAAAATTTACCTGTGCACTCCATGTTAATATTTTACTCTAGAAAGAGTGGACCTATATAAACACCGGCTAGTGTTAATTATTTACACTAAATTTCTAACTGTATAGTGTATATTCCTGGGATTGAATAAAAAAAAGTTTGCATTCATGTACCACATTAATCAATGTCCTAAAATATACCTAATAAGTAGGTTTATGAGATTTTAAATCACAGTACCTACTTTAATTAAGTATTATATTCTAGCTACAGTGCCGCATGTCAGAAAATAGAATAAATCGCACAAAGAAACCGCTACTTTAATGGCAATTATTATATCGTAAATAAAACGCAAAGCTTTTCTCGTAAATAACTGTATGTTACTCTTTTCGAGAATTTTACAGATACCTACATTATATCTATATCTTTTCAAGAACACCACATATACTTCTAGATCTTATAAGGTAAGCCTTTATTTCACATTTAAACTGCATTAAATTTACATCGTATAATCGTCCGTCATCAATAAATTATTTCCGTTTCTTTTAATTGATGTCTAAAGATCCCTCGCAGCGAAGAGCGTTTTATTCAATAGTGTTTGGTATAATCGTGTATTGTATAAACACACGAGCACGCATTATCGTATTTGTTGAACGAGCCAAAGTATGTGGTGAATTTGATTTATACTGTAATAAGAGACATGCACAGCCCACTCATTAGCCGTTTTGCTCTGCACTAAATTTTGGTGTCGATACGAGAATGCTGTAAAGTCTACTTGAAGTCGTTATCGTTTATTAAGTAGTTTATGTAATTATTGCTCTTCTCTCAAGATGGTTCTTATAAATACTCATCATTTCTTTTTTTTACTTATAACCCGTATACCTACCACTTTTATTGTGCACAAGGGGCGAATCTTACGAAGTAGTTATTCGGAACAAAATGAATTGGCTTAACTTCAAAGTTAGTGTTGCCTTAATTTTTAAAAGATGTAACACAACATTGCACACTAAATGAAAGGTATATTCCTATACACTCTTTACAAACAAGTGGAGAATCTAGCAGAGGAGGTAATTGTCCGTAGTTTTAATATAATGCAACATGCAGTTCAATAAAACAATGTTCGTATGAAAAAGGATTTCCATACATCATCATACATCATAAAGCAATTTCGTTAAAACTATTAATGAACATTAGAGTATGTACAACGTTTTCATTCCAATTCAAAGTCATCAAATTCAAATTAAATTTCGTATAAAAAAAGGATAAAATGCAAGACAAGAGAATTCAGTACAATCTACTTAGTGGTAAATACAATACAAAAACCAATACCTGAAGTTTCTGTACAACCAACAATAAATGCCTAATACATTGTTACCACTGCCATTTACTATTGTACGTTATTGAAAAATTGGTAGGCAGGTACAGCTTGATTTTACTGTAAAACAGAAATTGTTTTCGGTTTTTGTTTAATAAATTAGCCGTTTTACATTGGTAAATTTTGCTAACGATACGAGAAACCTGCAGTAAATAACTTGATTTATCGTTTTTAAGTAGTTTAAACATAATTATTTTCTTTTAAACCGTCAAGATATTCTTATAAATATTCATCATTTCTTTTTTTTTAAGAACTTATAACCCGTATACCTACCACTTTTATTGTGCATTTAAAAGTAATCTTAAAAATAGTTTTTTCGGAAAAAAATGAATCTGCGCCAACTTCAAAGTTCCATCAATACAGTTGCTCCGCATTTTTAAAGCGATGTAACATTACATTGCAAACTAATTGAAAGTTATTACAATAGCGATTTAATGTATATACATAATCTAAAGTACAAACAAGTGAAATCTAGCAACAAATTGTCAATTTTAATATAATAACATGCAGATTAAAAAATGTTCATCTTATTTCCGCGTCAGATACATCATAAAGCAATTTCGTTACATCCTATTAATGAACATTAGAGTATGTACAACGTTTTCATTCAACTCAATTAACGGAGAATAAAAAGTCATCAACATTCAAATTAAACTTTTTGATAGAAAGCCACAATCGGACTTGTTTATGCAAGACAAACAGTAATTCATTTAGTACAATCAACTTAGTGGTCAATTTACAAAAAGGGATTACCTGAACCCCTTACTCCAAAATATTTACCATTGTTACCACTAGAAATTTACTGCTGTGTTATTGAAAAATTGGTAGGCAGGTACAGCTTGAATAAATTACCATAAAACAGAAATTGTTTTCGGTTTTTGTTTAATAAATTAGTATTTTACATTGACACTTATCTGTAACTCTGCAGACCTCAATTTTAAGTCAGTTAGGACATTTTATAGCAGTGATTTCGACTAAATTTTACGAATTTTTTGGAAACTTCAATGCTAAGTTAGACGACAAACCTCAGCAGTAACTAACACATTTTTGTTTTTCATGGCGGTTATATTTTTCTAAAACCGTGCCAGATATCATATTATTATTCATTCCGGAGTTTACCGTTTTAAATATATAAGAAATCTCAGGATATAATATAACACTGATTTGTGTTCGCAGAAGTTCAATTCTGCGACTTCCAAAATATAATTTTATTACAAATACATCTGCGCCAACAAAATGACAAAAATCCATCAATACAGCTTTGCGTCAAAGTACTAGTCAGGTTATTATTGTAAAGAATGACTAATATGTTACTATTATGCAATTAGGCGCCTTCTTTTATCTTAAGAAGCATACAAATACAATGTACTGAATCGTATATCCATCGAAAACTGTCATCTACATTTGGAACTAAGTGAGATACTGGATGAAGAGCTATGGGGAACAGTTGACAGAATCAGTTATGAACATTTACAATACCAGTTCAACTCAACAACGGAGAAACACAAGTTCGACAAACTCAACACCAGAAAGCCACAACCAGAACTAGATATTATCGAGAAAACAGTAATCAACTTAGCAGAACATCAACTTACAGTGGAAGAAAAGAAACTCCTAGCAAAGGGATTAAACTTCGCAGTTACCCCCTCCAAGATACCCGAGGAAGATATTATCACCTTGAATCTGCCATAAGAAACCTACCGACTAAAAAGGTAGAAAAAATCAGACATGAGACATGCCGAATATTACAAAAAGTGAAACGTCCGACAAGGAATATCACTAAATGTGAAGAGAAAGCTTTGCAAGAACGAAAACTTGATCGTCGTACGAGCTGATAAAGAAAACGTAGGTAATTGTACACAGTTCGAAAACAGAGCCGTGTAAACTGTCTAGTGTTACTGGTAAATATTTTAAAGTAAAAAATGTAGAGTATATACCTATTTTAAATTGCCTCTAATAGTAATTTTACACTAAATCGAGCAGAAAGGATAGCAAGCAGCATCTAAACAAAGACGGTAGACGATACGATAATATATTTATTATCAAAACATGTTAACTTCAAATATTATTTATATCTGTAATAATTGGTGTTTGTAAGGTAGTTTGGCATCTAAAGTACGGCCGACAAGATAAAGAAGGCCGAGAACATTGAAATAAAAATCGGCAAGGTTAGGTTTCGATAGAAAACGCTATGTAAAACTATCGGAATTCGTAAATCCGAGGTAATGTCATCGCTTTGAAATGCGGAGGTAACAAGGTTCGATCCCGCTTAAGTCCGCTACGATTTTTTTTGATTAAAACATTTTTATGATAAAAACACAAACAAGCTGGTGCTGGTCAATGGAGGTGGTCCAAACTGAAAGAATGGATGGGCTAGAAATATGTCTGTAACGTGTAAAAGTAGAGTAACTATGTTGCACTACGTAGAGAATGTGGTACTCTAAAATTTACTCGAAATATTTTACTCTAAAAAAAGTGGACCTATATAAACACCGGCTAAAATTTCTAACTAGTTAATAATGGACGAAAAAATACAACCAGAAGATACCTGCACTTCTGACGTCGGACCACTACAATAAACTAAACAGGGATCCTACTAGTAAGATTGAGAGACAAATTAGGAAAGCCATAAAGGACTCATCTATACCAAAAGAAGAACAAAGACGGCTACTTTCTTCGGAAAGTCGATCATCACGACTATACCGGTTACCAAAGAACCACCGGTTACCACAAAACAGAAAATCCTCTCAGACCTATGCCCAGTTTCTGTAGATGTTCTACTGATGAATTGGCAAGATATGTTGCTAGGCAACTCCAGCAGTACACCGGACTACGCAGTACCATCAAAGATTGATACGGCAATCACATGCAAATTATGAAAAATCCAAGTAATCTCAACCGAGAAAAAGATGGGTACAAACTGAGCAACACCTGGCGAATAACTACAAGATCGTCGACGTAACCACATAATCGAAACAGATGCAGCTCATCGAACTGTAACAAATCAGAAAAGCGAAAAAGAAACAAGATATATGACGAGGTGCAGAAGACAACAACATCAGTCTTTAGAAACCTTCTGTAGAAGTTGACAGCATAATCAGCGAAATATCAAGTGTAAACTTATCTACTTATGAAAGTTTTTTTAGTATATGTTAATAGTATTCTTCTTAGAATCAAAATACTTTCTTTCTGCGTGTACTTGGAACAAATACTTGATTTTGGAAAATTTCTGGTTCAACGTTATAAGTTCTTCCAGAGAATTAATAGGCTTTCTAGTTTACAATTACAAACAGTTACACAGTTTGTATTTAGTGTTTAATGCGAATACAGATCCACATAGCAACTAATTGCAAAAACAAATAGTACCTAATGAAGATAAATAAAACAACGCAAATATAACTTGTATGAATCCAGATAAACTGAAAAATATTAGATAGCAATGCAGCTGAATTGAGAAAATAGGCGATAGAAGTAAAACAGTATATCCCTAAAATTATAAATTTAAAAAATATTAATCATTTTAGATTGACAACTATTTAAAAACATATCAGGTATACGTATGTGTATATAAAATAAAATAAAAGCAATCATATTAAAAACTAGATTAAATGGCTATTATGAACATGTGACCTTAAAACATGCAATATAATATTTATGAAGGCGTTAATTTTTTCATGATACTGCGAAAGTGAATTTTAACACGCACTGTTTGTGTACCCTAAATCCTTACCGATTGTGTATTGTAAATGGTACATGGAGTATCGTAATAAACTTCAAGATATAACTGCACTCTGACTGGTCCGATGCTTGCATACATTTCAGATCTTCGAACTCATGTATATGCACATGACTAACAGACAACCGTCGTTCTATTTCATGTTATGAGCGTAGTGCATGCGATAAAATGTGTTGAACTTCAGTGGAAAACAAACGATACCTGTGTACCTAAGGTATTTTAAAAGAACATATCGATAAATACAAGTCTTGTGTCGAATCATTCAGTTATTTCAGACAAAAATTTGTTCAACCACGTCGAAATCCTAAATACCCAGTAAAAACATAATAGGTACCTACCATAAAATAATAAACTCGGTTGCTAGTAATGAGGATAGCTTACAATTTTAATTCAACATATTTGTTTTTTGCTGTATATAAAAAAGTTTACGTTGAATGTACTGCAATGTTAAAACTGTACACGGTAGGGGTAAGATTTTTCGTAAAAATTCATGTATCATACACCATATACTATATAATTTTAAAGATTGAGATAACGATAAGAAACATTCCAAGCAGTACAATACTAGTAAGGATGTTTTACATTCCGTTATGCTATGGATATGTAAGCGCATATAGGTACGCAATAAGAACTCGCGTGTTACATTCTTTCAAATAAATTTCGCTTTCTCTAAGCGTGTGTTTTCTTAATTCCCTTTCGAAAGGTTTGGAAATAAATTACAACAAATTAAATTTGGCAATGTCTACATTGATTGTTATTAGTTATTTGAGACATTTGTTACCCGTTTCGAGGAATTTAAATATATACTATGTGCAATTATATAGGCATCACACATCAGTCACACAGTCATAATGTCCCCATAATAATCATAAAACTCTACCCACTTGAGTTAGAAATCTATGTGAGAAATACAAGCAGTAGAGATAGCACAGTGTAAAGTCAGTGTAAAGTTTTACGTCAAAAAGTCAAGTGGTTGTTAATCTTCTTCGTATGCGATCGTAAAAAATGGATTGCAGGCTTCAAGAAGAGCAAATTTTCCATTGAAGATGAACACTGATCGGGAAGGCCAGTTTCTGTGTCGGTCCTAGAAAATATCTATGCAGTGCATGACATAAACTTTTCAAACTGTCGAATTGGGCTAAAACGAATATCTGAAGCACTGAATATTTCATATGTTCACGTCGATTTGGATATGAGAATAGTTTCTGCAAAATGGATCCCCAAATGTCTGAATGTTGACCGGATACGTACAAGGATAAAAGCATCACGTTTTATCTGTGATGGGTTTGAAAATGATGCAGACTTCTTCAGTCGTATTGTTACTATGGATGAAACTATATTTCTACGAAACAAAGCAACAATCGATGGAATGGAGACATTCTGGTTCTCCAAGGCATAAGAAGTTTCAGTTGGAAAAGTTCTTGCTCCAGGTGTTTGGGATTGCCATGGAGTAATCAGGATTAATTTTCTGGATAAAAGTAGAAAAATTACTGGGAATTATTATTTGACATTACTGACCACTCTATGAAACAAAAATAGGGAGAGAAGATGCAGAAATGTGTCCAAAGGTGTTTTGTTTTTGCAGGAACACCCCTCTTATTTACCGGATCTGGCTCCGTTCAACCATCATGTCTCTCCTCAATTGATTAAAAGACCGTCAATTTTCTTCCAATGAAGATGTGATAGAAGCTGTGGAGGCCTGATTTGCAGTGCAAGATAAAAATTTCTTTGTGAAAGGTCTAGAAGAGTTGCAGATTCGTTATAATAAATGTACCTAATTAAGAGGAGAGTATGTTGAATAACAATATTTTGACTTTCAAATTTTGTTTGCTTCTAAAGTAGGCAAAAAATTTTGCAATACCAAAAGATAATTGTAGACCTCACTTAAGTCAAAGACGCTAACTATTTTCACGCATATATTGCTGTTTCATCATCTCTTGCACAAAGTTTACTACATAGACAAATGTACCTTATTAGGACGAAAGAAAAATCCCAATTTCGTACAACAGCATCAGTTAGTAGGAGCACCATCCGACACTCTTGTACGAAATATAATATCGTGTGGTAGAACTTTTTTGCCATGATTCAAGCTAACTTTAATGTTTCACACATAATCTGCTGGAATGTGTATTGAATATGCCATCTCTAATAATAATGTTTTAAAATAAAATAATAACATTTTATCAAATGCAAACTTCCAACTTTGTGAAGTCTTTTTTTTAATTCAGAGTTTCGGCGTGTCTTCTTGTTACGACGGGGAGATTTCAAAGTAATATAATCTCTTTAGAAGAAAACTAATTCATCCTTTCTATAAGAATTGAAGTTTTAACATGTGTATTAATTATCTAAAAATACCAATTAATGATATATGTGCGTCAACAGTTTGTACTGTCTTATTGTTTTAAGAGTTTAATAGTAACTATAATTAAATCACTTAAAAATATTGAAGATGAAAAAGGAGATGGAATTAATACAGAACATTTAAAGAATGCACTCCTGGACAAAAAGAAAACGTATACATTTGTATATAACACCAGCACAAAAAATCAATGGAACGATGCTTTGATATAGCTAATAAAAGTTATTAAAATATAGGAAAATGCCCGGGTCAGATTTCAGATACAAATTAACACAGTGCAGTTGAAAAATAAAGTAAATCATATTTCATTTTCATAACAAATTCTTCTCATGTTTACACGAAATAAGGATATACATATTTCTGGAATAATACTACTACAGAGTGAGTACGTTTTCTGATTCAAAGAACTGATAAAACTGAACTAGATGCCGTAATAACAGGTAATAGGTGGGTGCTACAAAAACTCTACTCGTTGCAAATGTCTCCAGGGGTTTGAAACAACTCGAACTAAATGTTATTATTGATCTTAAGTCTAATTTGAAGTCTGTTACTGGAATTTAACTATTGAATGTGCATACGTCTGTTAGCAATACTGTGGTCTAAAAAAATAGACAACCGAAGACATTTTTTTTTTATTTTATATTCTGAAATGCGCAGAATACTGTAAAAAAATGCAAACTCCATATACAATAATCGTCCCTAATATTACAAATAAGATTTATTAAATTATCAATAGAATTTTTTCAATTATTCTAGAAACTTATCAATCAAACCACCAGAGACAGGCAATTAAGAAAAAGAACCCATGACCATTTTCGGTTAATACAGGAACTAAATAAATTGAACAACTTTTTTTCTAACTAATAGCGACTTTAATAATGATGTCAGAACAAGGCGTTCTCTTGAATGCGCTCATTTTTCTTCCTAATTCTCTTACATTAATTCGTAAAAATGACAAAGTACCGTGAAGGATGGCTTTGTAATGGCACTGGTTAATATAGAACGGCTATTATGTTCATGAGCTTAGCTTAGTCGTGCCGCAACTTTTAATTTGACAAATTATTGTTCACTGTGTGGTCCGTGTGAATTCTTTTTTGCTAATTAATTGGCGGTAATTGTGTGGTTTTGGTAAGCATTTATCACGGTAAACGCTCTTTAGCAAATCAAGAAAGTTGTTATTCTTTCTTAATAACATTTTTAATAACAAAATAAATATTTAATTTGTGATGAAAATCTTTTGGTCACTATAATTTTTAATCGGTAGGTTCTACTACTACAAGCTAAAGGAGTTGTATGTTTCCATATCTTTAGAAACAAGAATTAAACACAAAATTCAATGCTATCCCTGCAACTATTTGTTTTCGCTGATAATGAATTATTCTATTACTATAACTGTGAGTTGTTTATACAGTTACAAAATATTAGCCAGGGTAATACAGCAAGCCTTGAGTCATGGATACAATTTGAGACAATGAATTTGTTTTTATGTTGTCTCTTCAAATTTATCTAGGTGTTCTATTTAAGGCAGCACTTATGGTAATACTAGGACCTAGAATCCGAATAAAATTAATGAATTAATCTTTACTTGTTGAATACTAACGAATTATTTCAGTCGAGATTATGAAGAAGAACATACAACCCACAACAGCTATGGAATAATCTGAAAAATAAAGCAATTACATGTTTATTAAAAGGGAGGACGGGCATCTTAGACACTAAACCTGAGAGAAGTCACAACATTAAGCATAAGTTATTAAAAAATATTCAACTGAAACCCCAGTATAGGAAAAGTGTGTTTGCATGTGTGAAATATAGTTTGCAATCAAAAATATCTCGGAATAAAAAGTGAAAGATGGGAAAAAAAGCGGAATTAATAATATTTCATCTTTATGGTGTGTAGCAGCACCATAAAGATTATACCTTTTCTTCTATTGCAGTTAGTGCGGCGAAAATTACTTACAAACAGTATAACGTTGTAAAATCAACGGTAATATTTTTTACTCATTATACGTTTTGTTATAGGGAATTCATAAACGAATTACTTTTTACGATAGAGTTAAAACATTTGGATTCTTAAGCAGACCGTCGCTAGGGAACTCTGCAATTATAAATGCGCTACTTACTAGCTAAAGCAGCAGTAATAATAATTTAAGTCCAATCGATATACTCGTATGATTTTATATGAACGACCAACTGTAAAAAAGCAGATGCTTAGTATAAAGTTTTCAACTTTTGTAAATAAAGATTTTTTCGACTGTAAAGTTAAATACAGATTATGTGTAGTGAATGTGCTGAAGATACACATAATATACTTAATGTGTTTGACATGAAGTATATTATGTATCTTCAGCACATTCACTACACATAATCTGTATTTAACTTTACAGCCGAAAGAATCTTATTTATACCTCTTCGGTGCTGAAAAGATTATATGTGAGAATGTAATTCAATCCTAAATTAAAATTCTGCCAGTACTCTTAGAAGATACCTCGGTTTATTCACAATCGTTTAGGTATAATCCTTATTACCTGTCGTCGTGCTGCAGTTTTAATTATCTCTAGATACTTATATCAATACCGATTCATGTGTCACTCAAAGCATAAAAATATTTCACGGCAGATTGAATCTGGAGTACTTGCTTACATATCTAGATGTCTTGCTATATTAGCGTTGTATGTCAATTTTAAACATTGATCACTATATAATAATCAACGAGTAAAATAATATATAAATAATTTATGACGTTACGTGTGCTGGAATTTTTGAAATGAATTTTATCAGAAGGGTATACAATTTTTATGATTCTATATACCTATTTATCCTATAAGTATATACATATTTGGGCTGCTTTTTCAAGTTATTTTCGTTATTACATTATAGCATATTTCTCCAATTTGTAACTACTTCGCGTTGCATATTTCTTATCTGCTTCATTTATTTCCATTGTAGATTTCAAGTTAGATAAGTTAGAAGTTTCCAGAAAGACCTTGAATACGAATTGAAGATTCGCGGTCCTTCTACATCATCTTCTGTCATGGTCATACACCAAATGAGGCAGCAGTTACTGTTCACCGACTGTGATTTTCTTTATTAAACCTTTGCATCCTGACATTTTTGCCTCTATAACGCAAAAATTAAAATCCATGAACACAGCAGTTACTTTTTTTTGTCTCAGTGGTGCTTCGAATACGTTAAATTAGCTACAGCGTTAGCCTTTGCTTAGAGACGCATCAACCGACATAAGACGAACAAATTAAAGAAGGTTCTGACCTTTTAATTGCATTTTTAGTATCAGCTACAAAACAAAGCTATGACTACAGCTAAAGATGCAGAATCAACTCAGACATATCTACAATTAACTCTGTTGCGAATTTGTCATCGGAAGATATGACACTAGTGCCAATACGATAAATCAGCTCATTTACCACATAAACCCAAATTGTGTGATTAACAGTTGTGAGCTTATGGACTTCGAATACAAATTTCCGGGGTACTAATATAAATAATATAACAATCATATATTGACCCACAACCGAGATGAAAATAGACACGTGGTAATTACAAACATTGCTAACATAACCTAGAACAATAGAAGAATGTAACTTCCTTAACATGAGACTTGATAACAGAGGGGGAAACGAGTAATTGTAACCTGCGAATTAGGATAAAAAAATGTTTCGTGTTTTTCAATTTTCAGGGGAGAATAAACATCAAACTGAATCCGTTGAAACCGATCAATAGCTGTTGAAAAGACAGACTTCTACATGCAAAGAAATGTAAGGAAAATGAGGCTGAAATGCAAAGAGATGAAGAGCAATGTAGAGAAAAAAGTACAACTCTAGACTGAATACCACAACAACTAAAATGCCAGAAATGATACGCTAACGTCAGAGCATCTAGTATACATACGTAGTATTAAGAAACGAAACAAAAGTATAAAAGGAGTTTAACAGGATTGTAAAATCGTTGGAGAGGAAAAGGCAAGAAGATATATGACACAATTCTGATAAACTATTGTGCGAAAACATATTTAACAATGACACGTGTTTGCCATAAGAGTGACAGAGACGAATATCTAATCAAATGCTATTTAAGAAGATAGACTCGGTTGACATTTGTGATACTGAAAACCGACAATATAGCTTATTGTAAACATATTTCTACACATACGACACATACTTATTTCGTCATTTTATATTTTTTAAACTTTATTCCTCCTAGTTTAGGGTAGTTTTCTGTGTCTAGTTATATCCTAGTTATTATAGCCTCAACTTAAAACTAGACTACGAATTTCATGTTAAATGACAGTACAACCAAACAAATACGCAGGGTCGTGACCATATAAAAAGAACATTTAAACACATACATTATAGTATGGCTGAATTTTTATCAGCAGAATCTTTGACTTTTATTAACAATACAAATCAACGTTCCTATTTTACTTAATACCTTTGGTTATTACTGTGACATATCAGTACCACATAAATAAAGCATTATTTATTAATTGAAGAAATCTTTACTTGTAGACGAGTGCGTATATGACAAAAAATCCTGCTCTAATGCTAAAGAACATCGTAACTTGATCGCACAAATGCACCTTGTAGGAAGTTCCAGTTAGTAAAATGCGAACAATACATCATTTTACGTTAGATTTATAAAATTATTTAATTAAGAAAGCTTTCAAATAAACATTTTTTTATTATTATATATATGTTTTTATTATTTTATATTCTAAACAACTAAAAAAGTCCTCTTAGAGACACAGACATATACCCTGTCCCAAATTGAATGTATTACGTAAAATATTACAAAACTATTACAGATTTGTATAATTTCATTTCATCTTCATGTACTTTGCTTACTGCATTAAATTAAACCTTCCGTTAGCTAGACTGGCAGTTAATAAGGATTCTTTGTACATAGACTAATGCCTTTTCCTGTCATTGTCAGTTCGTATAGCAATGACAAGCAGCAAATGAATATAACAGTTCTCGTCATACGGTAAAAGTTATATATTGTAAAGTTGTATAATTTCGTGTTGATACCGAAATAGCGGGAAATAGCTAACTACAAAAATCTCGTTTCTAATGTTAATGATATACTTCAAATATGAGAGCATGATCATTTGTGAAGTTCTTCACTGGATCTCTTGGTGCAGAAGTTCACTAAACACTTTTTTAACTAAAACAAAATAATGCTGTCATTATTAATAAAACTGTTTTTATTTTTTATTATCGCCTTGATAATGACAGCATTGCTGTTGAAACGCGTCGGTGTTTTAGTTAAAACTTGTTTGGTGTTCAGTGGGTTAAAGTGTTTAGTGTTATGATCATTTGTATTTCTTTACCAAATATGCAATTCATTACAATATATACATGTTTAAGTACATGTAATGTGGATAATAAATTCTAAAAATATATAAGTGTAAATTATAGATAGCCTTAAGAGCTATTATAAATTATTTGGAAATATACAGGTTTCTTCCCTTCCAAAAATGTAAGGTATATTACCTAGACGTCTGTCCACCATATAATTTAAGCGCCCCGTCATGACTTATTGTAATTATTATAAGGTAAATAATATTTATTCGACAATTGACAATTTATATTATAATTTTGTAAATACAGTCATGGCTAACTAATTAAAAAGGTACTAATGCAAATAGTATGTATTACAAAAGATAAAAATACTAACTTGCCAATATTTCGAAATCTTTTTAGAATAGACATGCTTATACAAAGTAACCCTTATTTTTAATGCCGAACAAGATAAAATTACAAAAATTGCCACTTTCCATTAAAAAAAATTGATTTTCGGCAATTTCTCCGATTTCATTTTCAGGCGTATATTTCGCACACTTTGTATTAATAATGGTGACAATTTTATACAAATAGTATTTAATTAGGTCATCTACTTGAGACAATTTACTTCGAATTAAATAATAAACGTCTTCTTATATGGAAAAAGGGCAATTGATTATCTCCCTGCAAACGTCAAACTTAGCATAAGAATGTCAATAAGTCAAAAAGGGTTAGACTTAGATATATGACATTATACATGAAATATATTTAGAATTTCACGTAAAATCTAAAAACGTAACAATATACAGGGTATTCCATTTAAAATTACGAAGTTGGTGCTTACTTCCGGTAAACATCAAGGTGCCGCCATCTTGAAAAAAAATTTCAGATCATTCCTAGCTATAGTTTTCCCACAATCGATCGTTGCATTTCCCGGTGAACCACCCTGTATAGTTATTTCAGAGAATATGGGAAATTTTTATTTTTAATTCGTAATCATTTTCAACTACTCAAATTTTAGTACTGGTTATGATGAAGTAGTTCTGATCATGAAGAAGGGTTGTTAAAGATTTAGCGCTTCTGTGAAGTTCTACGAAACCACCATATACTTAAGAGGAAGTTCCATTGTGAGGAATATTTGCAAAAATTACTTTTGATGGTAGCATATTAATTACAGGTGACTAACTAGTTGATTTTTCTTTACTTACAATGCAATTAACATCCACGATAGTCATAAAATCTTTCAACATTTTACGAATTAGCTCATTCACAACTTGAAAAAGCATAGCATAGATGACAAGCAAGTTCAGAATCTTATAACTTGGCATTCGAAAGAGAATTGAATGACCTCTGTATCAATTCTACTATACTTAAGCAGTAAAAATATAATCAACAAAAATTGTATTAAAGAAATATATTCTGAAGCCTTTTTACATGTAATACATACACCAAGAACCTTGCCTTAAAAATATATTACTGAACAGTGATAGATATTATATGAAGTGATATTGAAGGCTTCCACGATCCGGTTCTCTGTTATGAGGGCTTTCGGATTTTGAGAGCGTTTATCACCGCGACGACACTAGAGGTAAACCTCTTGATCAGAGGGTTTTCGTCTCTAGTGTGGTTTACCCGTCGAATTATCGTGATCTTCTGGCACGCCCTATCCACTTTTGCTGCTTTTTCGCTGGCTGAATTTAGTAAGTTTTGCATATATATATTTTTTACTTTTGTTTTATTTTATTTTGATTTCCTTTCGTATTGTATTTTGTATATTTACTGCACTATGACACGGTTAAAACCCGGAAGTCCTCATAACATTACAAGATTAGTAATTATTTGCTGTTATATCATAAACGTGTCAATGTATATTTAACGTAGATCCTAGATTTTGACAAAAAGTAGATAAAGTAAAGGTTGATTTTGAAAATGTTTAAGTGAAAAAGTATTTATTTTCTCAAGGTTGCAAACATCGCTTTTACATCCTTTTGTATAAAATTCAAGAATTTATTTTGGTTAAATTTTATAAGAAAAGTGTTCTTAATTTAAATCTTAATCATATATTAAAATCCGTTAGCTTTTATAGTCTTCTGCTAGAAATTCTAAACTTAATAAATGTCACAAACTTGTGCCAATTTCAAAATCCGCGGAATTTTCTACTCAAAGACCACACACATCTCTTTTACATATTGTATAGGACTTTACACATATTTTGAAAGAATACGTATCTGCACCATAAAATACAAAAAGACCAAAAATGTGCTAAAAACTTAGACAACAACCTTAATGTGCACATTTACATTTTAAATTAACGTACATGTTAATAGCTCAAACGTACACATCCACACACAGTGGGAACTTCTTTTCGTCACGTTTTCTATAATGCACGACTAAATAAGAAATAAAGAACGTCTTCTTTTTAAGACCACGCTGATTAAGTAAAATTGTTAGTCCAACGATCAAGTTAATCTATGTATTTATGAAATAAAAATATCTCATTGCACATCGTCTGCCTTAGAATTATATGAAACAGAAAAACATGTGCGCGTGGAAATAAATCATTTCTTTAATTAAAAAAACTGAACAGAAAATTGGACGTTTAATCCATGCTGATTCCTGCATCCAACCCGAACAAAGAACACAATCTCATTATAATAATGACTATAATCACACACAAACACAATGTACATAGTAACGTCTCCGTAAATAACGTATTATTCAAGTAATTCAGCGTTGCACAACTCCTTATCGCATTGGTAATTATTTATACATTTTCGTAAAGCTTTTGTTCCGAGGATACTTAATAAAGAGGTATCCTAAAGTGTAACAGAATTAAAAGTTTAAATTATTTTAATAAATAACCTCAACAGTATCCTGCTGTTTTCATTACAATGCTATATGCTGTATGCATTAGTCATAATGATTATTAATAAAAATTAGATTATTATTTACATATAAAATGTATAGTAATATTACAAATAAAATTTTGCCTATGTAGATGTATTAAATTACCTGCAAACTTTTTTTTACTAAAGTAATTAATTTCAAATATTCTTTAAGAATACCTATGAGAGATCAAATATAACGCATACAACACATTTTTCTAGAGTTTAATTATTAGGAACGCTATACTTATTTTCAAACAGTAATTGCAGAACAAATGTTTATGCTGATAAGAAATTAGACATTTTTTGCTTGCGTTAATTTTTGTCAAGAATAGATATAAAAACGAAATCATTAACATGCGTAATATTACAATTCAATTATAGACTAGTGGACGAAGAATAATAAAATATATGTTTAACAAATAAATAACATTTAAAAGTATTTTCATTGTTATTTTTTGATTCGTCCACTAAAGCTAAACATATGTACATTAGAATAATATGAAGAAGAAAGTAGTCAATTATATGTTTAGTTTAAAAGATTACTTGCAAGAAATGTTTCAATAATATAGTAATTTCTCATTAAATACACTTATTGTTCTTTTTATTATTTATTCTTCTTCCACAGTATACAGTTCAATCTCAACACCACACACTTCCACAAACTCAACACCAAGAAGCCAAATACACGACCAGAACTACATATCGAGAATATAGTATTAACTTATCAGAACATCAACTTACAGAGAAAGAAACGAAAGTCCTAGCGAAAGGATTGAACTTTGCAGTTGCTCCCACAAGGATACTCAAGGAAGAAATTATCATCCAAGTTCAATCTTCCATAAGAAATCTACTGACTGAAGAGGCAGAAGAAATCAGAGATGTGCCGAATATTACAAAAAGCCAAACCAAACAAGGAATATCACTAAAGGTGTAGAGAAAGCTTTGAAGATACATAAAGAACGAAAACTTGATCAGTGTACGAGCCGATAAAGGAAAGACAATTGTAGTAGTAGACAGAAAAGAACAACAGGGATCCTACTAGTAAGATTGACAGACAAATTCAACACAGTAAACGACGGTCGTGCACCTACCCTCAACTAAAGTTCATTTGGTTTAATAACCCGATTGGCCAAGTTCCATTTTGTTGTTATTATATTATTAGAAGTTTGTTTTGTTTACAGTATCATTCGACCACATTACCACAATTACTCTTATCGCAGTACACAATATGCAAATGCAACGAGCCGCATCTTATGTGGGAAATATTTATTATTAAATTGATTAATTACTGCAATATAAAAACACGATAACTTTTTATAGAACTTCGTTTATGTAGAGCACTTTAATTTATTTCATTATAATGTTGAACTTTACACCTTATAGCAATACTTAATTCAAATTTATATAAGTATGATCTATAAGATTGAATGACCCTGTTATTCTCGTCGGAGTTGCTCTAGCAGATTTTAAACAGGAACATAATTTGCAGAAAATCAGTAACATAAAGTTCATGATTCAATAAATTTATATTATAGTAAGCGCAGTCGGATATATATATGTATTGAACTATGGTGATAAACTCATAATTCCTTATCAAAATGTTAGAGAAGTTCACTGATAAGCATCTATCTGACTTGACTTTAATAAAACTGCCAACGGAGAGGAGTATTCCCACTGGAATGCGTTATGGTGGATGACCTGCTGTCAAAATCCAAGCTAGGCAACTATGTAAATATATGTCCTAAACGGATGGAAGAGGATATATGTATGTAAACATTAATGTGACGACGATTTATTCTACCTAAAAAGACAGAATAAATAAGGAGAAGAACAAACTGGATACTTCACTAACATCCCCGCAGCAACAAACTGTCCCCAGAAATTGAAATCAAGTGGAAAAAGAGTAACAAAGATAATTCCAATAACATGTGATGTAAAAAGCTATCAACAGTTACATGAAAAACTGCACCAAAAAAATAAAGACTTTCACATAATTAGAACGAAAAATACTGCAATTAATATCAATGCTGCCAACGAAAAAATGTTTAAAGTTGCAGCTAAGTATTTGAACACAGAGCCCTATCCTCATATGAAAATAAACAACAAAAAGGCCACTGACAGAGTGACTAATGGCAAAGTATTTTCCAGTCACCTGCGATGCTGCCAAGTTGCAGGACAATCCACAATGAAAAATTATCCTATTACAAAAGTCGCAAACACCCTACAATGGAAAATCTAGAAATTTTTACCGATGTGTTATCATTTACCAATGATGAAGACATTAACAAAATCCGCGGCATGAAAACCATCTACATAAAGTGGGAATATGATTATTGAACCTCTTAGAAAATCAAAACTAATTCGTCAGTTCAAACCCCGACATGGTGGCACACTAGAAGATTTTGTCGTAGAAAGCTACGATGCGTTGAATGTGCAGGACCACAATAATTGTATTCGACAAGAAACAGAGTGATGCACTAAAATGTTTCAACTAATGAAATGATAAATACAAAGAATGATTAACAATACGCAGACCTACAACTCAACAACTCAATACAATAGAAAGCTGGATCGCTTCTAGATACAACCTATAAAAAAGCCAAATTATTTGAATCTACTAAATAAGTTCACAGGGCAATTTATCGTCCGAGTGCGTTTCATCGTCAAAAATTTGGCTTTGAGAACTAATCTAAAAACAGCTAAAGAAAAGGATTTACCACCAGCAATTAATTAAATCCAAAATACACTTTCTGGAAGAACTAACAAATTGGTCTATAGATTTTAATAAAAGAACATTTCATCAACATACTTTGAAGAATTTACTATGACCTACGACTTTTCTATGAGTCTGATAAGATATATGGAATATATATTATTTTCAAGACAAGAAAGTTTAATATTAATATTAGAAGAGCTTCCTAATAAAACAACTAATTCATCTGATTAATACTGCAATGCAACAGAAACATGTTCCAAAATTATGGAAATATGCAGAAGTGATAATGTTCCAAAAGTCTGAGAAGCATTTAAATGATATGCCCGGCTATACACAAATATCTTTGCTCTCAATCATATCTTAGCAAAGCGATTAAAATTGGCCATATCTGTCTAATACTATAGCATCATTAGAATTTTGAAGCAGAATCTCTGCTTTGGATCAGGTCCATAGCATTATCAACATAATAAATAAAACTCTCGAAAGAAAAAAAAAATTGTCTTAAGATATTGTTAGGCGTAACACAAGCGTTCAACGTAGTCAGACACAACCAATTGATCTGTATACTATAAAATCTTTCTGTACAATATGGTCGGCTTTGAAAAATCCGCCTAAGCACCGCGGCTATAGACCCGTTTTTTGAGAACGGCATTCAAGGCAAACCTCTGAGGGAAGGCGTATGTAAAAAACCAACTGAATTTAGGCCTAAAGTACAAGAAAATGTTGATAGTTTAGTAAAACCTATAATAGGGTCTCCAAACTTCGATGCCAACTTTTGAATAACGCAGATGTAATGCCTCGAATTAAGCGCACTAAACCGTTTAATTCCTGCAATATGTCGAAAACAGGGTATTATGCGCATACAGATTCAATGTTATCTTAAAACGTAGATGTAAGCCAAAATAGCCAAAATAGTTAGATACTAGGCGCTATATAATAAGACCTTAGTCTTAATAAAATATTCTGACACCAACCTTATCAAAGATTGAACAGGAAATGACACATACTTGAAATGAGAATACTACTAACATGAGTATAATTTGAAATTGAAATGCATATTAAGGAGGAATACATAATGTATAGTTAAACTAAGACCTGCAAAGACTTAAAATTTATTGCTGCTAAATATATTTAACTGCTCATTGTAAAAATATTTATATGTTTAACCTAAGAATGCAGATCTTGAATTCAAATGATGTAGATTCATTTAAATCATACCTTTTGAGCATTTACTCATGAAATAAATAAATATCTTATAAACCTTTGCTTTAAATACACTTTTTTGTGTGTAACGCAACAGTGCTATTCAAAGAGGAACTAGTTTAAACATATTTGTAAAAGGCAGTTCTAAAAATTCCTTTGACAATATTCAGTTGAGATACAAGAAAAACATTTCTAACATTCAGACCACACAGGCGCAAGACAGAAAAGAAAAACTAAAGTTACATAAATCCAGTGAGCAAGGACGCAGAACTAAAATACTCCTTACTTTACATATTTTGTTGTTCATCTTTTATCTTTTCTTCTTTTATACATACATCTGCCTCTTACACACCTCGTTTTTCAAGAACAAGAATGGCAAAGGACAAAAGTAGATAACTGTAATTTATAAAAACAAAACATTAAAACATGTATCTAGGTATGTCTGCCATGAAAAACCTGTGTGCGCTTTTAAGAATTATCTTATCTGAAACATGTGCGGCAATAAAATCTAATTGAAGCTTTCCGCGCTGAAATAAAACGTAATCTTCATACTATGTATCAAAATTTCTTTACGAATACCGTATGCAACGCCGTCTACAAAAAACAAGTAGCTGTTTTACGAAGCGCCATAAATAACGCATCGGCTTTACAACATTTTTACTTTATGGCGATTTGACTCTAAACGCACTATAAAGCAAAAGTAACATCTCACGGTATGCTTTTAAACAAATGGAACCACCTACCTTGAGATGTGGAATACGCCCGACTGCTCCTTGATGCTGCTTCTACCACTTTACTCAGCTTTTTTTGCAGTTCCTCCTTTTCTCTGTATCTGAAACAAGCATGGTAATATATATATACTGATATTATTATGTAAGGAATATAAATTCTGTCTTTCAAAGTTAATAATATACTGCTTTAGAATTAAATCTTACGCATTAGTATAAATAGGGCCTTCTTGTTCAAGTCCACAGCAACTAAAATGCGTGTTTAAACAATACCACCAAAGTTATATAAGGTTGCTATTAATATCCCTTCAAAGTTACAAATATTTTCTGAGTAATAATAATAATATTTGTTTCTTAGTTCAAAAAAGGATGACTTTAGATATAAAAAAAAATGTTTTTTAATTCAAGCAGCAACAATAAATAAAACAAGCTTGGTTAAAAAATTCTTGTGTTAAATAATTTTCCAGCCAAGGTCTATGTCATACGAGAAATTTACCGATTCCTATAGTATCTACGCAACTAATACTGTATACACACTAGACTGACTAAGTTTACGTAATCTTGCTAATATTCCTAATTTAGTAACTACCTATATATACGAACAAATTTTAGTTACAACAACAAAATATAAGATTACATTAACTAAGTCGCTTTCATCGCAGAACTGAATATGAAAAATATGTTAGAAAAAATTCCGTTACCTCACAAGACTAAAAATTCACCTAAAAATAATCCACATTTACTTATTTACTCCAGATTATTAATAAATTATCGCCAGTAATTTAAAAATACACAAAAATTACACGTAAAATTTTGCAGAATTATTAAAACACGTTTCACTCAACATACCTAACACTGAAATGGTTAAAAACTTATTTATAACGTATTAAATATATTGTTTTAAAACACACACTAATTTTGTTCTGGTTACACTTTGTGTAAAATAATTTTAATAACAATGAAAGAAAATATTAGGAGAAATAATTGCACCACTACCCGTATCGATAGTTAATACTACACTGCCCACCTTTACATTGAATCATCCTTCGTACACTAATAACCCATCGCTAAAAAAGTATTTGTATACGGCAAAAACTAAATATATAGTTATGTTTTATACATTTATACTGCTGCACATGCATATATCCATTAAATATTATACTAAAAATGCTATTTCCAATATTTATGATGTTCTATACAAGATTAAAAAATTACATAAAAAAGTATTAGCATGTACAATTCGCATTTCATATCTACCAACTTTTCCAGAAAACTTAATTTATATCATGGGGATAGAAAATAATTAAAACCTCTGTCAACATTTATTGCTAGAAGACAATTTTGTGTACTTTTTGGATGTGAAAGGAATAGAAACTACAAGATCTGACGGCATAACCATGCCACTTCAGCTTTAGTTGAAACTTGATTTGTGTCAATCTAAATGTATTCATACATATGTATGTATAAATATACAGGGTTATTCACGGAATTGATTTATTAGGACTTATCGATGCTTCTGAAATCAAACAGTTTTGAAAACTTGTAGAACTAAGATAGGTAGTGTAATAATAATGTACAATATTATACAATACAAATACAAAATGTCATTATTTTTGTAGTTTTTTTTTCTTTTGCCATTCTGTTTGATAGATGTTGACTATGTATACATATAGTATACATAAACACCAATTATCTTGACATTCAAGGATTACTAGGATATCAAAATACATTAAAAGGTTTATTTTTCGGTCTTTTAATAGAAAAGCGCTAAAAGCTCAAAGACCGTAAAAAATATACTAATATGTCGGACAAAAAATGATTCAGAATTATTAAATGTATTCAAAAATCCAATAATATACAAGGTGTTTCATAAAAAATCTGACTTTTATTAACGTGAACTTTATTAGCGTGAACATGCAGATATAGTTTTGAATGCGTAAGTTTGATGCTTCACATTTCAGTTAACAACACTCCTAATATGAGGTCTTCAGCTGTAATGCTTTCAGAAATATAAAATTTCTAACATAACGTTGCAGTGGATCATATATTTGAAAATAAGTGAATAACTAAAGAACGGCTGGTTTTTGATATAGAGTACATTAGTAAGTTTTAATGTAGAGCATGCGCGACTCATAGAAAATATACTGTGCTATTTAAATTTAAAAAGTTGATGTGAATTTCCGTTAATCCGGAAGTGTTTCTGACTACAAGTTTTCAGAATTGTTAGATTTCGAAAAGGTCGAAAAGTTCTAACGAACCAGTTCCGTGAATATCCCTTTATGAATTATGCAAAATTTAGTTTCTATCCGCTCTACTCTCGTAGTTATTAAAATCTCGAAAATTCAAAACGAGCTACTGTAAACTGAGGTAACTTGGTTGAAACTTTGGCAACTATAGTTCCAAGCGTGACACTTTAGCTAGACAGTAAAAGACTTTAAATGATATTTTAAGAAAATATTTAAAACTTTTATTAAAAATGTAAACACTTAGGGATAATTTTGGAAGATATCCTAAAGTTACCCCGCGGCATTTCAACCAATTAAAACCTGTTGTATCAAAAAGTTAGACGCATTTAGCATACTTTTCTTGATTTTTACAGATTAAAATGCATCGTAAATTGTGCCGTGTAACTGACTCACGCAATTACATGAACTATACTGATGAAAAACTGGAACAAACACTTGACAAAATAATACAAAACGGCCTGCATATCAAACATGAAGCTGAAAGTATACATAATATACCCGGAAATACCTTGTAGCACAATCTAAAGGAAACACTTATGTGCATCCATAAGAAAGCAAAAGTTTTCACTGAGCATGAAGAGCAATTGTTTCCCGGTCATATAATGACTATAAAATTTTGATTTTCCTGGCACAAGTTTCGATCTGTTTGCTTGTTAAATCATATTTAGAGTGACAGAGAAAAAATATCACATGCCGGCCCTGATTATACCGAATCTCTTCGTCGTCGATAACTATATAGAGCTTACTCAATGCCTTTCACAAAACATATCACATGCCAGAACAACAACAAATGAAGCCATAGTTAACCACCTTTTTGATTATTTGGAAATTGAATTACAAGAAGTTTGTACGACAAACATTTAGAATTACGATAAGACTAATCTCGTCGAGGATTCTGGTCGCTCAAAAATTACAACGAATAAAAGCAATAAATACCTCAAAAATTCTTCAAAGACACACTTTGATTTAATTATATTTCACAGACTACTTCTAGGGTCATATTTATAGTCCGTGCTTGAGGTTGTGCCGATGCTTGAGCACGCGATTTTGACGTAAACGTCATTACAAAAATGTCAAAATTGCGTGCTCAAGCATCGACACAATCTCAAGCACAAACTATAAATATGACCACTAATCTAATTTAGGATGGTTTGCATTCCAAATATCCAAAAACTGGTTAGTAAATGTACTTACTTCTTTCTCTTAAAAAACGTCGAGAAGGAACAAAAATTATAATTAAAGATAATTTAAGCTCGTATCTAAACTTAAAAGTTATTAAACAGTGGGAGCTCAATAACATTAGATTTATCGCATTGCTTTCCACCACCAGTCACGTGCTCCAATTTCTAAATCTAATTTATTTTCAACCAATAAAGACATCATGGACAAAAATATTAATCGACTGGAAGGAGACGGCTCAAGAAAGTAAATTTCCTGACGTGCATAAAGACTAGTGTCCACAATTGTTAAAAAAGCCTTCTGATGAAGTTTCATAATCGTGATGCCGAAAATCTGGCAGTTCTAAGCGGTTCAAGTAAACACGTCGTTGCTGAAGACATAGTTTTAAAAGAACTTGTTTCCAAGAGCTTCCCTAAACGCTCTAACCAAAAAACAAGAAGAGGTTACATTCATACGTACTGGCAAAGAGTTCAGATTTAGAATTACATGTCGTAGTAACTAACTATACGAACAATATTTGTCAGGAAAGTAGTTTAAACAATCAGCTTCCGATTTCACGTATTTAACGGTAGCTATACGATAAACTTGTTTCTTCATAGTTGCCAGATTTAGACCAGGTAAACTTAAAATACACGGAAAGAAACAACAGTACCTGAAATAAAAGTTTCTGTGATGACAATTCAAATCTGGAACCTAGTCTAGACAAAACTGTAATTGTTAAAGCGTAGCTTAAATTGGTACCCGTGTATATCTACTACTAATATGATTCTATACTTTAAAAAGTAATTACAATCAAACGACTGCAAGAAATAGGTGGAGTCACAAAAATATTTATTATTTATTTTGACCGTTTCAAATAGGTGCGTCTTCTTATTGAGCATTTATCTATTAGTAGTTTTTGTATGAATGCATGTGTTGTAAAGCTTTTATAAGTGATACCTCTACGTGAATAATTTTAACGTACGCTCACTTAATAATAAAGTAATTCAAAATGTTATATCACACAGCCATTTTTGTCAGTTAATTAAGTTATTAATTAAGTTATTTGAAATACAAATTTCGCTTGAAGTTGGATATTAGAAACACGAATAAGATTATAATAGCAAATAAAAGTTCTCTCTATTCTTTTTTTCAATTAAAATAACGAGTAACAATTAGAAAATTATTTATTATTCACAAAGAATATGGATGATTTTTTCGTTATTTTTGTTTATTATTTTCAATAATATTTTCCCAGCACTACCGTAAATTATTGATCAGCAATGTGTAAGAAAAAACCTACGAAATTCATGTACTACAGTCTATTTCAAAAGTAATGTCTCGCTTTAAGTACAATACTTTACAGGAAGCGCAGCTTTAATGCATGTTCAGACATTAGTTATGAAACAGACTGTACACTTCAAGAGGTAAAAGTGATGTTCATACATAAAACTGTGAAACTAATTTATTGATGGCTGTGTCTTTCGGACATTAGAATTAATAAGCGTACAGGACAGCGCATCCTTCATGATGTTATTGATAAATTAATATGAATATTTTTGTGATGTATGCACAGTGTACACCTCTCTGAGACAATTGAAAAATTTTATAATACTTAGGGAGTCTAGTTTAAAACAAGTTTTGGAAGTATGTTTTGTTTTGTCATTTATTTAGTATCAAATAATGCTATTTGTCAAGTCTAATATTATTGATGATACTAGTATGTACATACCTAACCCGTTTATAATATAATAAAAATAGTAGAAAATATACATACGTACCGTATTTATTTTTTTTTTTTTTTTTATTTTATATTTACATCCGACAAGACAATTTTTCATTCACTAGTTTTCAATTATGCTAGTGAGAAAAATGCTAAGAATCGAGTGGTTTTAACTTCCGAAAATATTTTGAACATATGTACATATGTACATAAGTATACTTTCGCACAATCTAAATGTCCACGAGTAGTTTAAGTACGAACACCCTAGGGTTATCCCTATTATTGAAAGCCGATAGTAAAACTATCGACTGAAAGGTACACATATACGATATAAGTAGCTACAACCACATTCAACGTTTAAAATATACAACCAAATACCGATATAAGATAGTTTAAAGGTCTCTACAAATTCTTCCGAATAAATAAGCAACACATCTATTATGCAAATGTCTATTTTGGACACCGCAATTTAAATCCAATTTAAAATATTTCTAAGAAAACACAAAATAAGAATATTTTAAATTGCTCGATAACTATTTAATTTAAATTACATGGCAAATCGTCAGCTTCCGCGTGCAATTTAAATATCTTGAAACTAACTTTTATAGAACTAGTACCGTCGTCGCTACTGTATAGTAATTGTGTTAGCAAAATATTTAGGTGACTCGAATGATTAAGCAATACTATTATTGACCTTAAAGCAAGTCATCTGGTACCGTTGAGGTAATAATTAGAGGTGTGTATCATTTTGGATTAAATGAGCTTTGAAAGGAACCTGTGTGTCTACGGCGCCCAGTAAATCCGTTATCTTTTTTCCTATACGCGAGGTTAAACTACTTGCGCATTATGTGTCTATGAAATACCTTTACAGATTACACTATGCAGGTAACTGCAAATTGCATAGCAAGCCATATGCAAATTTACCTATATAATGATCGATTGGTTGATATAGTGTGAATATTACGCTTACTTACTTACATTATTTGCATCATTACAAATACAAACTGTACAGATTTTTGTCCAATTGTTTTTGAAGTAACATAAAGTATATTCATTGATATACGATGATCATTGTGCTTGATACGTTGACAAAGGTGATGTTCATCTCTGCTTGCTGCATGGTAAATAATTCGGAACAACTTAAATCCGTCACGTGGGCGTAATAATAGATGATGTAGATATTCAGCGTGATAATACAAACATGTGTTTGGTCGTTTTTGAATATATAATGTCATGTAAGTAACGCTTTGGGAACGAACCAAAACAGACAGTACAAGTGACTTATTTCCAATATCCATGTCACACATTTGTTACAGATGACTCTATGCTGGTTAATATTTATGTGCATATCCTTTCAAGAAAGCTTATTGCCCTTTCGAGTGAAAAGTAATATAATAAAGAGACTATATTTCGTAAGTACTATATTGTGATTTTAATTTTATTATTATGTAATAAAATTTTCTATTCTTTCGAAAAACAGATTTATTTCACATAAATTTACTTCACTGGCCGTAAATATGATCAGAAAAAATTGAGTGGAAGATTTTGTTGTATTTTGTTTTCTCATATATTTTACTTTACATTTAGATTTTTAGTAAGTATGCAGTGATTTATATTTTGAAATGTGAATATCTAAAAAGTTATAAACCGCTAAAGGGAAGGTGACGTTATTTAAATCACTGAGAGTAGGATTATTCAGTTACAAAACCGCAGCGGTCTGAAAGATCTTGAACGTTAAAAGTAGAAAAAGTTACATGAGTGTGCGTCGACAATTTTGTTCAGATTACAATACTCGACGATTGTGCGATAGTGCAAATACAATTTTGATTCAGCCGTGGGTTCAAATATTTTGCACAACTTTCTCAGTTCTGAATTTTCGTGCTCAACAAAACAACGTGTACCATATTCAGGAGATGCAATAAAACTAGCATGACAATCCATATTTCCCAATGTGAAAAACAGCAGTTTTTCGTTCGCCAAAAAAGTATTATTCATTAAATTCTATGGGGCGATTTAACGTTATATCCTACTACTTCAATTACTGCAAGAACTAAAAAAAACATACTTTAACTTATTCTAAAACTTTTGTGAAACAATATTGAGACGATTTCGTACTACACACTACAACACGGTTTATTTCAGAATGGGCACATAAACAAACAAGGTTGTCGTTACTGGGTTCCACACACATGTTCAGATGCTCTTCCCACCGTTTCAATGGCCACGGAAAAGATCAAAGAAAGGTTCTTTGAAATACTTACAAATGTAATGCAAGAGGTAAAAAAAAAGTGAAAACATAATACTTGTGATCACCTCAAACACAACTTCAAGCTTCATTCTTCAACCAATAGTTATCTACAAAAGAACCAGGTTGATGAATATGTTATAAAAGCGGAGGGATGGGGGGAGGGGGGGGAAAGAATATCATTTTTGCAACAACTTGAAACAGATATACATATTGACTGCGAATTATTTTGCACACGCTTTGTGACGTTCATCACCAGACATCTTGCACTTTTCCTTATAGACGGCCAGTTGTCTAGATGTTTCCTGCCCACTTTACGCATATACGAGTACATATTGTATTTTCGTGTTTTCAGATCGCTTAAAACACATTTCTCTGAAAAATGGACTAAATTGATGCATCAGAACAATAAAGAATACATAAACACGTACACTTGCTGCAAGATACTGACTCCAGCATGGCAGGCAGCAATTACTCCAATCAAATTTAGGATAAATTTCGAGGAAGTGAGGTCTAGTCTTTGGATTATCCAACGCCAGAGGAAAGTCTACTACTTTACTGGTAGTTTAGGTTATAAAATAACTTTACATCAAAAGAAATACTATCACTGCGTAATTTCATTTAACCTGAGCGAAATAGAACAAAAGGAATAAATTAGCGCAAAAAGTTATATCGTACTTATAACAATTACTAGTACTAGTTATAAGTACGATTGAATATAATGAAAGTGATAATTAGAATGATGACAATACTTGTGGTGTCGTGGGGTATTTGAAGATAATTTTAAGAGAGAAACTATAAGTTGCGGTGCAATCAAACATACCAGTAGTTGTCTAATAATGCTTTACCAAAAATGTTCTTTGCACAAAATGTAAACAGTAATAAACTGCACGACCGTGAAATTCATGCAACTTGTTGTTCAAATCATAAAATTTAAATTTTCGCAATTAAACTGTAATCTCTTTAAATTAGAGTTAATCATTTCGACATATAAATAACCTGAATTTTTGATCCTCAATTTAGTCCCGATCACAAGTTTCAGATCACATTAAGTATCTTATCTGTGAGTGTTATAATTTTATGTGCACTGCATTTATATGATCCTAGTGCTGCTTTTATTAGAATGTGGAAGGAAGCTACTTTGCGTTACCTGATCATCAACTAGTACGAGGCGTCTATTGTCGATTAAATGTAATTTTTTACTTTTTCAAGAAATATTGTCAAGCTCACATACTTCATTCTTACAGTTAGTCCTAAATACAATATATTTTGCGTAGTATAACATAGTTAAACGATTAAAAAAGCATTTGGTAGATATTAATAATTAGAAACGCAGGTGTTGAAATCTATATACATGTACCTATATACAGTTACATAGAAAAGTATACGTACGCCTCACAAATACTGCGTATAGGAGAAAATTGATTGTATTTAAAAAAATGAATATACCAAAAAAATACGTAAGAACACAAATATCGAAATAAACAAAGCGATTCATATTTGTCTCCACAAACTGCATACATACAACCTCATACCACCACCGAACCTCCCCCATGTTATACAGTTGGAATAAGGTTTTTCGGTTGTAGCTCTGTACTTGATTTTCGCCATATTTTTTGTTTGCCATCACAACCGAATAAATTAAAGTTACTCTCATCGGTAAACAACACATTTTCCCAGAAATTGACCTATTTGTTGGCGAAAATCAAATATAGAGCTACAATCGAAAAACCTTATTCCAACTGTGAAACATGGGGGAGGTTCGGTGATGGTATGAGGTTGTATGTCGACGAATGGAGTCGGGAAACTGCAGTTTGTGGAGACAAATATGGACCGGTTTGTTTATTTCGATATTTGTGTTCTTATGTATTTTTTTGGTATATTCATTTTTTTGATACAATCAATTTTTTCCTATGCGCAGTATTTGTGAGGCGTACGTATACTTTTCTGTGTAACTGTATATATAGGATGAAGAAAACATTGACCGTACTTGCAAATGTCAAAAAAATATTATTAGGGTTGTATATATATGTATATGTACAGAGGAGAGTCGTGGTAGAACATTTTAATTGGATATATTTATGTATAGACCTCGTAAATATAATTATGGTCTTTTTCTTGAGTCCTTATATTTGATCTTATGCAAATCGTAATAATTAAGCAAGAATTACACCTACTCCTTCCTTATTAAAATTAATCTCGGTTTAATTAAATGTACACTGCGTTGTATATAATGATACAGGTGGTTTTTCCGATGATTGTTTTATATTTGCCAGTATAACTATACCTACCTAAGGAAATCACAGTGCCTGTAAAAATAATATATGCCTATATATATCTGTCATTTTGATTACGATATATTATATAGTGATCTTGTCAATTTATCTTTGTTTTATGTTTTTGATATGTTAATACTAAAGTTACGTTTATTGTTAGAATAATACTTTTGCCATAAAAATGTACACAATCGGTACAATCGGTAAACTCGTTCAAGCCAAAAATATCTTATATAACATATACTATATAAACAATGATTTCGAGACACAACTTTTAAGCAAGCAAAAGACTACGGTGCTGCAGTAGACTAGTCTTACTACAAGCAGTTACGCAACCACAGTACTGAGGTCGTAGAGAAAAAATGTATCTGTCACAAATTTAAAAACAAACCGGCTCGAAACAACTCGAGAACTTTGGACAGAATTGCAAAATCATCACATTTCTGGTAAGAAAATAACTAACATTCCGACAAGTTTAACAAATCTGAATGCGAGAAATAATTACTTTATCAGCTCAGTTAATGATATTTCTGAGTTAATAACAAATAATAAAAGAAATTATCTTTTAAATCTCTATCTTTATTATCAAAGTAAATGCTACCATTGTTACTAGATTATCATTTCAAATAAGGAATAATAATGGATAGTTTAAAATAATTAATGGAGTTAAATCTGTGCCGTTAGTGTTGACGGTTTCAATAACAGCTTTACTGCCCAATAATCGCTCCAATATTAACATATTTTATCAACATTTATATAGAACAACCGGGGTTTCCTAAGGAATTGAAGCTGTCGCCAGCTATGTCTTTACCGAAATGTCATTCAGCATTCACCAACTTTTCCGAATTGCGTCCTTTTATTATATTATTTTACTGTGTGCCGAAAATATTTTGAAAATTCTACCAACTTGCGTCAAAATCTGATAAACAATCACATTTTACTCGATACACAATCTAGTTTTAGTTCCAGTACTGCTTTAGCACACTTAGGGTGGGTTTATCAATGTGAGGATAAATAAATTAACTTGCAGATAAAATTTTATTCGTAAGATAATTACAATGAAACGTTTATTGAGTGTCTAATAGCAGTTATCTGCAAGATAAAGTTCCTAAATTTTATCTGCCAGTTAACATTATCTGTCAGTTACTTACTTACCTATTGATAAACCCACCCTTAGTAAATTATGTAATAAGAGTTATTTTTTTATCTGTGGTTGGCACTAATTACAGTAACTTTTGCTGTATAATTTACATGTGCCAAATGTATTCAATGGCTTTGTTATACCACTATCTCGCCATTTATAATACTGCGCTGTTAATCACTTTGCCACCAACAGCGATTGGTAAATCGATCTCGATACATTTCGCCGACAAAAATCCTACCGTCTCCTCAGAGAATACAACTCCGGTTACCAGCAATCTCTCCCAACACTGGCCAGCCATCTAACCATTGTGGCTATCGATCCATTAGTATAAAATAATAGTTATTATATTGGTAACTGATGTCTCAAAAGCTTTTGGTACAATCAATCATAGATTATTATTAAGGTACCTATAATTAGAATTCTTCATTACATCGGTCATGATAAACTTCAAATGTTTGATAGTTACGTAACAAATAGAAAGCAACTGGAATTTTCCAAAGTTTTAGCATTTGAATTTGCGAACAAACAAACAAAAGGCTAAAAAGATCATTCAATTTCAATTATGGAGAAAACGTTATGGTTTTCAAAGGTTTTTAAACGGTTTTATAGCTGCAGTGGTTAGGCAGTTGCTTAGTGTTGTGACAGAACGCTGGAAACTGGGTTTCAATACTTTGAAAGGGTGGTGACATTTTTCTAGGGGTTTTGTATCCCGATCGAACTACCATTCGCTGTTGGCAGTAAAGTGATTAACAGCGCGGCAATTGTAGTCACCCAAGTGACATAGCTTAACAAGCCGTTGCATCTAGCACTCACCACAGATAAGAAAATCCGTTATAGGCTACGCGTATTGATTTGTATTTGTTTATTTATAATTAATAGACATAATGAATAGACGTAATTACTATCTATGAATAAAAACAGATAGGACCTAAGTAAAAGCAATTACACCACAAATTGTAAACTTTATACGACCGCTATTGTATTCACAATAGTGGTAATAACCAATACAAAACAAACTAAGGCTATTCTGCAAAACGTTTGTATCGCGATATACGCAGTTTTTATTTTTCTGCTTCTTTTTCTTCAATCTTAATTTCCTGTTCCCTTGTAATTAACTACTCTCTTTATGTGTCGACACTGATTACGGTCGCTTTATACGCTAAATGCATCTAAATACAGGAACGCAATTTCGTACTTCCTTTACATCATTATTCTTCTCGTTATGTTGAGACTGAACAATAAAAGGATTTATTACGCAATTTTAGTCTACAATTTCGAATGCTTCATTAATTTGCATACCTATATACCGTTGTCTTCGCTGACTAGCCGAATAACTTTAACTAAACAGCCGTCATTACTTTCCATTTCTTCTCACATAAGTATGTATGTACGCATACGCTTGTCTGTAGTAACTCATTGGAAAAGATCGTTGCTGCATCATAGTCGTTAATTTTTACCAATTTAGAGTTCACAATCGGATGAATCACGAATCTACAAGAAACCCATTGATTCATCCTGTCAAACCTTCATCGCAATAATTGATAATCGCACCTCGTTTCTGGCTATAAAGCTTTAGAATGAAAAGCTGTTTGATGTTATTAATGAACACAAACGACTGCAGGGACA
This sequence comes from Holotrichia oblita, assembly GCA_023690525.1. Lineage (NCBI taxonomy): Eukaryota > Metazoa > Arthropoda > Insecta > Coleoptera > Scarabaeidae > Holotrichia > Holotrichia oblita. The sequence continues at coordinate 171,301,597 of CM043015.1, read as the reverse complement.
AAAGTATGTTTGTACAGTGATCTTCAAAGGTATCCGGACACGACTAAATAGAGAAATACCTTATTCCAAAGAGCAGCAGGGCCAGCTTACTACATGCTGAGTGTAACCGTAGTTTGTCGCTCTTATAATAACATTGCAATATACAATTGCATATTCCACATGTATACACGCTAACAACTTGAACGAAAGCCTATTGATAGGAGATGGTGGTGGAAGTTAAAATTAGATGTATCCATTTTACTATTGTCAACTTTTTATATGACAGGAACGTCAGTGGTTATGTCAATTGCTTTACCGAACCATCAAACTTTATCCTAAGTGTTATTAAAACGTTGCTGGTTGCTTATTTAGCTACTTACATACATATATGTTTTTGAATATAAACGTGTAGAATGTGTTAAAGAAAGTTTATATTATGCGAAAACCGAAATTGCATTGTATACTAATTGCAACTAAAGAACCACTGACATTCCTGTCGTATGCATTTTTGCATTTTAAAGGCTGTATAAACGAAATACCCTGTAAAACCAACAGCAATTTTAAGCTATCGCCCCCTTTAACAATGAAAGGACTTTCATTTTAAAAGTTTTTATCTTCAACAGGTATCGAGATGCCGACCGACACCGCACTATTGAAACACCCTGTATATCGCTCCCTTTCTCTAGAATAGAACATTATTTATTCTTTCTATTTACTTTGAATTACCCGATACATTATAAAATGACATAATTACGGGAATAATAACAATACAGACTTAATGACATTTTTATAACTTCCGGTTGACGTCACATTGACGTCACAATAACATTTTAACGACCTAAGGTCGACAAACTCGCGCATGACGTTGAATAGCGGTTCAGTTGACCGTCGACAACGGTAGAGGTAACATCTATAGAGTGGGTTGTGTTATTTTACATCGGACGAATTGAGTTCTTGTAATTTTACTAAAATTTTGGGAATAGTTTCTCGTGAAATTACGAATGGAAGTTATCGAAAGATAGGTTGTGTTGTCCTTTCTCCGTCGATACAAGGAAGAAGGTGGTTAATTTTTGAATCGCATTATTACTGGAGATGATGGCTGCGGTGTAATAGTAGGAACTACCTAATATGAACGCTAGTTTCAAATTTTGCTTTGATGCAACGAGGTGTACGTTAGTGCGAGTTGTCCCTCTACAGCTCTAGTGTTCGTCAGATTCTCTCTCTTTGTTTTGACACTCGGATTCTGTCCGGGTGGGTGCTCTAATGGCATAGTTCCGCTGACGCCACATACCTTCGTGAGGGTCTATCAAGCGATTAGAGAGGTTTGACGTCCGTGAGAGCCTCGAAAGGGACAGTCTCAATCTAATTTATATCCCGTTTGGATTAATTATTGGCGGTAGAATGCCAAAAACAGCGTTCATATTAGAACTGTTCTTATTGGTGATGGTTTGGCAGGTCGGTTCATATGGAAGGTTTGGGTATTGAGTTGAATATTGGTCCAAGTCTTGAGATAAGTGTTAAGCTACTTAAGGAGATATTTGTTTTACTGTTGATCGTTTGGGTATTGCGTTGAATGTTGGTCTACGTTTTAAAATAAGTGTTAAGTTACTTAAGGAGATGTTTGTCTTATTGTTGATGGTTTGGTAGCTCGTTTCCGGTAGAAGGTTTGGGTATTGCGTTGAATGTTGGTCCACGTCTTGAGATAAGTATTAAGCAACTTAAGAAGGTCTTTGTCTTATCGTTGATGGTTTGTTAAGTCGTTTCATGTTGACTACTGGTCGGAATGGTATGTTTGCTCTACATAGAGGTGGTTTGGATTATTTTGGTATGAATCGTTTTTTGTATATTTACTACCGTCTTGCAAACGACCAGATATTTTGCTCGCATACTGTGATTTGTCCGCGATGACGGCTACGTTTGTTTCGTCTGCATTCTTGCTGTTGATGCTTCGGTAGATGGATCTCTACAGAAAGTTCGAGCTTGCGACAAATTGTCGGCATCCTATGCAAATGCATCTTAATTTTAAATTACTTTCTTAGATGTAATAGTAGAATCTATCGATTTTAACTTTATTGCAATGAAGTTAGCTAAAGCTAAGTTACATTTTCAATAACATAGTTCTCCATGCAAATCGATAGATACTACTTTTTTTCCAATTTAACAATAGGAGCTACCTGATATGAACGCTAGTTCAAACTCAAATTTTGTTCCGATGCAACGAGGTATACTTTAGTGCGAGTTGTACCTCTACACCTCTTATATTCGTCAGATTCTCTCTTTTTGTTTTGACACTCGGATTCTATCCGGGTGGGTGCTCTAATGGCAAAGTTCCGCTGACGCCACATACCCTTGTGAGGGTCTATCAACCGATTAGAAAGGTTGACGTCGATGAGAGTCTCAAGAGGTTAGTCTCAATCTAATTTATATCTCGTTTGGATTAATTAATGGCTACAGAAAGCCAAAAAATGCGTTCATATTGGAACTGTTCCGATTGTTGATGGTTTGGTAGGTGATATTTTGTAGAAATTGTTAAGATTATATGTATGATGTGCATTTAAATACACATTTTTTCAAAATTTCCGTAGTATTTTTTCATAAAGATAATACGAACTATACAAAAAAACAGCTTACGGTTAAAACGAACATGAGGTCTCTCATCGTAATATTTGTTATTCAATCTGTAGCTCTGCCATTTTTTTAACTATTATTTTATTGTGGTTAATATCTGTCGCCATTGAACAGAATCGATTGTGAGCTTCTAACTCGAATGCATTGAAATTCTGTTGCAAATTTCTATAACTAAGCAGATATAAACGGTGTTTTCATTGTGTCATTTTCAAGCGATTTGACGTATCTAAATCTGAATTGTTTTTTAAATATTTGCAAACAGTTTCGCGAAAATCAAAAGAGTGAAAACTACCAACAAGTATCGTAGGCAATTTGCTAGAAAAATTTAAGATGCCAAATGTCGTTCGAAGTTTATTTTTTGCAGTTATCACGTTCGGATTTCTTTAGAAATGTCAAAAAACTATCGGAAATGTCAATGATGGCAAAAAATTATAATTATATACATTTATTGTCTTCCTAAAAGGTGCATCCGATCATGCACATTTGTGATTAGAACAACTATTTCACTCACTTAACGCTACAGAAGATTGAATTCCTTAATTCTAATGTTTTAATTTATGCTATGTTTACGCATATGCGTCTATATAATGCAATGGTGTTGTAAGAGTGACAAACTACGATTACACTCAGCAGGTAGTAAGCTGGCCCTGCGGCTCTTTGGAATAAAGTATTGAGCGCAATGTATTTCTCTATCTAGTGGTGTCCGGATACCTTTGAAGGTCACTGTACATATATACATACGTATGACTCTCAGAACCACTTGTTAAAGTGTAAAATGCTTAAGACAGTTATATAATATTTTTTCTTAATAGTTTCATATCAATACACTTAAATACTATACAAATAGTAAGCATATTACTCACTAGCATCAATTTTGAAATATATTTACATCAACTTTAAATGTTTTGGCGACTGCTTAGTAACTAATAATTAACAATTAATAATTTTATCTATCTTATAAAGTGTCTCTAAAGTTCCGTTGTTTAAGTTTCATTGCATAAATCGTCGAGACAATAATATAGACTGATAGCAATGACAGCAAACTTTCCTTTAATCCTTCATGCAGCACAATACACAATCCTGAAATAAATGAACTAATATTCTCACAAAATTGCAAACACTAAGTTGCAGTGTGCAATCGAATTATTTGCTGGTAATATCATACGTCAGTATGCCTTACAGAAACTTTAAATGGGTTCGAAATGAATTCAGCAAGACAAACAATACCAGGCGAAAATGTTATCATGGTTTCCAAAACCAAATTTCAGTTGGCAATTCAAACACTTGAAAGTTGAATAACTATGACACGTTGCCATTAACTACTTTAAATCTGACAGTATAATTGTCCATTCGTGTGAAATGACACGCAATATAAGTTACTGGCTTTTTATAAGCAGATTATTCAATTTTTTATGTATTTGTGGGATATCTCGCTAATTATAAATAATGAAAATCTATGATTTTCACACAGCACAAATTATGGGGGAGAAGGGGTTGAGATATGTGTTTAACAATGCGTTTTTGAAAAAGATAACTTTTCAACTACCATTCGTTTGTACTATGTCCGGTAAAAATAATAACAATAATAATAATAGTAATTTATTTATTTGCCGCAGGTCACACCCAAAAACAGGAAATAGTATAAATTCAAATTGTTTACAAGTGAGCAATACAAATATCAATTAACTGAGATACATAAATATAGAAGAAGAAAAGAAAAAAAATTATAAAGTACTTATGACATCTGAAATTAAGTTAAAGCAATCATAATGTAAAAAACAATGGCTGCGAGTCTCTAGTCCAGGTAGATTAAAGTAGATTTTGCTTAATAACCAACAACAGTCAATGCCATTATTTAACAATTTATATAGACATTTTATCTTTGATATAAGCTGTCTCTTATAGAATGACAGAAAGTTAAATCTATCCAATAAAATATTGTAATCTAAACTTCTCTCTGCGTAAATACCATCTAATTTAAAAGATAGATAGATATTGAAAAAAACGTCTCTGCACAGCTTCGATATTGTTAATATGGACACTGTATATTGGGTATCAGATTAGTGATGCGTATTCGAGTTTAAACATGACAAATGCTAGAAATGCAGAGTTCAAGTGCAGAACCCTGTATACATATATCAAAAAACATACTTATTTGTTGTTCTTTTTATATAGTATTGACTGGGACTCATCCTAGAGAAAGAATAGTGATTTAAAAAGAGAAAATGAATAATTACAGTTCATTCATTACATCATATGCATAACTGTATTTTTATGTTTTGATTCCTTTTATATTTTAAAATTTCAGCATTTTACGAAAGAAACTATGGAATAGAATGCAAGGCAATCATTTCTTTTATAGCGGCCAAATATTGAACAAAATAGATTTTGAAATAGGTCTACAGCCATAAAATTCGACTTGTACCCACACACATATACCGGAAAGCAAGGAAAGATATTATGCATCCGTGATTTATGAATACGAAACTTGTGTAATATACATAAAGCATCACAAGTAAACATAGAAATTATAGGACGTGTGTTTATATGAAATAGACATCAAGATGATATGTGAGTCCAAGATGTACTAATTTATTCCGAAAAGCGGCAGAACTACCTATCCATATATCTATAATAGAATACAAATTAATATAACTTATATGCATACTACTTGTAGCACTCTCGATTTATTAGAGTTAATAGTTTTCTCGGTTATAGCTTTTCCGTAAGTTTGCCTACTTGGTTGCTACTAAAGTAGCGATATAAAATTTTCATATATGTAAGAGTATTTGCGGCTTGCAAAGGGTAATAATTCAAAGTTCTCATGCATAGAAGAAACATCGTGCGTCCGTATATGTGCAACCGAATCTAACAGTATTGCATTTTTTAACGTCTTCTCTGCAGAGAAATAGTTTAGATTTGTCGTATCTAATGTATTTGCAGAACATGAGAGTGGAATTCACTTTCTATGCAGTGTATCTTAAAAGGAAACAGAATAAATACTTTTGCATGAAATCGATTGAAAGTATTACTGAATTTTACAATTGCGTGGTTTCTAAATACCTGTCAATTGCATCTGCAGACAAGTAAAATTATAGATATATGTAAGACGTGCAATTGGTTAACTTGATAGTACAGCTACAATGAATCCGATACAAATTGCACATCAGAAAGACACTAGCAACTACACTAATAGATATAGCCGGATAATGAAGTGTAAACCTGTTGCCAATCGTAATTGAGTAAATGAAGTACTAGACATATAAGATGATGTCTGTACGTAAAAAACATATTGCTTTCGATTTTGTCAACAATTGACAAATATTAAAATACTCGTATAATATGAGGTCACTGTACGTAAGTGTTCATTTTAAAGATAAAATATTAGGAGACAGTAAATTTCTCTAAATTTACTTTTTTAAGGTAATATTCGGTACACATGCCAGCACCTTACGCATGCAATTTTGCATTTAATTTAAATTATTTAAAAAAATCTACAAAATTAAGAAAATTTGAGCTTTACTCTTTTAAATTAAAATAGGGGTTTTAATAAACAAAAACTTCATCTCAGGGGTTCGCGAATTCTTAACTCTACAGCAGGTGAAGAGAACAGAATACGAGAGCTTATCTTACGTTGAAAAATACCCAAGTGAAAAAAATTGTAAGTTACATAAAAAAAATTACAAGTCAGAAAGATGTTTTACAAAAAAGAAATAAATTTATTTAAGTCAATAAACCTATAAAAAAATATAGTTTACAGTGTGCATAATGGCGTGGCAATCGCCACAAACTAGTTTACTAACCTTTTAAACCTTTTAGAATCTTTGAAAATTTTTCAACTTTAAGTTGGGAAAAAATTTTTGTATTTCAAAAATTGAACTTTAAAATTTTAATTGAAGTAAATAATTTTTACCTTTTAACTAATATTCGTTTTATAAACAAAAAATTTACTTTTAAAATTCCTAAAAAACATATAATTTTAAATTTTTCAAATATTATTTTGGAAGTTTGGTTCTATTTTCCATAAAAAAAATATTTTTCTTAAATTTTTAGAACTTAAAATTAATTAAAATTAATTACCCGATCATACGTGTGTGTGTGTGTGTGATTTCGAAAGCTTTCTGTTCGAGTTCTTCGCACGCCTGGTGGTGGATGGACGTCTTTTTCGTAGGAGTATTAAAATTCGTTGAAATTTAGATGTTTAAATTACTTTTATTCGAACATGACCGGTTATTTGAGCTAAGCGGTAGACTGTGGCTATTTAATAGAATTTTACGTAGAGCAAACTTCTGTTCGACGATCTATGCAAGAAGAGGTCGTTTGTTGCTATTGCACGGCTATAAATAATTGCTTTTCAAATGTCTCCAAATCTCCTAAGAAATACATTTCGATAGTCTTATGTCAATAACAGAAATTAATATTAAATTAAATTGCTGGATTAATTTCCTACAGGTCGGGTCAAATATCGTGGTATACAAGGTCACCGTAAAGTTGTTAATTTTAATTACTACCTACTTTTTCTTTCTTAAAATGCCCCTAACTGGCTAGTTTTCTTCTTTTGTGTGTGGAATTTAACTGTTGTAATTTTGTTACAATATTTATGTGTATTTGTGTACAAATTAAATCATATAAAATTAATTAATTAGCTTAAAATATACAATTTAACATATTGTGCTGACTTCAACATCTTTCTGTCCTGGTCATTGGGTAGACTTATAATAAGGTCTCTGTTGACCAACACCCCCCTTCTACGTCAGACGGCTACTGAGCCAAAACCTGACATCGACTCGTATATATGGGAAGAAAATATCGATGATGCCAACTTGAAGAGTTTAGCATTCTCTATCATTGTGTGGTCAAAAAAATTAATGAATGAATTTAAAAAAAGTACTTCGCGTGTGTGCAATTGTGGTACTGTTACTCATTGTCAGTTAAATTTTGAAGCAATTATTTTCATTAAAAAGACACAGATTAGATAGCTGGTTGTCATTTCATAACTATAAAATTAATTTAGTACTTTTTAAGTTTTCTAGATTATCAACACATGGACGCTCATCTGTCAAATGAAGTCAAATGAGTTAAACCCGAGCATAGGTCTATAATGACATTACAATACATTTTGACATATTTATTTTAATTTTTAAATATTTAATTTAATCAGAAATACCCCAAAAGACAAGTTAAAAAACAGAAACGCGTCAATTCTAGAATTATATAGCTTACCAAATGAGCCGACAAAAATATGGACCCATTGCTCCTAAGTTCTCTAAAATCTTGCTAAAAAATCTTTTCTGTTCCTAAAAATTATGTACATATGTATATCAAAGAATATTGAAAACTAAACTGCTGTGTGTGAACGGCTATTAAGTAACTTGTTTCTAAATATAGAAAATAATTAAAAAACAACCAATCCCGGGCTTTTTCCTAAATAGTGGTTCCAGTGTGTCAATAACATATTAGCTATTGTCGACAAAAACTTTGACTATTTTTAAATGTTTTCAACAACCAACACTCTTCAACTAATTTTACTTATGGGTTAGAAACTAAGAAGGAATTGCCGCTCTTAGATATTTTGCTGCAATTACAAGAAAATACGTTTGAAAAAGATATTTACAGAAAGACCACCAACTATTTTTTATATGTGGGGGATGCAGCTACAAAGGCTTTGAAGCTGTATTGCTTGGCGGACTATCACTGCAGCTTTTGTTGTGTATTTGTGTGTGTGTAAATGTGGTTTATAGGCTTTCTTACATCACTATTTCGCCGTAAGTAATATTACGCTGTTAATTGTTTTCCGACAAGGAATGGTACTCGTCCGGAGAACCAATCCTAACGAGAAGCATCACAACGCCGCGGCCAGGATTCGATCCAGGCAACTCTGGTCTGGTCTTAGCAAGGAATGGCTGTTTTTTACAGCCTTTTTCATATACCATACCTATTACCTCTCGTTGGATAAAGATAACTTCCAGAAAGAAAAAATGGTTATCTATAAAGTACGAAAATTTAACGTTACAGTACAAGTAATATACAAAATTTAAACAGAAATTTTTTAAATCCATAAACTACACTGACTCCAGAGAGCACTACCGAAACAAATTGCAGCATGTTACTACCACACCAGGGAGTTTCATTTCTCCGATTTATTCATAATACAATGATTTTTACATTTGTGAAATAAATAGCAATATATTTGCATTTGGTATTAAGGAAGCTATAAATGCCACTACTACTTTTTCCAAATGCTCCCGCTATTTAGAGGATTGCTACTTTCCCTTATGCTTTAATTTAAACCTCTTGCAATTGATAAACATAGATGGGCTTTGCAAATTTGTAACCTACACACTTATTTTTGAATTTGTAATAACATTTATTTTCACTTAAAGAATAACATTACATAAAAAAAGAAAAATATAATAATCAAGTACTGATTAAAATTTGTAATAACATTACACAAGAAAGAAAAATATATTAATCAAGTACTGAAGAATCTACCGCTGCAGCTGAATCAGGTGGATAATCCGGGAATCATATCTGCATTAAAGTCTAAAAAGGAACCACACACCCCTGGAGCTATAAACCAATTTTCTTTCTGGGCGCAATGAGGAAATGAACTACTGGAAACTATGCTGCGGCCACAGATCATCGATCCACTAAATGATATTCGTCTTATAGATAACTAGCAGCTCAGAATTCGGCAACGTTACAGCTTTTCAGAATTACCGTTTAAGTCGCTAACACCTTCAACAGGAACTAGTTATAGTATCTCTCTAACTGTATGTAGAAGGCATTCGATAAAAACTGCCATGAAGACTTGCTGTCCAAAATAAAGGTGGTCAGATTCTAATCCCAAATCCTAAAAACCATCATATCATACTTCAAGGATCTGCAAGAAATTCTACACCGTCGTGAACAGAACAGAATCTTCCAAGAAGCATATATTGTTTGGCATTCCACAAGAATTGCCACAGGATACAGTACTGTTCAGCATCTACCATCGATGCGGATGATATATCTGTGGTGGCTTCTTCAAACAATCTTGAGATCGTAGCACAGCTTGCTTAGGTGCAGCTGGGAGAAAAGTTAGGTAGAGCGAGAAGATCCAATACCTGAGAAATGATCCTCGATAGAAAACTGATTTTGGTTGGATATGCTAGCTATATTCTATTCTGAGTAACCACATACTTAGTCCTAGAGCGGGGGCGATGCTATACAAGACACAGATCCGCCTGATCTTATTGTACATCAACTCGGTCTGCACTAGGGCGAGTCTAATAGAGGTACAAAAATTGCTTTTAATGACTAGTATCCTTCAATTAATTTTCTAGAAAGAGAAACAAAAATTTTCGTTTCTACATATCTAGAATAATAAACGATAAATTTACAAAAACAAACTAATGTTCTCATTTGAAAATCTTCAACGAGTGATTGTTTATAATAGACTTTCTTCGGAAGCATTTCAGAGTGTGTTACTTTTAAAAGAATATCCTCCTTTATGTATAATTTTGGAAGTTTAAAACAGATCCAGAAATGTATCATAAAACGTTTATGTTTTGGTTGTTGGTTAATGTCAATAATAATTACACGTATCTTAACCAAGTTTTTGGTTTTAAATTCGCATATTTCAAAGCAGTGTTCTCAAATGCCTCCATGAAAATATTAGCTACAACCGGAGAAAATGGAGATCACATAGCAGCGCCATGGGTGTGTTCATAGTGTTTCCTTGGAAGGTAAAGTACGTTCAAGTGACACATTTGTCGACTAATGATTGTTGTTTATTCTTCGAGTAAAACACGGTTCATCAGACCACGTAACAAATGAAATGAATCAGGTCTCATCTTATGTATGTTGCTGAAGTAACCAGTGACAAAATTTTCTTTGTTTATTACACGCCGTACAAAATTCTTTGACAAATTAAGGTAACTACATATTGAAAACACTAAGTTATCAAAAGCAGAATCCATTGCATTTTGTTAATCTTGCACATTCACTCCAGTAGGACCAATGGCCTATTTTGGAGCGGGATTGTCCGCCTCTCGAAGTCTACGAAATAATACACTGAACACTAAATGGGGCGATAGGCATCTATTTGGCTACCTTCGTGGGTATTCCCGAGCTTATCTGCCATTCTCATTGAAATATTCATATACAAATACAATATCTGCTCATTTGTGAATAAATGCATTTTTTTATTTAGCATTTTCACACTATCTGTCAAAAGAATAAACAAACTTACACAAATAATAATTATTGGTATACCAACTTTTATCCATCAAACAAATTTTAAACATAAAGGAATCGGACGCAGGCTCGTTACGAAAAAATGTTTCAAATCAACCGAGCTATCGTCTGCCAAAGTTTGTCATACAGCTCGTAAAACACTATGTAGAAGGATTATGTGCCTCTTATTATGCAGATACTTCCATTTTACTATTTATGAAATTAACAATTAAACGTACATCTTCGTTGACGTTATACGACGTACTTCGATTTCAGTCGAGATCAGTTCCATTTCCAATCGTATTCATAGCATAAAGCAACATATTTAAACATTCTTTGTAAATACATATTTCGCAAGCTTTTCGTAACTGGGCAATCAACAAATCCATTTTCTTAGCTATATCTTGCAAAGGACTGAACGAAGGTCATAATACCTCGCTTTTAGATTATAAAAATACAAAGCAAAAACCTAAGCGGCTAAATAATGCGTTTACAGATTTATTGAATAAACAAAAACAGTAACAACAAGAAGATAAAAATACTCAGTATGACCTCACGAAACAAGAAAAACCCGTTGACTAGCGTTATCTTTACAGAAATGGACGAATGCTTAAGGAAGAATGAAGACGTGCAAATGGCAATACAAAAAAGCCGCACGCAATTGGAGAAACTGGAGCAATAAGCAAAGAAGTAATTAAACGTGCGGCATTTATTTCTTACTCTCTACGGCGGCTGTTCAGACTTCAACTTCTTTCGTACAAATATAAATTATCAACTTACGGTAAACAAACCGATGTTGACATTTATTTCGTCATATCGAACCTTAATTGTCTCCTTAAGTTTTACAGAAGTAGTAACCGCTGAGGATTTTATTGGCTTTTTACACTATCATAATCATAAATTTACTTTCACCCTCCTCACCTCTTCTTTTCTGAATTCCTTATACGTTCCGGAGATAAAAATCTTCGTAGCTTTTTGATATGTAGGTTATAGGAAAAACATATGTTCTTCGTGAGCGTGAAGTGTGCCTATATTAAATTGGCATGTTTGCGGGTTTAATGTTAATCACTTCCTTCATTTATACTCATTTAAGCTTATACTATTTTAGTCAAGTGTTATTTTCAATTACTATTCATTAACTGTAAGTCTAGTAACCTGGTTTTAATTTGAATACCGTGATCGATACTATTTCTATATTTTTTGTATAGTTGAATATTTCTTGTAGTTCTCTGTATGTATTCGACTAGAACAGTTTCTCAAACTTTTCGTGTCTATATCTATTATATACATAGGTACGCAATAATTTACTACTGAACTGTATGTATTACGTAATTATTAGAGATGTCGCTTTTTTTTTCTCCGCATTGTGTTCTGTTAAATGTCAAATGAAATATGGATTTGAACAATTTCATAGAGAGTACTTGAGAAAAAAAATCTGTACTATATTTAATTCCTTCTTGATAATCAATAGTTCAATCAATCATCAATAGTAACATAAACAACCCGTACCCAATATATTTACCTTATATTGTACATTGTGCTATTTTTATTAGTTTTAAAAGTGGTAAAGAAACGAGAAAGTATTGCAGCCACTAACGTTTCGTGTAAACATTTAATAAACCTTTGGAATGTCTAATAAGCCTATTAGGATATTTTGCAGTTAAAAAGTTGATAATGTAAACTGAAAATAAACTGATGAATAAAACACGTTGTTCTTTCGTTTATTGCTTTTTAGTTTCATGCTAGAGCGTATACCCCACAAGCTACAGTATAATTCTCCCCAAGTAACAGGAAGCATTAATCATCAATCAGCAAAAAAAATTGACGAAAATAACTAAGTACACAACCGACACAACAGTTATGCTAATAATACTAATTAATATGCCTGCACCTACACTTTAAATTGACATGTTTATAACGAATATTCTCGAATGCATACGATGCTATTAATTATGGCGGTAAACAACACCTAAGAAGTCAATTTATGAAAGACATATAATCATAACACGCAAGAAAATAAAATGCAACTGACTATTAAAGGTTGTATCATTCCGTTACGTTTGTATACTCTTTATCATTTTGTATTTTAGTGACAATAAATAAGCACATAAGTAGGTAGACATATTGATTTTTACTTATATAGTGGAGTTCTACAACTAGAAGTAAGACACTGAAAACGTATATTTCATGCGAGATGTCTTAACAATTAGCGATGCAAGAACAATAGGAAGAAATATGTTCGAGATAGAAAAAAAAATCAATACTGGTCACTTCACAGTAGCAGTTCTATTTTTTTAAAAAATCGCTGTTTTTCCCGGAACTCGCTTCCAGGAAAGATTTTAAACTTATTCATCTCAAATGGACAAAGAAAAAATTAACCGCACTTTATAATGCTAATTTTGGACTCAAAACAATGAGCTAACAATAATTCAGATAACCTTTTATCTCAAATAGAATGGTGCTTAACCGTAATCATAAGGCTTAACTAGAGATTAACTGAAAATTCTTTAAAAAAGTATCTGAAAGGTACAGGAATAAAACATGGAACGATCTGGTGCAGTTTTCTATGTAGATCTGTATGCTTAGTTCGGACTGGGACAGAACACGAACTGCCACAAGTTATTAAAGGTTTTTGGTTTGCCCATACAGAAATAAAACATGGAATATCCACGCAAAACTCGTTAAAAACAAGGATTGTTCGGGAAAAGTCTGGGTTAGCAGCTACTTTATCGGCAAATTGTATTTATTTGTATTTGACAGTTCAGACGTTTTGTTACAAAGGTGTTTACGGTTAGAATTCAGTGCTGTTTTTATATAAGATATGCATGAAAATGATGGCTGTGGCGTAATTTTGGGACTACAAAGAAATGAAAAAAATGGGCAGGGTGCAGGAAGTGAGGAAAAAATTAAGAATTATGACGAAGGACCAGCATGCCAATATAAAAGGTTAAAATGTTTTGAAGTTATTACGAGTAAAGAAAGACGTCGTATTTTGGCACAACTGAATAATCTGCAATCACATTCTGTGCAAAATGGCTACCTTAAAAATATTCCTATTAAACCAAGATGTATTATCGTGAAATTTTCAACGTACGGTAAACGAAAGGAGATTCTAGTTTCCAGAAAGAAATTGAAAGGTTCCGGTGTAATAATTAAAGAAGATCTTACAGCTGTCCGGTTAAAAGTGTTCAAAGCTGCTGAAGAGCTTCTTGGTAGACACAAAGTATGGTCGCATGATGATCGAGTCTTCGCTAATAAAAATGGTGTTAGAATATCTTTTACTTGCATGGATGACTTAATTAAGTTGAAGTAAGTTACAGACCTAGCTGCTATGCGTATATTTTTTCTTGTTACTTACTTTGTATGCTATTATTACTTGCGTTTTATTAATTACATTTATCTTAACTTCTGCGCTTTGAAATTATTACTTTATTATTTTGTTTTTTACTGTTCTTTTTGATATTTTTGTCTATTCATTGTCTGTCTACCTCTATAGTTAGTTTTTAGTTCTACTTAAGTTATTATAGTCCTTCATTGTTGTTAGGTTGGTTGATTTATATTTTTTACCTACCACCACTTTTTTTTGTTTTATGTCATATATTTGTTTTGAATATTAATTTGTTGCTTTTCTGTTTATACTATTACTAGCTTATTTGGTTTGGCTGCACAGTGCTACCGATGAAGATTGCTAATTTGAATGTACGTTCTCTTTTTTCTGGGTTTAACGAGTTTTGTGAGCTGGTCCTGGATGGCGACTTTGATGTTGTTTTGGTTACCGAGACTTGGCTTTCCGCGAGCATTAGTGACATAGATATCGCTTTGACTGGTTATCAGGTATTTCGTAGGGATAGACAGGGCAGAGGTGGGGGTGTTGCTGTGTATATTAAGTCTACCATTGAGTGTCGAGTTTTTGATATTGAACTTCTTCCGAATAATAACTTAGAATACATTCTACTTCGATTTCAATTTCTAAATAAAACTTTTATTATTGGAAATTTTTATAGACCTCCTAGAACAAACCTTAATGCTTTAATTCCTGATCTTGACAATATTCTTTCGTGTATTTCCCCATCTGCAGATTGTATTTTATGTGCTGGTGATTTTAATGTTGATCAGTTGCCCTCGCATAATCCTCTTCTTGCCTGTTTTGAATCGTATGGTCTGACTCAGATCATAAATGAACCCACTAGGATTACCGCTTCTTCTAGTACACTTCTTGATCCGATCTTTATCTCGAACCCTGAATTAGTGACAGTGTCTGGCACTTTATCTGCAGATCTTATATCTGATCATCGCCTGGCCTTCTGTGAGTTGGTAATCAAGACCATTAAGCCTCCACCTAAACTGATCAAATATAGAAGTTTCACTGGATTTAATTATGAGTGTTTCAGTTACTACTTGCAAAATCTACCGTGGTATACTCTTATTGAGGAAGTAGACATTGATCGTAAGGTATCTATTTTTAACTATTTCTTACTGTCGGCGTTTGATATTTACGCTCCTGTCAGAGAAGTTAGGGTCACTAAGCCTAGAGCTCCCTGGCTGACAGAAAATTTAAAGATGTACATGAAATTTAGAGACGCAGCTTTTAGACAATTTCAAATCTGTAAATCACCTGAAAATTGGTCTAGGTATAAACATCTCAGAAACTTTGCAGTCAAAATGCTTAGAATGGAAAAAAGAAATTATTTGGATTCTATCTCAAATTCTCGCAATTCTTCGAGATTGTGGTCTTCTCTTAGATCCTTGAATATTAAAACATCATCTGATTATACTTTGCCTGAACATTTGACTGACGTTTCTGAGATGAATCAATACTTTGCTACATTCATACAGTCAGCAAATGACAAAAGTGACAGGCTTGTTGATGTTTATAGTAATGCTAGACTTGATAATTTAATCGATTTTGAATTTAAGCTAGTCACTATTGAGGAGGTTCATTGTATTTTAAATAAAATAAAGACCAATGCTTTTGGCTGTGATGGCCTATCTTCTTCCATGTTGAAATATGCTAGTCCATTTGTAGATCAGTATGTTACACATATTATTAATTCCTGTATTGAACACTCGTATTTTCCTATTATCTGGAAGGCAGCTTTAGGACTGCCGCTGCCAAAAGTAGCTGATCCTGGGGATTTTTCTGATCTGAGGATAATCAGTATTTTGCCTGTTCTCTCCAAGGTACTGGAGAGAATACTTTATAATCAAGTGTATGAGTACTTCTCTTCTAATAAGTACATATCTGATAATCAATCTGGTTTTAGGAAGGGTTTTAATACTGCGACTGGTCTCTCGTCTGTATTAAATGATATCATGACTGCAGTGGATTCCGGCTTGAATAGTGTGCTTATCCTTTTAGATTATTCCAAAGCTTTTGACACTGTGTGTCATCAGCTACTGGTAGCAAAACTTAAATATTATGGATTTACTTCAAATTCTTTGTCACTAATTACTTCATATCTGTCTGACAGAACTCAAAAATTTCATATCAGGGTGTGGTTTCTGATGAAGTACGCGTTTTGTCTGGAGTACCTCAAGGGTCCATACTTGGTCCTCTACTCTTTATTATTTATACTACTGATATTTTAAACTCAATTAAAAACTGTAATATACAGGCATATGCTGATGACACCCAATTAATATACTCGTTTTCTTCTACTGATTATGAACGAGCGATGAATACTATTAATGGTGATCTCGATCTAATTGCTAAAATTTCCTCTGAACATAATCTTGTGCTCAATTCAAATAAAACCAACGCTTTATTATTTGGCTCAAGGAATCGGGTCGAGTTCTTGAGGAGTAATCTTAAGTTACATATTTCTGGCTCTGCTTTGTCATTTCTTTCTGCAGCAAGGAATCTTGGTCTAATTGTAGACACTAATTTACGCTTCGGGGATCACGTATCTCATTTACTTAGAAAGGCTTATGGTACCTTGAAAATGTTATACACTAACAGGCATATTTTGAATTCAGCTTTAAGGAAACGACTCTGTGAAACCCTAATTTTTTTCTTTTTGATTATTGTGATTTTATCTATAAGTCTTGTTACAAAGGTGTTTACGGTTAGAATTCAGTGCTGTTTTTATATAAGATATGCATGAAAATGATGGCTGTGGCGTAATTTTGGGACTACAAAGAAGAGAAAAAATGGGCAGGGTGCAGGAAGTTGTGTAGGAAAAATTAAGAATTATGACGAAGGACCATGGATGCCAATATAAAAGGTTAAAATGTTTTGAAGTTATTACGAGTAAAGAAAGACGTCGTATTTTGGCACAACTGAATAATCTGCAATCACATTCTGTGCAAAATGGCTACCTATGTGGGTTAATAACAGCACTTCCCGTGAGAAGAAGACGGAGCAAAAATTTTGAAGAAGAAAGTGAGTATCACAGTGCATCGTTTAGTATTAAGAGAGGTGAGACCGTGAGAGAAATTCCAGTATGTTTTAAAGCTTTCATTTCAATGCATGGCAGGACTCGAGAAAAAATTGAATAACTACAAAACTAAGCGGATCTGCCCCAAAGGATTTACGAGGTAAACACAGTGCAACATCCAATAAACTGCCAGATGAAGTATATAAAAAGGTGTATGAGCACATTAAATCCTTCAAAAGTAGGAGCTTTCCCTACAGCTGGGTATTAAAAAAATGTTCAACAAATGTTCAAAGATAAATACCCTGTCGGTTATCAGCGTACTGATACCTGCAGTGTATGTGATGAGTTTCAAGCAAACCTTATTCGTTGAAAAAATACATCCAACTCAGAGAGGGAAATAAACAAACTGCGTGAGCAGAATGAACTACATAAAATAAATAAAGCCCATTAATAAAAGTATTTTACGATAGAAAAAGAGAAAGCAAACGAGTAGCTCAAAAAAATGGGAATTTTGCCGCAATCCACGTACTTGCTACTGGATATTCAGTGTTTTATACCTATTCTGAAATCATTGGCCATAAGGGGCCAAACGAGGGGGAGGAGTTTGCTCTTTTTTATTCCACTTTCTAATGAGCCTCTTGAGTCCAGAAATTACGGACCTTCACATATTTTGCGATTCTGCTGGAGAGCAAAATAAAAATTTTGTGATATTTCAAATTTTACATTATATGGCTCATTGCGTAAAAAGTCTCACTTCTGTTACAATTATTTTTTTCCCATTGGAGGGTATTCCTACATGGAATGCGATAAAAACATGGGACTAATCAATCTGCGGATTCGAATGGAGTCACTCGATGACTGATATGAACTGTTACAAAGTTCTAGGGTCCAACCTTCTCCATTCGTTGTTGTTGAAGTAGACCAACACATAATCAAAACCTGGAGCGCATTCCTTACAAACGCGGTTACCAAAAAGCGTCAATTTAAAATATAAACTATAAGAGAAATATACTTTTCTAAAGATCCTCCTAGATTAGTTCAGCATAGATCCACATATTCTGGTCATTGGGAGACTAGATCAGTACAACGGAGAAAAACAGTAACGCAAAAGGATTTGCAGCAGAAAAATGATACTGGACAATAGGGAATTTGAGCTTCCACTACAGAATTACCAAGGTAATGAATAGTGAAACTATTGAGACTACTGTATGTCTAACTTGATATAATTTTCAGAGTATTTACCTATCAAAAATTATAAATGCCAGCATACCTATATTAACTTACACGTTTCTGCACCAATCCTGCGGTTGCTGATTTTTTGAAGAATTTACCACATGCAAAAACAATAATCTTATTTTTTGTTCACCTTACTATTTGCAAGTATTTTTACTTACCACGAATGTGTCCTTTTCGATAATAAATATTCAGTCAACTTGTTACAAAAGAAATTAACTTAAAAACTTGATTTTCTCGGAAGTATCATTTTGTGACATTCCTTGGTTTAGGCCTGTACCCTTCATCTGATGAAGAAATAAGTTAAATTCGAAAGCTTTGGTAAACCAAACAAAGAGTAAATTTTTATTTAGCTGCGATTCCCCAATAGTTTGTTTCCCTGAATTTTCATAGAAGATCTTATTACCTACCGCTAATGAATTTGAGGGATATAATCTTAGATAGAGGAGAAGGTCCAAATACGGGCTAGGGTCTAAAAACGGGCTAGTTTCCGTTGTGAAGCCGCAGGATGTTGCACTCTATCGGGAATCGCAAGAAAGTACTCCTCTAGGTCCCATTGTAGAGCGGCGAGCAGTCCAACAATCAATGCATTCAAAAGCAGTGCGCAGAAAATCGTCAATTTTCGTGTTTTTCCATCGTCAAACATTCTGCAGGTATGTACAACCTTGTTTTACACCATTAGCCAGGTGGCTGTAAATGTTTTATGGCTGTAGAGCTGTATTAACGTTGAGTTGGTTTACTATTTTGTACGTATATTGTACTATTTGTGTGTGAATTGTACTGTCATTACTTTTTCTCATTACGTTTTTCTGAAAAAATTAGGGTAGCCCATATTTGGATCACATATTTAAACTACGATTATTTGCAATTTTTTAAAAATATAGCATTTTTATATGGAATTGTGATTTTTTATTCTGAAACTTTCCAAAATTGAAGGATATGAGTCAAAAGTACAGCTCAATGTTCAAATTCTCCCATTAGTCCAAAAATGTGCCAACTATATTAAAAAATCAAAATCTAGCCCGTATTTGGACCTTCTCCTCTAGTGTATAAATATGCTGTCCGACATCTTTCAAGTTGGTTGGTAGCCCACGCATCCAATCATCTGATCAATCAAACACATTATAGCGTCTATAACCTTATCGGAAAATTAACAGTCTGATGCGATACGACTTGCTTGACAGATTAAATGGATTAAGATGACTACCAATCACACTTAAAACTTTATAGGCAGCATTACATGTGCCCGGAATAATTGTCCAATTATTTGTTTACCACCATCTGATGTAATCAACTCGTTGAGTTACTATGACCTTCTGGAATGCCCTACCAACTTTTTGCTACTGAAGAAGCATTACTGACGAAAGATAAAGTTCATATATTTTGTATTTTAGTGCGAGTCTTTAACATTATTCTGTATTTAGTTTCTTTTTGTATACTACCAAGATACGGTCAAAACCAGGAAGCCTTCATAATAAACACTGTAATTATAATTTTAGTACATTATCAACGATCATGAACGATCATGTATAACTCTAAATTATATCCCTTTATCTTGCTTATAAGGTCAACTAAACATAAAGAAAACTTAATTAATGAGTCATTTTCAAAAAGCGTATGACAAGCATAACGTTGATGAATAATATAACTTCAGCATTACATATAAAAGAAAATTGTGTCGTTGCAATAAATTGAAACGAACTTTCGATAATAAATAATAAATTTTATGCGATAAAAATGTGCTTGATACACTCGATATCAATTTGCTACAATCTCACTCGACGATTAAATGTTTTTCGATATTAGTGATATTACTCATGACTGCTTTATAGCAATAAGCAATATAATTAATAACTCTTGTATCACATCACAATGTAATAAACTTGTGTATTTAACATACAACTTATCTTTGCAATCGATGTACTGTTACCGTAATGGAATATGATTACAATTACAAGACGTAACGGAATTGAAGTATATGTATATGCTCGTATTGCTATCTATAGATAAATAAATTTAAGAAAAAATTGCCGCAGTTGTCAATACTAACCCATGGTATGGACAACTATGATTTTACACGTCGTACAATGAGGTAAATATGTAAATTCCGAGAGCTTTATGCAGATACTAAAAAGAACCTACATTTACGCTCGTAATTAGTTTTCATACAGCAAGTCTTAAAATATTCTGTATATGGTACTTTTTCATTTCAGAAAGATAATTGAATAACTAATCCTAGAATAGCATAGTTTAATTTAATAATTCTAGAGATGTGCGGCTATAAAATCTTTCGAAATTGGCCAATAAAGAAATAACGAAATGTTACTGTAGACACTAAACTCGCCGACTAGTTACTTGCTAGTCTGCAATCCCGGTAATAATTAATCTATTAGTTTTATTTATCAACGTTCAAGTTGCAGTACTATCGAAACTATTTCCAATTTTTTATCTTAAATTGAATATTCTATATACGATCACAATTTTGCATAGATATCTAGATACCAGATTTTCTTCTAGCATTTCAAGTAGCCGAACAAAATCACATTAAGCATAATTATGATTTTAAAAATAATATTGACGACTTAGATTGGCTAAAAAGTTTTTTCAAAAGACGCAAGGCTGACAGTTGTAGGAGACTAGAACCGATGTCTATTACTCGAGTCATGGGCTTAAAAAAACAGCTGTTCCAAATTTTTTGAATAACGTTGTCCCTTTCATCGATAGGTACAAATTTCAACCTCATCGCTTGTATAATGCAGATGAAACATGCATTACAACCGTTCCAACAAGCCATTCAAAAATTATCGGTCAAAAAGGTCAAACACAAATTGATATATTAACTTCTGCAAAGAGAGGCCAAACTGTGGCTGCTGAGTTATGTTTCTCAGCATGCCCATTACATTCCACCACTTTTAGTATTTCCGAGCGTTAGCATGAAGGCTGCATTATTAGATGGGGCTTCTTTAGGCACTATTCTTGTATGTCACCAATCTGGATGGATTCTTCAGTGGATGAAATATTTTGCAGCACATGCCAAACCTTCTGCTGACAATCTAGGTTTATTATTGCTCGATGGGGTCGCTACCCACACAAAGAATTTAGAAGACATTGGACGAATTTCTGCAACATTTGCAACACGTTCATTAACTTCTCTATGGAAATTGAGAATAATGGCTCCTTACCTTTTCTCGACGTATTAGTGAAACACGACAGTAACAAGATAAGCCACACCGTATATCGTAAGAAAACGCATACCAACCGCTATCTACATGCTACGTCCCATCATCACCCACAAAAAGAGATCCCTTATTAACATGTTGCTAGAAAGGGCAGACAAGGTAAGCGGTAAGGAAGACAAACCATCTGAGATTCAATATGTACACAACGCATTACGGCAGAGCGATTACAAAACCAAGGACATACGGCAAAGATGCAAAGAGAACAAGAGATCGTCGACGTAACCACAATACCAAAACGGATGCAGCTCATCGAACTGTAACAAATCAGCGAAGCGAAGAAGAAACAAGGTATATAATGAGGAGCAGAAGACAACAACATCAGTCTTTAGAAACCTTCTGAAGAAGCTGAGAGCATGATCAGCGAAATATCAACTGTAAACTTATGTACGCGACAACACCCGGAAAACGTCAACACAAGAATTTAAAAGTTATTAATTGTGCCCGTGTTAATGGAATAATCATACTTTACTTCCCATCGCACTGTACTCACAAGCTTCATGGCACCTTTAAGTACCTATTACAACCAGGAACAAAAAACCTGTGTTCGCAATAACCCAGAGTATTACCACAATTTCAGATTTGCAAGGTGTTTGGGGTGGCATACAAGAAAACTGCCACTATTCAGACCGCAACACATGAATAAATTCAGAAATTGTGATCTTTTTCCCGCTGATCCAAACGTTTTTGGAGAAATTGATTTTGTTCCGGCCGAAACTACGGAACTCGAATGACAAACAACCGAAAATATGCAAACTGTTGAAGACCCCGACCAGACGAAAACACGGGATTGATTGAAGAGGAAACAAAGCACATATCCCCACAACCAGCACCTTTTGGATTGAATAGTCCAATTCTTAAACCGCAACTTGAAAAAGACTAAAACAATATAAGTGGATCTTCTATGATTAGACCCTCCGCTTTTCCTAATTCTCACAAAGACGTTTTATACGTGTCACGTACAATAAGAACAGTTCCAAAAGCTCCTTGCAAGCGCGGAAATACTATTTTAACTAACTTTTTTTAAGTTTTTAAGTATATAAAAATGAATTAACAGAAGCATTAAGAAACCAAAGAAGAAAGAACTGGATCGTAGTAAGAAGAAAATTAAAATAAACTGACAAAATGAAACAAAAATCTGTAATAAAAAGACTGGAAAGAAACCGAAAAAAACATTTTCAAGTTCTGACGAAAATCAAAATGAAGAACCAATGGATGACAAAAATTAACCTTAAATATACTGCAAAGAACCATATGCTGCAACTTCAAAAAATAACGGGTGGTTGCAATGCATGGGTTGCGCAAAATGGGCTCATGATGGGTGCGCTGGTCTAACAGAGAGAGATTTGCACAGATTTGCGGATAATGCAAAGTTTACAAAAATGGTTTTTTTTTTTCTCTTGTATATTTAAAAATATATTTTTTTTTGTTTAGGTGTTTCTGAGTAGTAGATTTTTATTTTTTACTTCATTTTTATCTTAAGTGTCCTACTTTGACCTGCTTTTAGTGCAAAACCGTTTCGACAGATCATTAAATGCGATTAAAACCAATTGCCAAATTCTGTTTGATATTGCAAATAAATTACAGACTGTGGCGTTATGTTCTAGAATAAATGGATTAATTCTTAAACTTGCTTTTTAGTGACCTTTAAGTAGAAGTTTAGCGAAAGAAAACATATGAATATTAGTCACAAAATATAGATACTAATTATAAATTAAATTCTCTACGATTGGAAACGAATTCTCCTATATCAGTAACATATGATATAATTATCTGTTTATCCGAATTGGCTATTTTAAAGCAGCTTTTAAAATGTTAATTATTGTGAATCTGTCTCAGTTTTAATGTGCTGTTTTTTATTATTATTTATTCTTGAACGTTAATCAGTGAGTTATTACGCCAGTAAAGAATTCAAGTGCATTTAGTAAATAATAATATTCAAATAAGTGACGGACACGTCCGCAACAAAAAAATTAAAAGGATCCTCATGCAAAGCCTAAAGCTCTACCTCTAATGATAAAATAATGTCATATTTAAACATTTCATAACAATGTTTAGCTAAAAAAAAATATTTGTATAATGCTTCGCTAATTAGCTTCTACCCACTTTATCGATCACAGAAAAATATACAATTTAAAATTTATTAATTAAATCTTATATAACTATTAACAATATTGTAATCGCATTAATACAGATGAAATAAATAACATTTTGAAAAGAAGCCATAGGACATAAAATATTACATTGCATGTGTCATAACTTAGTTTTTTTTGATTGTATGGCTTTCATTGGATCGCATTCTAACGAAAATTACACTGTAAATAATGCTAAAATCGATTATTAAAACTGTTCACGGTATAGTCATTAAATAAATAGTACATTCACATAGTCGCACGCATATAAACGAAGGTCGACCTTAAATCATCTGCAGTACATACTGCTACATAACAAAATTAAACTTGAAATGGTTGTAACATTAATACAAGTAGGTTTGTTACATGCAAAGCTCCTCTCAATATGCAAATACCTTTCTATGCTGTCGTGTTTTCTGGAGTTACGACCGTTACTGAATTCATAATACCCAACCATTATCTCGACGTATATACATAAGTATATTGTGTTTCTTTTAAATATCACGCCTTTCATAACTTTAATAGTTAATGCCACGCGTTTTATCTTGAAAATGTTCTTATAAGTGTCAAGTTTCACGATGTTAATCCTTCAGCCTTAAATTAGCTTCATTACAACCCACCGACAAATGTAAAATTTACACAGCCACATATCTTAGACGCTACTATTAGATCCTCTATTTTAACCCTATTACAAAAAAATAATCGTAGCGTCTTATGTAGCAAGTTATACTGAAGAGTACAAAGTTTATTTTTGATCGACTAAACATAAACGAAACTTAAAAGTTAACTGTATTGTTATTTCATCTTTGTAAAGATAAAGAAGATTTTCACCATTTTAATCAAAATAAAAAATTTGCTAATTTAACCAACTTTATACCTCCAATAATAAAGAAATTAGCAATGGTAAATATTTAGCTTTAGACACGGTGTATACACACGCACACGCCAGGTATAGAGCATCATAAATTAATAGGTTTAAGTGCTAATTACTTAAATAAATGATAATTGCTTTTATTTCGTCGTATCCTCACTTACCTTAGTTGTTGTACAACACACTTGTCACGAACAGTAAATGTGCCGTAATCCCATGAGTTGAAAACACTATTAAAATTATACTCCTTAATTTTAAGATGTTAAAAAAGTAATTTTCTGTAAGTAACACCAGATAATAACACAGATGTGCTTGACAGATTTATTTTGGTGCTCATTAATTTGTGACATGATCATAGATTTAATTATACGCTTCGCAATTTAATACTATAATTAATACACATCATATCTGACAGGTAGGTACCTATGCATCGCGTTATAATTTTGGACACATTAAGTACAATTTTCATTTCAGTTTCCTTTTCCTGTATTGCTCTTGATAAAACAGCTAGATGTGCTCTTTACGAAGGTGAAATATTTACTAAGAACAGCATCATTAAATTGTGGTAATCGCTGTGATTTATGTAATGCTTGTTATTATGTTCTTTCCTAACACCTTCATTTCTGGATTATAAAAAATAAAATATTCGAACAATTCGATACTCACTATTCGTAATTTATTTGCACAGAACATTAATTTGAAGTAATCTCCCAAAGATGATCCGTAAGACTGAAATTGAAGAACTCATTTAAAAAAAATTTCTTGCAATAATGATAATAGGTCTAAAGTGTAATATAGCTTTTCTAAACTACCATGTAAATTAATTTTATCTAACTTTGGCAATGAATAAGCAGTCAATATCAAACTATATTACTCGCTCTCTATTAAAATTTTACCTCCTGCATTATACTGAATAATATGGTTCATACAACGAACTGGTACAACACCAGCACTACGGCAATGGAATGGTATCCTATAAATCTCTTACTGATTATTTTTACATTACAACTTGTGATTAGCTTAAACTCAAACATGTTTCACCAAGCAAAATTATTTTTTCCCACCAGAATCAGTAACTATTCCAAGTTGCTACAAAGTCTATCCGATAAACTCTAGACAAATGTCTTATATTGCAGCTTTGAAGTTAATTTTGAAGTTTGGAGATGGCCTTGTATACCAAATACTACCTTTTACACCGAATGATACGAAGAACAACATATGACAAGCATTCCAGAGCATTCATGTAAAAATGTTCAAAAATATAAGTGAATCATTCGAAGAACGGCTGCAATATTGTATTGATCTTCTTGGTGTACATTTTGAACATTCATTGCGAAATTTTGAATATCGCGAACATTTAGCTTAAATGATTAAATAATTGTATTAAATTTAATAAGTTTACCTCAATTTATGATTTAGTAGGTTTCTGTTTATTTTTCCATTGCTAATTTTTTCTAGTACAATTATCTCCCAAAAGCTCACCTTTCATTAAAAAATGTTAAACATATCACAAAGTAATCATTTTAGATATAAGGAATGCTTAACAAAAATGAAAGTGTATAAAGTATTCTTCTCTCTTTTAATATAAAAGACAGAGTTATCCGTTTAAAAAATTAGAAAATAATACATTTGTTTTAGAAACACCTTGTACATCCGAAGGCAAATTTTAAAATGTGTAACCTAAGGTTGTCTACAAGGCTGTCTAACGTTTTTTGATATTTTCTATATTAATGGATATCTTGAGCTTTGACCCACTATGATGCGGTCATACGTAGAAATCATCATAATACTTTAAAAGATTGTACTATTATATTTATATCAGAGCCGTGTAAGGTCTTTCGCAAGTTGGGTCTATCAAAAGGAGGTATACTACAAATAAAAAGAGAAGTTTATCAAGTATTAAAGAAATTTTAAAAAGTTTTGAAGATAATGTTGAAGAAATAATTGCGAATCGCAACTGGACAAGTAAACATGCCTACCAATGTTTTCTTATGTAATATTCTAAGAATTTCTTGACTTTGCGCTTCGAATCTGAGACACAAATATTTGCACAAGAACATAAATATTGGCACATATACATATAAATATTTGCAGCGTTCGTGCAAATTTGTTTTTCTAGTAGTTAGCTTCTAGTTAATGTATTTTCTAAAATTATTTTCTTAGATTGTTTTATGTATTTAATTATTATATACTTACTTTCATTCAGAAAACAACTCCACATATATTGACTACTTCCAGACATATTTATAACAACATAATTATTACTGCAGTAGAAACTCCAATACCATACTTTTTTTTTCTCAAAGTAGCTTGGCGATAGAAAAAGAACAATAAAATTACGATGTTGAACAAAATAACTCTCTCATAACCAAGGGTTAGTTTCAAACACCTTAAAGCAAAATTATATGCAATTTACTTATCAAATCATTTCCTCTTCTGCCTATTAAATGTTTGTCCCAATTTGCACAATAAATTTGAATATCTACTTAAAGAAAACTATAAAACACCCAGAAAACTTGCTTTTTATGACTTTCAGCGCATAATAAAAATTGCAAGCCAATGCTTTAAATTTCCTATGCATTTCAGCTATCGCGAGCTTTGATAGTTATCCTTCTTTCTAAATCATTTTCTATATTTTATGCTAATTTTTTCTTAATTTTACTAGCTCATAAAGGTGTTAAAAAAGTGTAAAATATTTAAAGAGGTAACAGCATCAACTAAAATAAACAAAAAATTCTTGATAAATATGGGTCCGCAAAATAACCGTTTTGGCGATATGGAATGTTATTCTTGTTCGCAGTTTTTTTTCATTGATTGAGTTGGCAAAGGACATTTTAACTTCTGACATTTGTAACATCTAGTGCGAAATTCTCACTGCTAATGCATAGAACTATTCTACGTTACACTTAAATGGAATACTCGTTCTTAATCTAAATCTTAATATTAATTGATGTCAAGAGAGAATGGAGCGAAAGTACCAGCTACTTTATCCATACCATTTACGTGCAGGCGTTAAATCTACTTGATCTTTTTATCGCTGCTTTCTGCAGAATGATGCTGAAGACCTCCATTTTCTTGTCATATTCTCTTTATGGATGAATCCAGATTCACACGAAATGAAGTTGTTAACTTTCACAACACGCATGCTTGGAGAGATAAAAATCCTCATGCTGTAATGGAATTTGGGCAGCAGCCACATTTTTCATTTAATATTTGGATGGTTATTGTAGGGGCGACAGGTTTATAGGTCCTGTTGTTTTACCGAAACCGGCTAACAGGCGCTAACCTAAACTTTCTACAGAACACAATGTATAATGTTTTAGACGAGATTTCTTTGAACCAAAGGCAACAAATGTAGCTCCAGCATGATGGTGCTCCAACTCATGTTTCCAATACAGTTGGAGAGCATTTACATCAAGCTTTTCTACGTAGATGGATAGGATGGAGCGAACCTGTTTTATAGCCCATAAGTTCGCCTGATTTAAATCATCTTGATAGATAGGATATGTTTAGATAGGATATGATAGATAGGATATGTTTAAAAACATTGGTTTATGCTACTTCTGTAAGTAGCTGTAACCTACAAATTAATAAAAAATGACAACAAATTCGAAGCTCCTTCAGACTAAGATGTCGTGCCTGCTTGAAAATGGAAGGAGTTTTTTTCCATCTTATGTAATTTAGTTTTTTTGTTTTTTTTTCTGAAAAGTCCATTAGTCCATCCTGCCATCTCTTCAAATATTCAATTAAAGAAATGAAGCGGAGAAAGGAGATACCTAATACTCCAATAAATTGATATATCTAGAGAAGGAAAAGTATTGTGAGATTCTCGCTTAAAAAACTACAAGAACCGGCAGAGAAAGCACCATGCTTGCCATGAAATAGCAACTCACTCAGCCCAGACACAGATACCGACAGCATGAAAAGACTCCAATTCCAACGAGAACAAAAAAATGATTTATTTATCAAAATATTGATGTTGTCTTTCGATCATTTTTTTTGTGACGAAATATTGGAAATAAAGATTTTTATTATTAATGCCCGAAAACCCCTGGATATTTTATTGTTTATTTATCAAAACAGATTACTTTCGAAAATTAAAAAGTATAACAGCAAATCTACCAACCCCATTTCTGCTAATAGTCTGCTGAAAATTCGACGTAAAATATTTATACCAGAAGTTTGTGCATCGCGGTATAGTTCCTTACATGCCTGCTAAAACTAAAGGTTTGCGTTAACTAAACATCTACCGAAACACAAGTTTACAGCTACAACGATAATTCGAGATTTGATCAATTTACCATTTTTTACCATTTTTTGCTGAGTAAGATAACAGCACTACATTTGGAGATTATTTGTATGTACTCATATACTTAAACTTCTTATAAATATTTGTGGAACTCAATCCCGTCTTATACCTTTCCAAAAATGCGGTTATATCTTTTCTACCTGGTGGTAACATTAATATGGCAAGGGACTGTAAGGTAAGAAAGAACTACCTTCGCATTATATTTATTATTTTATTAACAAGAATATAGAGTAAAATTTATTAGTTTAATGTCTCTTATGCTGACGTTGAATTCAGCATTATGTGATTTTTTAAAAGAAAGTAATGAGATATGAAATGGATAGTAATAGTTTTCCATTGTCCTCGTAAAACTATGCACGTGCGTTTTCCTAGAGTAAAAAAAAATAACAGGAGGGAACATAAGTATATTTTGCAATTGCACTATTGGGGAGAAAATTTTGAATAAATAGAAGTATAAGTTTTCCTAAAACTAGAGAAATAGCTAACATAATTCCAAAGGCGTTTTTAACAGTTCGACTAGCTTTGCTCAGGCAATAACTGAAAATTCTATGTCTTTATCTTTTTAAATGCATTGTCTCTCAAAAATGAATAGGTGACTTCACGTATTTTCCTTCCATGCGTATAATTTGCAATCATTGATCTGAAAATTGTATTTGCAAAAAGTCCTTCATTTGTTATGTTCATAAACAAGCGCGAATAACACCAGACGTTTATTGATATAAAACTTGCTGTCGCTACTGATAGATGGTTGTACAGTAATGTGTTTTCCGTCCACAAAAAAACCGCAATTAAAGAAATTCCAGCTGTGTCATTTGCTGCTTTATTCAAAAAAGAGAAAGCAAACCTTGAGTCAGTAAACCACACTACGAACGAATGTGACATTAAGATCATCATCATCAAGATCCACATGTACAAAGAGATCAAGTAATATCACAAACTACTCCAAAACATCGATTGCTGGTGAATATGTAACTTTCATATTAAAGAAGATTGCCATTCCATATGCCACATCCAGAGTGCACTATCATGTCATGTAAATTATTTAATATACATATCTCGTTGAACTGAAAAATTATGATAAAGCTGCCAAATAATTATTCATTAAACATACCAGCCGCCATTATTTGAGCCTCCACTTACCACTTTAAAAAAATTCACAGTACATTGTACAGTCATCCAGTTGCTGTAGTGGTATAATTTTTCCTCCAAACAATCTACAAACGTCTTTCAAACACTCTGAAGCATTTCTCTGAAGCTTCACACAAATCAAATAAGAACCAGAATAATATTGCAATCCTATTGTATGTTCCGCTTAATTATATACATTTTCTTTAAGATTGTCTCAAAATTCTGGTACAATCTGGAAAATACTTGGCGTTAATATTTTAACTAAATACATCAATCTTAGGTGGAAGTCCCTTGTGACTAAAAAATGAATGTGACAGCTAGCAGTTCCTTCTTCAGCATGCCGTGTCTATATTATTATTATTATTATTATTATTATTATTATTATTATTCTTTCTGGCTATTGTATGAGCAACATGGTTTATTAAGATTTCGAAATCACCACTTGACCTTTTTGCAAAAGCTTTAAAACTTCCCATCACGTAACACATTCTATAACATGTTACTAAATGTAGATCCGGTTTAAATTTTAACATATAGTTACAAAACAATACCATTATATGACATAACACTGCAAGGAATAAATAATTTGCTTTTAATCATGTTTACTCAGTTCGAAAATAGAGCCGTGTAAAGTGTCTAGTGTTACTGGTAAATATTTTAGATTAAAAAATGTAGAGTATATAGCTATTTTAAATTGCCTCTAATAGTAATTTCACACTAAATCGAGCAGTAAAGGATGGCAAGAATGCATCCAAACGAAGACGGTAGAAGATAGTGTAAAATTTCTTATGAAAACAGTGTTAACTTCACCCTATATATCTATAACGTGTAAAAGTAGAGTAAATGTGTTTACACTACGTAGAGAGATGTTTACTCTAAAATTTATCTGTGCAGTCCGTGTTAATATTTTACTCTAAAAAGAGTGAACCTATATAAACACCAGCTAGTGTTAATTATTTACACTAAATTTCTAACTGTGTAAAAACCTGAAAGGAGACATTAATTTTGTGGGTAACTGTACATACATACATGCTATTAACCTTTATTTGCCGTGTTTATGTGTGATCCAGCGGAAACATTTAAATTAAATGGAAATACGAAAAAAAAACCGAAACAGAGAGAGGTAATACTGATAAACCATAACGGTCCTTTATCCTTATTCGAGTTATAATTGTCGTGCAAATTGTCAGATAGCATTAATAAATATCGCAGGACGTGCTTAAATTAAGTGCTAATTATTAGCTTTCAACATGTATAGAGTATACTTAACGAATACATGTAGTACGAATGCACCTGCGCATGTAGACTAGCATCTATGTACAAAGAATACTCCTAGTTTGTCAGTACAGCGCGCATCGGTGTAATATGAATAGTTTACGTTACCGCTACCTACTTCCGGTAAATACGCACAAATAAAGAATCACAAACTAATTGTAAGTTCTGCGTAAATAATTGCGACACACGTATCTTTGCTATAGCATCCGCGCATTCATTTATAGCAGACACGCAAATGCTATTGAATTTTGTGTTTCTTGAATGTACACTTCATCTTACCCGACAGACTTAATATATTTACACCACATTAATTAGAATCATAAATTTCTTTACATAAACAATATCTTCTCTACTACTTTGTCTCAATTGTCTTCCCGGAATAAAATGTATTACATACAAAACGGAAACCACCACTCATAAACAATTGATATGTATTTTGCTTCTCTCATACCGATTCTATGATTACATTAAACAACACTAATCATCACATCAGAATCACGAATAGCAACAGTTGCACTTAATGCAGTGTTTTATTGTATTTGCAACTATGTATTCGAAATTTCTAATTTTTTGAAATATTTTAAAGCGTTTTTTTGTCCATTTATTCATTGTCAAATACTTAAAAACCCTTAGAGCATTGTAAATATGACGGAACCAAATGTGGTAACTCAAGTGATATCGTTGCTACTCTTATACAAGTACAGATATGTATAGACATGTACAAATGTGATCTATTACTATAGCACAAATTTATCAAAGGTATGACAGTTGCAGTTGCTAGCAATGAACTAATAAATACACCATTGTGAGTATTCTGTGTGTCTGAATTATGATCACATGCTTGCAAATTCAATTCCTCTAATTAATCGTTAGTTGCAAAATGCCTGGAGTTTGTTTAAATGATCTCAACAGTTTTTGTTATATATGCTGCGAAGTGACGTTCAAATTCCAGGAGTGAAACCTGTCTGCAGTAATGAAAAAGTGTTATGAACTTATATATCTGTTGTTTATTGTATTCTAGGCTTCTCACTGCATGGAAGAATAGCACTCGCCACTTGTTTTTTGCTATCCTTATAATATGGAGAAAACCCAAAGATGACTCTTCTGACTGTAATTCCTGCTATACGAATATTACGAACGATTACATCTAAATCCAAACATAGAGTAAGGTACCTGAACTTGCAATACGCAGTGAGACCAATTCTACCCTGTCAAGATCTACCCTCACCAAGGCCAAGAAACAGAAACACATTTTATTGTAATAATTTTTGAACCAAGCTGTTTATCCGAGCCTCATTTATTGTCTTAAGGAAGTCTTAACGGTCACATACGAAATTTAAAGTTATACAAAAGACAGGCTGAAATGTTTGGTTCCGATTATGATGATAAAAATCTTCTTCAAAAGATTACAAAGATATCTTAATCATTATTCTCATTTTAAAGATCATTTCTATGAAGCAAATGGCATCGTTTTTATTTCTTCCATTATGGATTCGATTTGGTATTAAACGTAACCCAAACAACAGTAAGAAACCTAATCTTTGATATGGGTAGCAATCAGTAGGACTTCCTACGATAAACTCTTCAAAGTTTTCTTGAATTGGGATGAGTGGAAAAATGGTGAAAGGAGAAAACCGTACACTCAAAACTGGTACACAGATGGGTCAAGAGCGGGTACCAATTCCGGCGTTGGTGTCTATGTGGAAAACCAGGGTTAAAAGGTATGTATGTGAACCACTTGGGCAATACCCAACGGTATTTCAAACAGGTGAGGCGATCTGAATTCTCTTTGAGAGTGAGGCACCCTTAAAGGCTCTAGCATCTTATTATATAGCCTCCAAACTGGTATGGGAATGTCTGCAAAACCTAACTGTTCTAGCCAGAAACGACAAGGTCACCTTGGTGTGAGTGCCGGGACACAGAGGTATAGTGGGCAATGAAACTACAGACCAGCTAGCAAGGGATGGTTTCAAAATGAAATTTACCGGAGCCAGGTCTAGGTATCACAAAGAGTGTAGTACATTGTGCAATTAATGAGTGGATTATAAAACAATACGAACTAAATTAGAACCATGTAGCTGGACAAAAGCACATCAAACAGATGATGGAACGACCATGATGACACAACGATCAACTGCTGACTTACTTGCATTAAACAGGTAACATGTCTATTACCATGACATGGCTGTCTAAGAGGTCACCTGCACAAGATGAGGGATCTATAAAGATGAACTCCTATGCGGACTCTGTAATGAGGAGGGGAAAACACCCTCTCATATCATCTTCAAATGCGTAGCACTAAGTCAACGTAGGGTTGCTATGCAAAGCGGATTTTATTTACCAGTGGAGAAACTTTTACCAAACAGGCTTTTAAACCCAATCGAGGGAACTAATCTGTAAATCAAGGTGGAAATAATACAAAAGGGCCAGTGGGCAGCAGTGTTAGGGATAACTAAAGACTGCCCTGCCTTGATAGTAATCAATCAATCAACAATCAATCAAACGTAACCCAATAGAATGGCGCTTGTTCATTGATTCCTCTAAATTTAGTTTGAAACTTGTTGCTCTATAAAACAGCAATAAATTCTCGTCAGTATACGTGACTTGCTCTGCTAGTATGTACGATACATATAAGACCCAGGAACAGAAACAATCACTACATTAGAAAATAATGGCCTAAACACGTATCATTCATTCATGGAGAGGAACTTTAAACATGGCGCATTATGTAGTTTTTCAATTGCATATTTCCTCCATTACTGTATTTACAACAGAAGTTTCTTAAAATGAGTACTGCGAAAATTAATGAAGCAAAATTCGTGGATCCACAAATACCATAACTAATACATGATGAAAAGTTTAAGGAATTCAAAAATGTTGTTCAGTTCTTTTGCGAAATCGAAAAACGGAAAATTACCGGGATATTGTCAACCACGTTATAGTATCTAAAAAAGTTTTGATTGTAAGATGACTTTATAAGTAGTAGCTCCTAGACTTTTTTCCTGAAAAGTTTGATGATTTCAGTTATTCAAAAGAGGTATCAGGCCAATAATTTAATATGCTAGACGATTATTGTTGCAACGTCAAGAGGGATTTCACCGGCAAAAAAATGTTACCAGTATCACATATTTTTGTTTCCTAAATAAAGCAAAGTTCCGTTATATTCCTCAGTGTTATTGTAGCAATTAAATGACAGAAAACAAGAAATGCATTATTCTATATCTGCGCATTGTATACAGGCTGGCCCACTTGGCCTTCTTTCTTAAATAGTACGGTTTAATCTTGATTTGATCAGAAAATGTTAAGTACATATTTTATTCGGATATTTCTCGTTTACAATTTAAAAATATGTTAAGTTCTCTAAGGCCCTCAGTTTCATCTGTACAGGACCGTACTTAGTTTTTTTAATGGAACACCCTATATATTTTTATATTTTTGATATCTACATCGAATTTTAAGTCAACATTGTTAAGACTTTTATCCGCATAAGTCTAGCTCTTTAAGAAAAAAAATTTTTGTTAAATTTCCACCAAAATTACTATTTCTTTAAAAAATCATATCTACTCAATCCTTGGCTGAAGAGTGACCAAATTCGAGATTATCATAAACTAGAATGTGTTTTCATTTTTTGTAGGTTGAATTTTAACGAAATTTATTGTAGAGGGACTTGATATTGATATTGATATTCCTTTGACAACCGTAGAAAAATTGGAAATTTTTTTCAATGGAACACCTTGTATATTTTATCACGCATGAACTCTTTTACAGGTTTACTGTTTTTTGTTAAACATATCCTATATCCAAAGGCAGTAGTTTCTGAGATAATTACCATTAATGTCATGTTACTCAGAAAGTTTGCCGTTCTTTTAAGTCATAGTTAGATTGCCATGAAAATTATAGTTGAAATGCGTAAACGACATAATGCACAGATGAAACTTAGACCCCTAGGAAACTCAAAATATTTTTAAATTGTAAACGAGAAATGTCCAAATAAAATAGGTACTCAACATTTTCTAATTAAATCAATATTAAACGTACTATTTAAGAAAGAAGGGCAAGTAGGCAACCCTGTATATCCATTCACGCCTTTAGTATTAGAATCCTCTATAAAGAAAACACTATCAAAAGGTAAAATTGAAACACAGCAAAGTATGGTTATTTCGTAAGCTTCAGGGATATTAGGCATTTTTACACCCCAACAATTTATCGTTGGTTTATTTGAAATAATCGTTGAAATTTCTCAATGAACTTGTTTACTAGAATACCAAATGGCCCTTTTTACTACTAGAGATGTACGTTTATCATAACTAATCTAACTGCACAGTTCACCACTACCATATGTTTTTACAACTTCTATGATACGAAACTCCATCGGCATCCCTATTCACCATATTTCAATTATTCGTTCCATATTACATTTTGAAATTTCTGTCCCTTCGATAACCACTATATACCCAAGTAACAAACTAAAAACTATATTTATTATCAAGTATTCATAACTTTATTTAGTTTTGCATTTAACTCATAATTATTCTCTTGTAGATCTAACGTTACACCTGGACGAAAAAGTTGTAATTTGTACAACGAGAAACCTGCTAATATATTTTAAAATGAACCAATACTTTAGCATAACACTACATGTGTTTCTACTGCGTAATAGTTACCGTAGCGAGGATTCTCAGTATACCCATTCAGAATGTGAATAAAGGACGAGATAGCAACATTATTAATTTCCAATCCAGCCGCGTATCTTTGCGTAGAAAACGCTTCCTGTTCTGCACTCTTCGTATTTCATCTTCGTATAGTGTTCAACGTCCGTCTGATGTATGAGACGTAACGATTTAATAACGAGACAACGAGATATATAAACGGTACCAAGTCACTACAGACGGTCTTGTCTTAAATCATGTTTGATTTATGTGAAATTTTATTGTTCCCACATCGGTTTAATTCATTCACACCTGTTTATTTACACTGCCCGCTTTGTAATCGTTTGTTATTGTTCTTGTACGATATCTATCCATTTTTAAATAGGCGGGCTACGAATCGTTTCAGGATCTAGAAAGATAAAATCGAAATACCACTTGTTCCTCTGTTTGAATAGTATTACAGGAAAAGTAATAATTTTTGACAATAAAGGTGTATGAGCTTAAGAGTGTACTCTATTACAAACCGGATGTTGGTTCTGTAGACATACAGATCGTAAGTTACGGTTTATTTTGTCTGGGTTTTATGTTTTCTCACATTATACATTACGAAAAGCATAATTTAAGTAACGAGTTATTTATTACACGAATGAAAAACTGACTTAAAATTCTATTATTCTAGACATCATCTTCTACAAACTACTTATACAATTTAAGAAATTTAAATACCATAGTAATTTATACTGTCATAACAAGCAAATGCCTTGTTTATATGTACGCATATGGACAAAATTAATATTCCCGAATAAGTGAAGACTATTTTGCATAAAATCCATCCAAATCTAGTCCAAAAAGGAATGTATACTGAAGCTCCGTATCGAGTCGAAGTTGAAACTATATTTTGGAATTAGGTCGTTAGATCTAACGGAAAGGTGACATAGTCACGGGTAGTTGCCTTGAATATCTAACTTTTTTTAATTTGTAAAGGATATCTTAAAATCAAAAGATACTTTAGTGTGTAGTGATTACTATTTTATAGTAAAAGGCAATAAGACCGCTATAATGACCGCTTATTAAAAACATTTTTTGGTTCATTTAAAATATATTTATATAATTAATTAAATGTCAACACTATAGAGTAATCTCTTATATTTTACTTTTTACGTCTGGTAAATAGATCTATTTTTGTTGCTCTTTACATTTGAGTCAAATTAATATATGACGCGTGTTTTTAAAGTAAGTACCATTTCAAAATATTAAAACTTTTTATAATAATTTTATTTTTACATGAAAGCCTGTAGGTACTTTAACCTACTTTTTCACATGATTGCCGCCATTATTCTATCCTACTGTCATACAAGTCTGCCGCTTGATTTGACTGCCACTGATTCACAGTCGTTTTGAAGTTATCGTCGTCAACGAAAAGATCATGAAACGCCTATTCTCATTCATTTTATTGTCAACTTTTTGCATCAAGTCGTCAGTAATGACCGAAGGTCGACCAGTCCGTTCCACATCATGAACAATGTTGCGGCCATCTTTAAAAGCTCTAACCCCAGTTCCTTACCATTCCATCACTCATAATGTTTTCTCCATAAACTTCACAGATCTGGCGATGAATTTCACCTGACGAAGGCATTTTAAATACGCACAAAACCATGTAAATACGGTCGATTGTTACCGTAATGGCGTGTGTGCAGATTGAAGGAATCTCGTCTTTTTTAGAATTAAGCAGACTATATCCGCTATACTTGTACAAGATGATGATGGATCCTATCGAACTAGACAATATTCTAGCTACAATTTTTTCGTAAGTAGGTACGTGGCATGCATTTTTATAAACTCAACAATAGTGAAGAGGAAATCATTATTATCAGCACCATATTACCAGCTAAAACGATTAAGCTAAGAAGAATTTTACACATTATGTAGAGGTTTCATAGAAGATGAAGTCAAACTTTAAGTAAAGAATTCATAATAAAATTCTAAATTACAGAGGGGTGATTGATACATTTCCCGTTATGACATATTATATTTATTGGTATCCGCAGCTTTGAGTTCGTAAAGCTGTATTTTCCATTTCTTCACAGTTAGCTGCTCACAGGCTTCACCATTTCAAATAATTTAATCTTAATTTAAACTTGATCCCATAATTAGAAAAAATTGAGTGAGATCATCGTGTCTCGTGCTGTGAGTGGTTTGGTTTCTGTATTTAACGACTTTATACCCATAGTTCAAATACTCATTCAAGATTGCAGCAGTAGACAGTTGCTATATTACGCATTTACGTTTTCGTGGCCTATTTTAGATAATATAAAAATACAGAATGAAGGTTCAGAGACAATGGAAGTAGACAATACATTTGGTTGACAGTGATACTAATTATCGGGATGAGTTTGATACACATATATCATTATTAGAATGGGAATGGTGACATTATTAAATGGGAATGATGACAAACTTGCGCGACTTTTAGATATTTTGCAGTTTTCATTTTCTTAAAATCCTAATCGCTCTTGCAATGACTTTTTCATATTTGTTAAGGAATAATTTTCAGTATAATAATAAAATTAAGTCGTGATGTGTACTAGAAATTCTACTTATGATGCAATTTGAAAAAAAAAATGCAGCCTAGGCACGTAATTATTGAAGTTCCTTTTTATGTTGGATCACAATTTGTTCGTTATAAAAAAAAATTGGTGTCGTTATATTCTGTTTAGTAGATATCAACTATATATTATTTTATAATTGCAGACGTTGAAAGTTATAAACTGGAAAACGGGTACGTGAAAACCAATACTCCCCAGTGATCAAGTTTTACCGTATGTAATTATAGCATACAAAGCATTTCCATTGTACATAAATTTAATGAGACCATATTTACGAAATCAGTTCAAGGTAATGAGGGGAAAAACGTATTCAATTATACGCTTAGCCTGTCACGAAATATTTTTTCGTCATCAACATGAGACACCTAGACAGTAAACGCATAGAAATTTGCAAAGTTTCTCTTGTTAACATTGGCAATAAAAAATAAAAATGAGCACCTATGTAGCTATAATACAGCTAATGGTGATAATTTTAGAAAATATTACAACCAAATGATAATAGGCCAAAATAATATTGTCCTCCTGGGAACTGTGCTGGGCACAACTGCTTTCGTTATCTGGGCATGCTCTAATGAAAAGTCATCTATTTGTGGCAATGTTTTCCTCTTTTTGCATCATTTTCTTAAAAATTCGGAACTGTGCTGGGCACAACTGCTTTCGTTATCTGGGCATGCTCTACAAGTGAAAAGTCATCTAGGAAGTTTGTGGCAATGTTTTCCTCTTTTTGCATCATTTTTCTTAAAAATTCGCAGTAGTGTTGAAGAATATTGTTTGGTATAACCTCAGTTATTAGTTCAAAATAATACTATGTAATGTTGTTTTTTCTAAACAGTAGTAGACACTCTTTTGTCATCTGGAAACTCTGTTGGAACAGATCCTCTTTTAAGTAATATTAAATCCCAGTTAATTTTGGGTTCTGCATTGATGTCAATGCTTTTGCTAGTACATACTGGGGATGACTTCTGTGGGACAGATGTACATATTACTTACTTTTGCTTTTGCTTTCTCACTGTTGATTTGAATGTCGGTGGATGCGATGCTGTAAACATTTAATCGCTTGCTTTTTTTCTAAGAGTTTATCTGATCTAATATGTTTAGCATGCTACTCATAAATAATATTTAGCAACCTGTCCTCATTCAAACAACATTGCCTCAAATATCTAGGAAATTGGTGAACATCTATCAACAATTGCATGAGTAAAATGAACACCCATACTTATAATTAACTCATTGAACTCATGAATTCCTGAAATTTTTGATTACTTGCACCAACATTTCAGCCTTCTCTGGCAATTTTCTTAAAATACCACCAAACGTTTTTCTACAATAATGTACACAATTTTCCTTCGTTTTTGCATATCACTCGTACTTGCACCCGCACACAACTCTACTCGACACCTGATCTTGTACAACTTCACTTATCGGATGCAAACACTCTTTCCAAACTCGCCGTCCTTCCTTCTCTCAACTTCCACTACATACACCTGTTCACATTAGGCGCTAAATTTTAATTTCGTCTAAATGTTAGTTATTAACAATATCTGTAGAAAAAAGGTTTTTGTTAAAACTGCAAAGCAAACAGTCTCGTAGCTACGACAGAATTTTTGTTCACTGTTTATGCCCATTTTATTTACTCATTTAGTTCGCAATAAAACCATAGTATCACATATACTATGTTGAACTTGTATCTATAATCTAAGTAGTTCAAGTGGCATAAAAACTAACAACATCTTTCTGCTGTACTGCTATCTATTAATTCACATTTAGTAAACTCATCATACAATTACAATAATTTACGATTAATAACAATTGTTAATGTTAAAATGAAAGCCAGTATTTCTAGAAGAAATATTGATAATTAGTTTTAAGTACGTCCTTTTCAGTACAACTAATTAAAGTGTACAATCAAATAAGCAAATGTCACCGGTTTGTTTTCTGCTGATGTCAATGCCTGCTTTGCATAGAAATTGTTAGATCTCGTATTAGATTACAACGTCCATTAGCATTGGTCTAAGCAATTACCTATGTTGCTGTACGCATTTACTCGTGAAATTAACATCCATTTTAATTCCGTTCAGGTTGTTATTTCCTATATTAAAGCTGTAATCCAGCGATGTGATGAACGGAATCTCTAAATTCGGTTTAGTCGAAAGCGTTAAAGAAAATACTTAAATTCCTCGAAACAAATTATGTATTCTTAATTTAAGAAGTACCAGATTCTGTTGTATAATCCTAAACGTTCCGGCGATGAAACGTATGACAACTTCACTATATACGTTACGCTATCTTTAGCGACCAACGCCGCAATAAAACACATCCATTTTATGGTTGACTATATAAAATTTATGGACTACCTCAGTAACTAAGGAGTTACATTTGATCACATAAATAACCTTTTCTTCTTGTTTTCTAGAAAAATATAAGATAAATAAACGCTACCGGCCGTTCCGTTAAATCCATTAGTCTGAAGAAATTTAATATTTCAATGTCATGATTTTAATTAATACATTAGGCTCTTCGACCGAGATGAAACACCATTAAAGGTGTTTTTATGGGTATCATTAAGTCTATTATATGCCAATAAAACCTACTAAATTACCAAACAATGCACGGAAGATTTTCTATGCCCCAGCTATATTAACGATTTATTTATACAATGTTTACATTTATATTCAATAACATCTATAAGTACTATAAATTTTGCCTATCGATTGTAATATATGTAAATTCTAGGTATCATCGAAAATTCTTGGAGATTTGGGAACACGTGCAAATGAGAATATATGGAGAATATATGCTCCAGTTATACAGGATGACCTCAAAAATTACCGAGAAACTTTGAGGGATTGAGTAAACATTTTTTCTTAATAAAATGTCTTCTTTCGGTGTCAAATGACGTTTAAGTTCTTAATTGGAGTGACTACTCTATGTAAATTTATGCACATCGGTCAAATTGACTACATTGTGATATTAAGATAATCTTGTTGACTCATTCGTAGATTAAGATAATAAGAACAACCAATCAAATAATACTAAGTGAAAAAATCTGTATTTATTTTTTCACTTAGTATTATTTGATTGGAAGTATAATTTTTCGTAAGTTTTACGTTCAGCAAACAAAACTTTTCAGATAAATGTTTGTCAATGCAATAATTTAATAGATAATGACAGTTAATGATTTCTTTGTTTTTAGATATTTTTGTTGATAAGCATGGTTATACGGTTTAATATTATTTCATATTAAATGTCAATTTTTTTTCACTGAAGAAGTATTATTTTAACGAAAACATAATTATGTATTTATGTTCCAGAATAAACTTATTATTAATTCATTCCTGTTCTATTGACTTACAACTGGAAAGATATCTGAGATTAAAAGGA
Organism: Holotrichia oblita; assembly: GCA_023690525.1. Classification (NCBI taxonomy): domain Eukaryota; kingdom Metazoa; phylum Arthropoda; class Insecta; order Coleoptera; family Scarabaeidae; genus Holotrichia; species Holotrichia oblita. The sequence goes on along the minus strand of CM043015.1, from coordinate 171,259,576 downwards.
TAATTTCATTAGTATAATAAATATTAAAAGCAGTAGGTATAGTTAAAAAACTCTTCAACAGTACACAATGTTTTTTATACCCGATATTTTAGGTCTGCTTTAAAAGAGTTTATAACCCGTCAGTTTAGTCTATATATTATACCTTCTACGACCTGATCGACGTTTTTTTAACACTTTCATTAATCACCATAATATTTTTTTTTTAAGTCGGCAGGAATCGCATGGTTTTAGTCGGAAAATGCTACGAATACACTTTTTGTGACACGGATACACATTTAATATCGACAGTATGATCCCAAATAAATTAATACGCACGAAAAATTCGATTAAATACAATACAAGTGTCCAATATTTCCGGTATGTTGGTAGAATTACAGTAAAAGGAATGGTTGGTTTGTGATCTAATAATGAAGTGTCATCTGCACATAACAGACAAGATCGGTCCCAGTATTAAACCCTGAGGCACACGTTGTTTACTTATCGTCCACGAAAAGAAGGTCCGTTTTCCAATCTCATTTACAAGTACAACGTACTACCTATCGAACGCCTCTGTATTCTCACGGAAACCCATTCTGTGCATTTTTTTAAAGTATTTTATAATTTACTCTGTCAAAAGCTTTCCAGCCTCCCAGTACTTTTTCTACGTAATTTATACCATCAAATATATTTCCCTAAGATATCATATATATTGTAGGGTGGATTAACCCTTCTCATCAACACTGCTTCCAAGATGTAAGAGTTTATTCTGTTCTAGGACATTTTCTACCCATGGTAACACTTTCCAAATATCTTGGAGATATTAGATAATACAGTTACTGGTCAGTAGTTGCAAAAGTTTATCACATTTCCTGTTTATAAATCAGCTTCATTATTGACATTTTGAGTTTGTCAAGAAATATGGATGTTATCAGTATGGTATTTATTATGTGTAAAAGAATATCTGCTATAGAGTATTTGGTCGTGTTTTCAGATTGTAGTACATAGTTAGAATTTATCCCATAAGTGTTACAAATGTCTTGAAAATACCTCATTCTAAAATGAAACAGACAAGGAGTCTTTGCCGTTAGAGTTCAATACCGGAACAATGGACTAACGGGAAATCCAGAAAATAAAAACCAAATTTTAAATTGAGTTTTCTATTTTTTTTATCCAATATTTCGTACTGTGTTCAATGCTCGGGTCGGCGTTCACCCTATAGCGTCGACCCTTAAAACAAAATTTTTCATAGTTCCAGGGCAACGGGCGTGGCGGGAGTAGAAAAGGGGAGGATTTTAGGCATGGGCATACGCTTTTAACCGTTATACGGTGGGTTTTTACCTAGAGAACTCTGCAGCTTTCCTTGATGGCTATGGCTTTGGCAAAGATAGTAGGGGAGGATAAAAGTCGGTTCGCCGAGGAGTAGTCCGCCCGCTGGTTGTCTGGTTGGGGAAACCTTCGGCTTCCCTAAAACAACTCGGTGATTCTTCTGCTTTTCACGGGCGGGCTGGTTGTAACGGCCAGATTCCGTTTCCCACGTATAATCCGAGGAGTAGTCCGCCCGCTGGTTGTCAATACATTTTCAGGAAATTATATACCTTTCAAGTTGCCCCTATAATTGTAAATCTTAACCCAATAATGTAAGGTACGACTAGAAAGCTAATGTTTAATGCTTCATCAGGATACAAAATTTTTAAACTAGAGAAAATCTGACATTAACTATTTCTAAACTTTGAAGTTGCGAAAATATTAAATTATTAAAAATGCAAATGAATTTTGATGTTAGTTTATTACATTTTTTATTTCTGACTCGGATATTTCCATTAGCGTTTAAAGTAATATGTTGTTTGTACTTGTAATACATCAAGTAAAGAATAACAAATCTTCAAATTTGGATTTATATCAATACAAATGTAATGTTTTCATAGTTAAGAATGAATTAAATGCTAAAATTGCAAACATATATGAAGAAAGACCACAAATAATTACAGTAAACATAATACAAGAATGAATAACGAAGAAAAGGGGAGTTTTACGTTTCACGATATTTCAAAGAATAAGGAGGAGCAGGGAGAGGTTCCTTTCCTTCTTTTCTCTTTCTGTCTTATTTTAGTTTTGTTTTATTTTATCAACTTCATCATTTTCAGGAAATTAAATACCATTCAAGAACAACCCAATAATGAACTCGACTAGAAAGCTAATGTTTAGCCGCAGCTAAAGTTAGATTTCTAAACTTCGAAATATTAAATATTAAAGTGAAATTTTGATGTGTATACACGTTTTCATAGCTAAGTTATAGACTTAATCTACTAAGTAATGTTTTGTAGTAATATTAATTGCTTCCGTTTTCAAGAAGTTGCTACAACTCATCTCTGAGAACATTTGAACTCGTATACTTAGCCTACCCTCCGTCATACATTCTTACTACTACGGTTTTTGAGCTGTTTGGTTACATTTTGAAAAAACTAACGTCGACTTGTTTATTTTAAATACATCCTCCATTTTCTTACATTTTTAAAACGACAAAAATCGCATAAAATTAACAATCACGCTAATTATTCATTCGTTAATTCAAATTTAAAGTTGTATACAGTGTTAGCGGAAATGTTGCCAACTTGTTATCTTAATTGGAACATCCTTTACAGTTTTATATTTTTAAATAGATAGATAATGTAAAAACAAATTTAATAATACTAATCTTCTATATCATATACTACAAGTCGTAAAATCCTGATGTCTTATATACTCCTACTACTACATATATAAAATTTCAATATCCTGCATTTTCGAGACGATACATTTCTGCATATATTTATTGTTTTCAAAAAAATTTTATTTTTGGTTTTAAGCAATCATAATTAAATCATTTTGTAGTCCTTTTTATTTCTAATTTATTCTAGTCATATTTATTAGTGAAGCTGTCACTCGTCCTATTATTGAACTTATATTCAACTTCCTTTTTTCAAGTGCAATACCTTGTATACGTATTGTTACAAGTTTGAAATTCTCGTTAGATTTTGAAGAAACTTTCCCTATGCAATTATAACTTTATTGACAAATAAATCCTTAAAATGAATCTCAATGAAACAAACAAGGAAAAAACTAATATCACCATTTCTAAAAACTGAAAGGTTAAAATTATTTACACTACTCTGAAAATAATATATGTATTCTCTGAATCTGAAACTATCAATCAACTACAAGCTTACTTACGTTGAACGATTACTGGAATTGATGATAGAACGAGCTCGCTTAGAGATGTAAGAGATGTTCATTATGTTTGCTTCATTTCTTGACGAATTGTGAATAAATGCTTCACATGCTAATCTCGAATCTCTCCAATTATTTATAACTAACTTAAAAATCCTTTATATTGCGCGAAAGATAATAACGGTGTGGTTTATTCTTTCATTGAGATTCGTTTAAATAAACTAAGCGTTTCCATTAATTTTTTTCGGTTGTATTTTTCAAATTTTGAGTGGACTGTTTGTAACATTTTGAAAACATTTTTTGCTTGAGTTTGTTAATAAACTTCAAGTTTTCACTTCAACATCAGCCCAAGAAAATGATGTTTCTCAGGACACCTCCTTTGATAAAAATTACAAATAAGAATAAATATCTCAATGGAACATTATACTTCCAAGCGTATTTAAAAAATGTAAAAATATATAGTGTTCCATTTGAAAAAGCAAGTTGAATCAAAATTTATAATCACACGAGCGGTATGGAGATTAGAAATATGACTTAATGGTAGCTTGATTAAAACCAAAAAACTTTTGTTTGAATAATTTTTTAGAAATGTATACGGCTTCAAAAATATTTAGGTGTTCCGATACATTTAAATAGGCGCGTATATTAAAATAAACTTCTTCCATAAGTTGACGCATGGAATCTAAAATATTTTAGTGTATGTATATTTATAGGGTGAAAATATATGGGCTGCTCTTTTTAAGATAAGCAAATTAGTAACACTTTCTTTATTGATGGAATTTGAAAGTTGAATGCTTGTTGAACTTTATCACTACGTATCTCTGACTAAATGTACTACTGATGGTTTTACTGTTCAATTCTTTTCCTAAAAGTATGAAGAGTTTTCTACACAGAAAAGTAGGTGGCGTCACGATGAAACCGCAAATTATGAACACCAAATTGCAACTTATTAGAAATAAAAATGAATATACTGTGACCCAATGTACAGAATTATGAAAATTCATAATTTAAATTATAAATAAGTAATTAAGTTTTGTATTTTCTCCAAACTGGACACGCATATTGACTATATTATCGATGCAATTACGAAGTTTGTGTCAACTATCATGATTGAATGGATAAGTATAACGTTCAGCAAATAAGAGACGCAGTTTTTTTTAGAGCAACCAATACACCAAATTTAGTATTACTATTACCTTGGCAATGATAGCTTCGATGTTGTAAGGAGTCGATATTGTATTGAGTATTCGGTATTTTATAGGTTAAATAGTTGTCTTAGTGTTAAAACAAAAAGCAAATGAAGCAGTCTATGTAGCTTACTTTGTGTCAACGTTAAGTAGATCACGTTACTGAATACAGTTAAATTCATGTCTAAGGTAGGTTAATAATTCTCCAGAATACATGTTACATACATACGGTATTTGAAAGCATCCTTTATAAACTTTTGCTGCGCATATTGCTAGCGACATACCTTATTGATTTATTTCCTTTTATTTTCACTTCGAAGAGAACGCCAGAGATGCTCTAATTTACCGATCAAAGTTTGGGTGTAAATAAATGTTGTTAACCCAAACAAGTTATTGTACTTATGTATGATATTTTTACTTTGTTTTGTTCCGTTTAAAAGTTCCGATTCAACATAGAAATATCCTGCAGAATAAGTGCAAACATTAAAAGGCACTTAAGTTTATTGCATGTAATATATTTACTTGAATATATACGTACAAATTGTGTTAAATATTTTCGCAGCAGATCTGTACAGATAAATTGGAAACAAATAATTATATAGTTAAATGAGTACACCTGCTGTTCATGGTCTATTTAAAAGTAATTTAGAATATGCGCAAGGCTATCGGAAGGTTCGTTATCTTCAACCGAGACTAATTTTTCTTCATCGTGAGTGGCTCCGCATTATTTGACTTTCCACTATATTATTTATCAACATCTCCTCCGAACGAACCAGTATACGACCGATAACTATTCCAACCGGTCTGATACAGCTACCGTATACGCATATAAATCGATATGCGAAGAATTTATACTATTGCAGCAGAAACGGACTTCTTTTTTATACTAAAAGAAAGTTTACCTTAATTACGCGTAAAATGTTTCAGATCAAAACACTCCTTATGATGACCGATCGTTCTCTCGTGGTCACATAATCACTAAATAATGATTTCACGAAACACATCAATAAATATCGCATGTATACTATCGTTCCCCTGTCACCTGTTTCACTAGTTCGATCGATTCAAATTTAAATGACGTCCGGTACTGCGTCTTTATATGGGACTCTACATTGCATCTACCACTCCAGCGAAGTTTCACTGTCCGATTCATCTTTAAGAATTAACAAACTAATGGCATCACCTGCAATAACAGAAACTTGATTAACTTCTCTCTTCAAACACATCTTGATTAATTAACGTAATAATTAAGACCTGTTGTAACTGTGTATATACATCGAATTGCTAAAATGAGCTGTTTATTTTCGTATCCCTGTTGCTACATTATAGTAGGCCAACTGAAAAGAATGCCAGGTAGTTTTTATCTTGTTTATTCATAATTCAAGAATAAAGTAAATATTAAATTTAATAATGCAATAATACACGGTATGTACTATATCTGTAGTTATCAAACGTTTGTCAGTTATTTTGAATGAAGTCTAGGTGATAAATTTATTAAGGTCGATCAGTACCATGAAGAACACCAAACGAAGCTTACAATTAGTCACTGAGACGAAGCAAAAAAATGAAATTTTACATGGTGACATAAGTGTAAAGGAGATTCGACATTTTCCAGGTATTGCACTGATGACTCACAGTACGTAAGGGATTATTGAGATACCTATACCAAATGTTATAAAGAATTTGTTCGCATTACATTCTACAAAATTAAACTGATACTTTGCAGCATGCTTGCGCTGAATACTTAAAAATTTAATATACAGCAGACTGAGCAAAAGTATCTTATCTCAGTACACTACAAGTTCCAATCTAACCAGACAACTCTTTCCAAATTACCGATTTGGAAGGTAATAAGCAGGTTTAATGAAAAAATTTATTAGTTTAAACATCATGTTGCCAAAACTAAAATCAGGCAACAGAAAGCATTTCCGTTTAAACATCGCGGATTTATTTCAGTTTGGTGATGCAATGTCTAACGCTCTTCTTCCCCAATATGGTCTCACTAGATGTCGTATCTCTCACAACACACTACAAGTAATAGTTAATATTGTACTGACATACAGGAAGACGGTTGAGGCCAACACGAGTTCCGCAATGTTACTAAATGACGTTTTGACTCTACTGTATTTGTAATCTCCTCTTTCGTATTCTTACTTATATTATTATGAACAAATTTTTGATCAGTATCAATTAGGTAGATTATATTATCACCGATATATCAGTAGATCAATCTGTAACTATTCTTGAAATCTCTAATGAGTTTCACGAAAACCCCACTTTCACTATTGAAATGGAAACAAACAGAGCTGCTCCTTTTCTGGACACCATAGTTGTGCTAGACTCTAACCAAAATATTATACTGGACAGGTATATTAACTATATTAACTTTAATTAAAAGCATCTCATTAACCAGAAGATTGACATAATCAACGCCATGGACCATTTGGACCGTTTGAAACTATCATGCTTAAATTTCCACAAGAAAAACTAAAAATCTGGCTAATATCTTCTTGAATAATATATATCCACAAATTTTAATCAACAGGATAATTTTTTATGTCTCCACTCAATGCTCAATGTTTGCAATCTCCTCCTCCTTATTACTTACATTATACATACTTACACATACTTCACTATTACTACAATCAACGATAGCAAATACAAGCTTTTCAGATTAAGCTGCAACAACACTCAGTTATTTGTACCGTGTTAATATATGTATATATAGTAATCTCATGAATGCTCAATATTTTCTAGTCCACAAGAGATGATTGTTGCATATTTACTTTCACTCTGTTCTCTTATTGTAAACAATATACACTATATCATAACACCATGTCATAATCAAAAACCTTTTGCAATCCTGAAATTACACTAAATTTCTTATTTAAAATGAAATACCCTATATAAATATAAATATCCTATTTATCTTGTCGAAAAGACATCTAAGAGACAAATTAAGTAGACATTAAAAGAAACATTAAAAGTTATCATTTACGTTTAAATGTTTTTAGCAACTTCTTTAACTGCACAAAGTAAGTGAGGCATGTATAAAAGCAAAACCATTTTGTCAAATTTATTCATACTCATAAATATTCTTCTTAAAGATTAATTCATTTAAATATTTTGGACAAATAAGTTTTCTGTTGATGTTTATATCATTTATACATTAATAGTTTTTCAACAACAATGGAATGAGAAAAAAATAGTCCAGATAAACACTTTATTTAACATAAATTTATTTGTCAGGAGTGTGTTCTTTAAGCTATATAGAAAACTAAGTTAATTGCCATAGAAAACACAAAGTCTAATCTAAAGTCAGATTTGTACAGTAGATTATTCAGTTATATAATATATGTCTTTAGCATGGTAATTAAACTTCGCAAAATCCAAGATCTAGCCAGATTAATTCTATGTCTCAAGCAGCACCTATCCAGGAACCTTTCTCTTCCTTAGTTTCAGCTTTTCTCATTTAGATCGAAGATCAATATGCTGATTTCAACATTGGAAATGGTTGGATAAGGCAATTGAAAGGTGAAAGATAAAATTAATCATCCTAATTTGGGATCCAATAGAATCAGCGCCGCCTTTTTATGCTTGTACGACTTTTTCATGTATTATAAGTTTTTTGTATTAGAAGTTACCAAAGATATGTTCAAGTAATTCTAATTTTCTCTTCACGGCTCGAAGTACTCCAATCTCTTCAGAAAGCTTTTTTTTGCAATACAATACAGTACTTCAGCCAAATAATATCTGACCACTCTTAATATTATGGCTAATATATCTTAAACAGTTTACAGTTTTACAGCTTCACACAAGTTTCTCTAAATTATTCTATTCCTGGCTACATTGCGTCTTTATACGTATTATTTATGTACAGTTTACGAATTTACTCCATTTAAGCTATATCTTTTCGAAACTAGCAACGTTTTTGGTTTATTAATGTTTATGCTAGTTGATGGTCTTTACTAACTAGCGTTGCCATATGTAATAACATTTACAGCTCTTACAGGCTAACTGCTATCAAGATTGTTACTCAGCATAAAGATGCTATTTATAGATCCATTTATTATTGTTTGAGATATCTTTTTTGCCAGTGCTGTCAAAAATATTTGAATTTTGTGTAATTGAGTAATAGTATTTTCTAGTTGAATCAGAAGACTCGTTGTTCTCTAGATTTTTCAAGAAAACTGTTCTAGCTTAGAGCATGCTACTATCTGCTTTTACAATTCTATCGTGGTTGTCGAGAAAATCTTAAATAAAATATTTCAAATATTTGGTTGTTTCTAACATTGTAATATTAGTTATCTTTGCAGACGTTATATGTTTAACAAATAATAGTAACACACATTCTCCCAAAGGCTAATATTGAGCTGAATTTATTTATATGAAACTAGGTTAGTTTACAGTACAACCCGTACCAATATACAGAATATAAAATAAGTCATCATTTTATAAACTTCCTGTATTTTATTTCTAATTCAATTTAATTCCAAATGCAGTCGGTGCACTGGTTTTCTGAAATTCAAATTAATGTTAACATATAATCCTATTCCAAAGGCGAAAAACGTCCTTAAATGGTATATGTAAGTCCGCCACTGGAAAGTTTTTTCTATTCTTAAATTCAGAATTTATTTAAAAAAACACTTAAACGAACGAATTACAGTTCGAGAGATCTCATGGGGTTTATAAATTCATATTATCATGAAACTGTTTCACTCGGTAATCTTTTCATTTTTTATATGTCTTGAGGACCCTAACTAACATTCTTATTGGATATCGTTGAAAAATCTGCATAATTCCGATGTGTTCTTAAAAAACTGGTATTTTTAGCATTACGCCACGTTCTGTTCTCGAAACTAGTCAATTCCCATTCCTCCGTAAAATTTTCACTGAAATTCATTATTTATAAACACAATCTATTATAAACCAAATCACAGAATTTATGTCTTTTTTTGAAGATGTTTAGTAGATTGCATTTTATAAAACTGACCTACAGTTATCAATCTAAAAAATATCTATCTTCATATTATTTTATCTATTATTCCATTGATTTCGGTTTTTTCTATTTAGCATGAAATTAATAAATGAAATTAATGTTTAATAATAATTTTCAGTTATTCATCTATTCTATACATCCTATCTATCATAAACCCAACAGTATTTTTATGTCTTTTTTGGAAAAAGGAACTTGCTTTTTTTGTTTTGTCAACAACTGAAAAAATATTATTGCAATCTAAACGCTATCTACATAAAAATTTTATTTTATTCTTGAATTTTTTAGTTTTCTTTTAGAAACGTTATTCATCTATCATACATATCATTCAACAGTTGTTTAAAACTTGCTTTTTTTGTTTTGTCAACAACGAAAAAACACAGTTACTTTATCAAATCTATTAATAAATGCTATTCATTATACATATCTATCATAAACCAAATCAATTTTTATGTCTTTTGTTGAAGATGTTTAGTAGGAACTTGCATAAATTTTATTATCATCAAAAAATACAGTTAAATCTAAACGAAATTTATCTACATTATTTTAATTATTCCATTGATTTTTTTTTTTCTATTTAACAAATGAAATTAAAATAATAATAATGTTTTCATCTATTCTATATTGGATATCTATCATAAACCAAATCAACAGTATTTTTATTCTTTTTTGGAAGATGTTTATTAGGAAAACAACTGAAAAAATATTATTTTCTAAACATATCTATCTACATAAAAATATTTTATCTATTATTCCATTGAATTTTTTTAGTTTTCTATTTAGCATGCAAATTAATAAATGAAATTAAAATAATAATAATAATTTTCACTGTTATTCATCTATTCTATATACATACATATCTATCATAAACCAAATCAACAGTATTTTTATGTATTTTTTTGAAGATGTTTAGTAGGAACTTGCTTTTTTTGTTTTGTCAACAACTGAAAAAATACAGTTATTGCAATCTAAACGAAATATCTATCTACATAAAAATATTTTATCTATTATTCCATTGAATTTTTTTAGTTTTCTATTTAGCATGCAAATTAATAAATGAAATTAAAATAATAATAATAATTTTCACTGTTATTCATCTATTCTATATACATACATATCTATCATAAACCAAATCAACAGTATTTTTATGTCTTTTGTTGAAGATGTTTAGTAGGAACTTGCTTTTTTGTTTTGTCAACATCTGAAAAAATACAGTTATTGCAATCTAAACGAAATATCTATCTACATAAAAATATTGTATCTATTGTTTATTCCATTGAATTTTTTTAGTTTTCTATTTATCATGCAAATTAATAAATAAAATTAAAATAATAATAATAATATTACAAATGTCCACGTTGATCTAGGTAAGTGTTATTTATTTCTCTATTAACCAACGAAGCATATCACGTCAATTTAACACTAGAATAGGTTAGAAGATTACATTTAATTCATAAATGAATCATTTCCTTTAAGAACACATTTTATGATAAAACTATGTATATTTGCGACGAAATAAATCCGTTAAATTAAAAGATTTTTTCTCTGTGTATAGCTCACTTTTGCAGTAAAAATTATACCGTGACCCAAGTCATAGACAAAAAAACAATCGCCATTCTCTTTACGGATAAAAAGGAACATAATTATATCAATTTATGCTGTTTTTAAACTACTTATTGCGTATAATCTACAACCTGCGCCATTTTATAATTTGAATAGAACATAAGGAATCTTTTTTATAAAGTGACTATTTTAATTGCGTTTTTTTTTCATTCAAAAAAATACCTATTTCGAATCTGTTCTTTTACTTTGCATGATAACTAAAAATTGCAAATTTGAACCTAAACCTCTACTTACTCAGTCATCTGAATACTCGATAGGAGTTCTTAAATTATTACTTAATTTATGTTATTCATAGTGGTTAATTCTTATCGAAACCATGAGTGATTTAATTCAATCTTTGTATTCTACATATTTGACAATGAAGTAAGTGTTTCGTGGGGGTTGCAATGTCCATGCTTTATAAAACAAAACAATTACTTTTGTGCCTCAGTTGGCAAAGACTATAAAAAACTAATATTCAAGACTGCGCCATATTAATATAGATATACATAATAGTTTTGCAGAACATGAGACATTAATATTCCATGTTTGATAGCAGTCTTGGTCAATACACGAGCGAATCCACTTAAAGACATGCAGCTGTTAATATTTATGCTGCTCGTTGAATTATACTTACGACAAATGATTTAGCCAGCTAACGCCGTTTGATACATCTACTAGTTTATCCAATTATCCTTAAGAAATCTCGGTTTCTCTATTTTGGGCACACTGTATTGGCGAGATGATACTCGGCCTTGAAACAGAACTGGTTCTGCATCAGATACTACTCGTACGTTACTGGGTGGACGATATTATATCCGAAATTTGTCGCTCATAAGTATGCTCATTGACAGAATAGTTACAAGACTGTTGGAAGTGATAAACTCAAGTTAAGCGCGGCTTATTGCAAAAAAAAAATTAATACGATCCGCACAATTCAGAATGATTTCTTGGAAAATATACTGTCAAACTTCGACAAGAGAAATTGGGCGCCCTAAAAATGTCACAATACGCACACGTTTATTAATTTATTTGGAAATTTTATTGTGCCAATGCACATTCCCAATGGCAGATTTGAGAAATGGAGAGAAAAAGCAAAATATAAAAACAAAAATCAATTTAATTTAAGTGATGCAAGAGAAAGAGTGAAAAATTAAATTTTATTTAAATTACAAAAACTGAAAATGACAGCTTGTAATCAACTTTAAACTGAATGTTAATAATTCTTCGAACCTGAATTACACTCTTCAATAATCTAGACATTTAATTTACCAAATTTAAGGAATTGCTTAGAAATCTTCCAAAATGATTTACCATAGCTCTCGTAAAGTTGCAGGCATTGAACGATCACCAATATATCTCTGCAGTTTACCCCGAAATATACAAATTCCAACTACTCAGAAACGACTCTTATTGTGTATGGTCTGCCAAAGCCATATCCAATAAAATGAGAACATATGACAACAGTAGCTGATATCCCACATAACTGTGAATTTTTCAAGCACCATTTTCTGTACATACGGACTCCGTACCTGCTTTTGCGGAAATGTCTACCACAAATGTCTATAACAGAACCACCATGAAATGACACACATTCGATATGATGCAATTGGCATGTCGCTCATTTCGTCTTCTCCACACGCTTCCTCGGCAATTAGCTGATCACTCATTTGGTTTTTATTGAACGCCGCTAAGTTATTTAACTCTAATGAAGCAAGGAATAAACTGCGAAAGCTAAAATATACAAAGGGTTTTGCCGACACTTCGCTTTCGGTTTCTTAGCCCAACATAATTTCCGTATTTTTCCATTTCCTGTTGTATTTATAAAATGTATTCTTTCAATAAGCAATTGACAAATAAACTGCTTCTATTAGATCATTGTCACTGTTCCTCTACATATATTAGGAAAAGAAAATTAATTACAAAATTTAATAATAGCAGTCATTTCGTGTTTAAAGTTATTATTTAATTAAATACTTTAAATACAAAAAATACACTACTAATTCAATAAAATAAGAAAGTATAAAAAGAGGAAAGCAATTAAAGAGAGCATAGCTATTACATATGTAGTTTAGTCTTGAAAACTGTCAATTCTTATTAAAGTGATAACAACATGTATTCTGCTCTACCACATTCAACATGTGTTACATGAAATAAGGCACAAGTATGAGACCACTTATTTTTCCTTGCCACGGGCAAACTGCAAGCTCAACAGTAGCATGGTGATATATAATCATATAAATAATGGCTTCCTTTAACAACGACTCTTCTTTCCCTTTAACACGGTAAGTGTTAATAAATTTAAATACATTCCAATAAATTGTAATGAGCTGTAGGGCGAAGTATTGTTTTTTCTGTATTGTAATAATATAAATCACTTCCTAGTTTTTCAGTTAGGTAATATGTAACCATAAATATGTATATATACAATATATAATTAATATTTCGTAACAGACTCCAGCAAGTAAATATACATATTTGAATAATATACATTATTGAAATTATATCATGATTATAACTTATTCTAGATGTAAGGTGTGACTATAAATAATTATTAAAATTTTTGTCTTAAGTTGGCAATAATTCTGCAGGTTTATGGTTGAGTTTTGAATTCAAATTTGTCATTATTTTTATTTTTACAATTGAATAAAATACATTTATTACAATAATGCTTGGATATATTCTCAACAATTGACTTATGATCGATTTATCGACATGCACCTTAAAGAGCCAGTTGAATATTGTACTATTACCATACCTAGTATTTTGGAAAATATAAATCAAATTGTAGAAAAAATCTCTGTACGTCGTGTATGCAAAAAAATAGGTACCTACATAAGTTCTAAATATAATTAATTTATTCTTTTAACCAACCTGTATCCATTATAGAACCGTCCTATGGATCTATCTTTAAAAAATTAACATTTACAGCTATATAAACCTTAACTTGTCCATAAGCTCCACCCCTGTCCGTTAACAATGAATCCAGTTTTGTCAGTAGTATAATAGAACCATCTGCATAATACTATTGACCAGCAAATTATTATTTTCTATTCCTATGAAATATGGTTTCATCTGTTTGGATATGCTAATTTACAGAATTGTAGACTTAGTAGCCAGAAAATGCACATAATTTTATCAAAGTACTGTTACATCCACTTAAAATTGGGATCTGGGTGACAATGTCAAAAACAGCAAATTATTGGCCCCATATCCTTTCATACAGTAAGTAACTTCCAACGATGCAAACCCATTATTCTAACCATTTATAAATTAATTGAATAGATAACATTAGTTGTTAGTTTCTCTTAATCCCAGATATATTTCCACTTGTAGGTCAGATAGACCAATAATTATTTAAAAGTCAATTCATTTAAGAACATAAATTACATATTATATTATTATGTTTTACGTTGATGTTGATTTAAGTTTATTGTACTCAGCCGCGTTTTTCTTTCGCCAACATCATGTTTTATTCTTTGAATACAATCACGTTTAAAGCAATTATTTAATAAATAACAGTACGCAAAAAGTTTGCGAACATCCAAGCAAACCATTTCAAAATACACACATTTCATACATTCTCAGATCCCATATAAGAATTATAAGTAAAGTTCGTTCACATAACGAAGATTCTAAATGCTTTCTGTTAAAATAATTGTAAAAAATGAGACCAATGTTTATGTAAATACGATGCAATGTAAGAAACGCCATTACAAGCGCGCTTCCGTTCCTATTTTATGGGATATTAACTCTCTTAATTACGGCCCATAAAGCATTTGCAGGTTAGAAGCTTCACTCGTAATTCGTTGATAATTACATTAATTTTATTTCTGTAGACCTTTGAGGAAATTAATGTTAATTGGTTAACAAATTATGGAATTCTTCATATATAGAGCTTAATGTAATAAAGTACAAACATCCCTTTTTGAGATTATTTAAAAATCGAAATAATTTCCACTGCCTCCAGCATATCAAAAACAAGAAATCTATTAAAATTTAAATGTTTTTATTAGTAAAAGCAAATATAAATTGCTGTAAAAGGAATCGACAAAACATAAAATATTATGCAATGAAGAAATGCCAATTATTTTATTCCATCAGAGGCGAATTTATTCATGCGATCTACGCCCTATGAAGCAGCTTGTAGTTTAAGTTACAATGCAATCTAGTTCAACTCAATGTTACGCCTATGCTACATATTCAACTCACAATCAGAGTACTAAGTTTACACATCCCGTTTCCACCGTATGATATATTGTTTGAAGCTTCCATTGTAACTACAAAGAACAACATCGACGTGGTAAAAAATCAAATACAACTTTGCGTGTCATAAGATGAAAAGCTACAATAGTTTTAAATAAAATGCGTATAATACGCCTTCGCAATGTTAGGACTATTAAGTATATTTACAGCCATGACTATAAATATTAAGCACTCTTATTGTTCTACGTTTCTTTAACAATAGTTTCAAGAAACCAATTTAACGATTATTATTCTGTCCGCAGCTACAAAAGCAAACGTAAATAAATAATTGAATGCCATTGATAAAACAGATATTGGCTTTCATAGCAAAATAAAATGCCTAATCTACAATGGGGTTAGAGGCGTTTGCGTAAAATTTTTTTTTTTTAATCTGTGGTGGGTGCTTAGTATTCTAGTATCTAGTATCATCTAGTATTTTCAGAGAACAATTCTACATGTTGCAATAGTAACAAGTAAAATGTAGGTGAGGGAGTATTAACACAGATCATACAAACAAACTGACGCGCATGAAAAAGACACAAAATTAGCAAAAGCAGTGATTATTGTAGCAGAATGAACTGAAATTGCAGTTAAAGATCGTGGAATAATGATGAAAATATGTTTGATAAAAAAATTGTAGTAGGAAATTACTGTAAACATAAATCTTAAACTGAAGTTCATTAACTACGTTATTGCAATACTTGCAAAACATTTTCTTGTTTCTTTAGTTTATTAGTAGGTACATACAGTAATCTACATTCTTATTATATACCTAGAATTTCAGTTCTAATAACTATGTTTATGTGACCCCATAATTTATAAATTATTTTGAATTTTCTATAAATCTCAAATTACTGCACAAAACAGTAATATCACCAAGATATAGAATATCATTAGTTACGACCATATAATCATCATTAAGAAGATGAGTACTATTTTCAAAAATTTATTATTTCGGTATATAGTTAAAATATTAACGACATACCCAAACAAAGACAAATGAATATTTTGATATGTGGTACATAATTAGCCAGTGATATATATGGTCGGTACATGTTTTTGTCGTCTATTCTCCTCCAAAGTTTCCTTATTGGCAATTTTCCGAAGAAATAATAGAAATAATTGGTACTAATTGGAGGAGATTTATATCATAAAGGAACGAATGTTTAAAAAGCAACTCATTCTTGACCCACACATCAAAAATTCATTTAATAAATTTCAATCTGACATCTAACCTACACACCTCCAATTCAAATGCTTTTGAAATCTGAGAAGTAACGGATTACCAGAACAATTGCAATAAGTTCAAGCAGCTCCTATCATTTGAGTTCTTAATTAGGCTTACGCAACCTTTCTATTATCGACCGCTAATTACATTTGCCATCTATTCTCGCAATCTGTTTTGTTACTTCTTATAGATGTTCTATCGACGATTGATCTTTACGTACTACAACATACATATATCTGAAATAAAAAGGAATTCCTCGGTTTTTAAATGTAGATCAAATTTTTGCATTTTATATAACAACAAAAGAGTTACAATTAATTAATTTTCTGTATCCGTACTATAAATTTGCTCATTTCTTAAAAAATTATTTTAATTTATTTCTCAGCCATTTAACGGCAGCAATTTCTAGATATAATTTAGAATATTTAGAATTCTTATTAAAGTGATTCGCTTTAAACCTAACCAATTTCTTTGTATCTCTGTATAATGCATTCGTTGGCCAATTTATTAGGGCCACATCCTAAAATAACGATTTGCAATTACAAACGTATTGTTTATGTACAAGTTTCTTCAAAAGTTTTTACAAGATCGCCATAACTATAAAACTAATATTTTGTAATGCCTCCTTTGGCTTTTATAATTTCTTTTATTCTTTTCAGCATACTGCCTATGCAAGCCGTAATAGTATGTCAATCTTTGGGGTAATTTTTCCATACATCCCCAATATTTGTTATTAAGTGCTTTGTAAAGTTTTTTTTGTAGAATATACGCGTGCTTTTAAAACACTCTAGACATTATCAATTGCATTGAGGTCAGGAGAGTTGCCCGGCTAAGGTAAGCAGACCGACCATTTCCATAAAAGTTTTGATAAATTTTGCCGTGAGGCATTGTGCATTGTCGTGAATGATTGTGTAAGAGCCTTCATTTGGATCTGAATCGTTGAGATATGGAAAAAAAAACGTCTACTAATATTCAGTTGCTGGAGGGTGAAATATTGATTTCATTTGATGTTAGTTCTCTCTTTCCTAGTGTACCGATTCCAGACACCTTGACATACCTCGAGGACTTGTTGCTTCAAAATAGTTTGAGTCAACAATGTGTCCAGGAATATATTCATGAAACAGAACATTTTTTAATTCAACGGGAGTTTTTATGAACAGCTGGAAGGAACGGCAATGGGTAACTCCCTGTCGCCCTTTTTGGCTAACCTTTTCATGAGCCGTTTTGAAAAGGACTTAGAATCTGAGAGCGAATACTTTCCTAGGGTTTGGTTGAGGTATGTGGATGATATTTTCGCTATATTTGACAGTAAAAAATGTAATATTGACGATTTTCTCAATAGATTAAATAATCGGTGCGAAACCATAAAGTTCACTTGTGAAAGAGAAGAAAACGGTCAGCTACCCTTTCTAGATACTTTAGTAATTAGAAATAACAATAGATTAGAGTTTGACGTATATAGAAAGGAAACCAGTACACTTCGCTACATTCCTTCAGATTCCCATCATTGTGTTCAGCACAAAATGGCAAGCCTGAATTTTTTGGTCCATAGACTTCTCACTTTTTCCTTGAACAGGGCGAGGTATGAGAAAGACCTTAAAATTATAAAAGATGTTAATTAGGAAGTTTAATTATGTGAAAGAATCTACGACTTTTCGAGAGGATGTTAAAGCTTCACCCGTTGTGACCCTCCCTTACGCTCCCTTTATCACTAAAGATTTGAGTAAAATCTTCAAAGAACTAGATCTCAGAATAATTTACAGTTCTGGGACTAGTTTACGAAGTCTCATCGGTAACCCTAAAGATAAAATACAACCTCTAGAAAAGTCACGTATTTACAAAATCATTGTAAAGATTGTAATCAAAAATATATTGGGCAAACCAGGAGAGCAGTCTCAACTAGATTCAAAGAGCATATGGCTAATCTTAGATTTAATAGAATTGAGAAATCGAGCGTTGCCCAACACATTTTTGAAACAGATCACATCGATCATACGAATGTTAAATTAATTAGACAAATAAACAATTGTAAGTTTCTAAATGTTTTCGAAAGTTTAGAAATATATAAAAATAAGTCATGTGTAATGTGACAACGGACCTATACCGCATTCGTCATTGTTTTCGTTAATCGGAAATTAATGATACGGATCGGATTGACCGTGCATAACATTTAGGTTACCTGTTTTTGTAGATTTTATTTTAATTTAGTTTTATTATCGCCTTGATAATGACAGCATTGCTGTTGAAACGCGTCGGTGTTTTAGTTAAAATTTGTTTGGTGTTTAGTGGGTTAAAGTGTTTAGTGGTCTACTAATATACTCTTACATTGGTGTTGATTCATGTTATCCTGGCAAAAATACAGTGTTTCAGGGCCTTCTGCTCCTATACAAGACCATACCATTACTGACGGTGGGTGTTTAACCGTTTTCAGTAAACTGGGTTCACTAAATCGTTCCGATAGACGTCTTCTGTGCTTTTTCGCTCATATCCTCTAGTTTTTCTGCATCGCTAAATATGATGATAAATGAAAATCCACTTCATTTATTTTGTCTTATCTTCCGCCAAGCCTCAATTTTGTAATGTTGATATCGTTTAGCGCATTCATTTGCTCGCTTCATCGTCGGTGTTAATCTAGGCGTTTTTAATGGGCCGGCTGCATTACAAACCGGCTTCGTACAATTATTCATATTTTATTTTTATTTTATTTCTAATTTCTTTACAGGATAAAATTCGGCTTTCTGTTACTATTTTCAGGATATGACGATCATCTCGAGAAGTAGTGACCCTTCTCTTCCCACAAAACACTCTTCCGTTACTCGTGGTGGATATGCTTTTTAATGTGAAGCCGCGATTCGCTGCACTGTTCGTCGGTATACTTCCTCTTTCATTGCAACTGTGCGTTGAGAATACGTTCCTCTGCCCAACAATGCCGAAATACGCGGTTTTTTTCTCATTTGATATATCCTTTCTCTTGCCCATAATGAAAAAACATAGGACGCCCTCAAACAACAATTTCAACGGCAACACTAACACATACACACGTACAAAACATGGTTACACAAAAAGATAAATACTTTTTATACAATTTGTTTCTACCTATTTACTATATTATATGCATTATATGCACTGACCAAAGAGAGGAATAATAACAGGTAAAAGATCATAAACTTCCCTCTCAATTTCGTAGAAATAAATATTTAGGAGCAGTATTTAAATAGGTATCATAAATCATATTCATACATTTCATAATCGTATTTGTAAATGATGCTGTTCGAAACATTTAAAAACTTAAATTTATAAGTTGAGTCTAATAAGTTGGCCAGGGACTATATACATACATATATATATTTAACATACAGGTATATACTATTGTTTTGAAAATAAATGTCCTTTTGTAAATAAAGGTTTTGTTTTAAAGTGAATTTCATCTATCTAAAAAAGAGGACAGCTACGATAAACTTCTTGTAAGTAATTAAGTTAAAAAAATCGCATTTAACTTAAAGAATTACGTTTCATATTGTCAAATCCTCAACAGAGAGCTTCAGATATACAACATTTAAAGGACGTTGCAAAAATATTACTGTTGATACTTGGATGAATGGAATATGGATGAGTTACTACAATGGTACTACCGTATTCATAAAATCTTCTAAATGAGCTTTCTCGAAAGACCAAACGGAAAGCGCAATGATAAAGGAATAGAACAACTGGAAATCGGCATAGGAAATAAAGTTATCACAATGTGAGTACTTATCTTTCAATCCCAGATATATTTCCACTTTTAGCTCAAATAATAAAAGCAATTAAGTAAATACCAATTTATTCCAGAACATGGAACATAGTGGAAATATATCTGGTATTTAAAAATCTACTCATTATGTAAAAAAGGCAAGCCGGAGAGGACGACCATCAAACGTTATCTATGAAGACCTGGTATTTTAGTGAACACATATAGCATGCTTGATTTTATCTGAAACATTATGCAAAACGTGTGATTATAATTTTTTTTTAATTCTATTTAAATGAATTTTTAATCTCAACACAAAATAAATAATACCTGATTTAATATTGGATTGGACAGGGTAAATTTACGACGAGCAATATAAATAAAGAATATCACACTGCCAATATTAATTCAGCCAGCTGCACTCAAGCGTTCAACTGTGTTTATCAATATATCTGCTGTATAAAAAGATTAAATTCATTTGCACATGCATAGAAACTATTCATGTGTTTATGAAGTCTTCATTATATAATTTATTCGTATTTAACATATACAGTAAAATCTCTCATAGTGATGTCTCGTAGAGGTGTCCATTTATTCGAAGTATCAAAAAATTTTAAATGTATAAAAAAAAATAAAATAAAATGTTGCTTATTAATTTTATTTATATTTTGTTAAAATAATGACTAGTTTTCTTTTGTTTACAATTCTGAATCGAATTTCCCTTCCGTATTAACAAATTATAAATAAAAAATTAAAATATTGCACTGATTGACTATCATCAACTCTATTAAAAAACAATAACTTGATTTTGCAGTCAGTGTGATACGACAAATTAGCGAACTGACTCGTACTTGATGAGGACGGAAAAGTTAAAATAAGAAAAATGTTACTAAATAATAAAGTGCTTAAATTATAAGATGTGCCATAGAACCTCTTGTTTGTAAGACAAGCAAATAAAATGTATAAACGCGATAAAAACTATAAAGCATACAAAATATAATTACAATTAAAGTTATCTGTAAAATTCTTGCATATATACATATATATGTCTATATTCGGTTTTTAAAGAACTATTATTACAGATAATTCAGTGGTGTAATAAACCATACTACGAAACGTTTAAGCATTGAATGTGAATCTTAATTACTATCTTTCAGCACATTGACTACACCGTTAACACGCGGTAATGCAGATTTGTTCAGGTGTAGCTCTTTCTTCGCAAGCAGAAACGACCGACAAAAAGCATCCCGTTGTAGTGTTATAGTACATTTAAAGAACCGTGAAGTCTTACCATTCTAGAGGCAATTCACTTTTCACCTGGTACCTATAACGTAACGCCCACTCGATGCTAGTATTACCATATTTACATTAACTATACTTATTGTTCGATTACGTAAAAATGGATCATGTAGTGCTATGTTATTCTTGCTTATCCAAAAGGAGATTACATTGAATAACCAATAAATCGTGGTTTAGTATTTCTCTCAATATGTACTCCACAAAAAATCATTTCTACATGGCTTCACTTGGCTCGTTTTATTTGAAGAATTAACTATTTAACACCATATAGGTCTTTTTCTATATTTGGTATTTTATTATATTAATGACCATGGGCTCTTTCCTGTATCATCCCCTCCTATTCTGTATGAATTCCTGCTTTAAGCTGGAGATTTACATTTTTTCTTTATCACTAATAGCAAAAATTGTTCCTTATTATCTATCTTATTTGCATAAGGTCTATACATCTTTACTAGGTCATCAGAATGCATATAAAATATGATTGTCAGTGTCTTCAATAATATAAAAAATATCTAGTGCTTCAGAACTCAAAAAAGTACTTCTACATATAACCTTCCCAGTTTCTCAGGAACTAACTTATAATAAATTATGTTAACAATAGCTTCTCAATATATAATAATTAATAAATAAATAAATAGTGATTCATTAATATGGCATAAAAATGTTGGACTTCTTGGGTCAAAAAATAACTCTATAAATATTTATTTGAGGACTCTTCATTTCCAAAATACGAAATGTTAAAGAGTAAAAGAGTCGTTCCTTTATCTATATAAAATATAAAATTATAAGACATAATGGAAACGGATATGACCGATAGAGATATCTCTTATATTAAATATTGATTGAATTACCATCGAATTTCTGCAAAACAATTTTTTATAACAAGTACAAATTTTCAAGGACTAAACTTCTCAAAGCCCATTAAGAAATTAAGAATATAAATTATTGGACTAAATTAACCGAGGAAAATACTCATAAGATAAAACTGTTTAAAGAAATTAAAAACAAATGTTCCTACTGTATTCCTTATAATTAGTAACAACAGGAATTCTCGTAGTATTTAAAGCCAAAAATAAATCCGCTTTTTATTAGGCAATTATTGCTTTAATTTTTCAATGTACTGCCATTGCAAATGTTATAGCTTCCGAGGATGTTGCGATGGTAATACTTTGATAAGTTAAAACAATAATTGCTCAATAAAAAATGCAGGTTTTTTTATCATTCAACTATACTATAAAAGAGTACGGCGAACCGTATTTTTTGATGTCAGGTCATTGACTGATCATGGAAGAATTTCTATAAATAATCACCAATCTGCAATCTACGACATAACTACAAACAATTCACGAGAAATCACTTTGTTTTCAAAAACATTAAAATGTACGCATGATACATTGCTAAAAACTACATACTAATGGCAGATATTTTAAATTCCTTTTATCGATAAAATTTTCGAAGAAGCATTCGTAATTAGTCAATGGTAGTCGCTGGTTTTTGAGTGCAAGGTTTTGGTGCTCTACACACTGCTTTTATTTTCAATACAAGTCGACATACAACGCAACGCTATTTGATCTATTTTCATTATCTTAGCTGTACCACGTAGTACTTTAACTTCATCATGGGACTCCTTGAACAATGAATACAAGAGAATATAAACTCCCCATACCCGTGAAATAAATTTCAAAAGATACACCAGAACTATGAAATTCATGGCAATTTATTGTTTGCATTATGTTGTTTTGTACGTACTTCCTATTGCATCAATGTAAACGTAGGAAGAAAGCTCATCTTCAGGACCACTTTGCAAAACGAACTAACTTGTCAGCATTTCGAATATGTACGAACGCAGGTTAAAATTATTGAAAACGTGCGTTTCGTATAACCTCAGCATAACAACTTTCGGATGAACCGGAAATTGTTTTCTTTGATACCCATTGATCTCAGCAACATACCAAAAGATCTCAACTGCCAAACTTTAATCCTAAGTGCAAATAAAACAATTAAACATAACAGTTATTTCAATTTGCATCGTGCTGGACCACTGCCCAAAATTAAGACATTTTGAATGCATACAGCTGTCTTACTACAATAAAAAGTGTAATACCTGCCACCCTTTACAGAAAAAAAGTGTCTTTACTATGGGTTTATAAGACATCGACCGCAAACCAACTTTTCATAAGCCATTGTCTGAATTGATATAATTAATGGTCGACTTCTGGGCCCATACTTTTTTGAAGAAAGTGTTAACTTTCT
Organism: Holotrichia oblita; assembly: GCA_023690525.1. Taxonomy (NCBI): domain Eukaryota; kingdom Metazoa; phylum Arthropoda; class Insecta; order Coleoptera; family Scarabaeidae; genus Holotrichia; species Holotrichia oblita. The sequence goes on along the minus strand of CM043015.1, from coordinate 171,235,853 downwards.
AGCCTAGCAACGATATTTCTCAATAAAGATGATTAGTATAATCCTCACGAAAGAATATCGCTCCAACAAGATGATGCCCCATCGCATTTTGATGTTGTTGTACAGAGAAACTTTGATGAAATTGTTCCACATGGCTGGATTGGTCAAAAGAGTAGTGTTAATTGTCCTCCAAGATCCCTGAATCCCACACTTCTTGACTACTTTGTTTAAATTTACTTATTTAAAACAAAACTTTAAAAAACATAGACACTTTAATACTGTAGAAAGTCTGTATCAGATTAAACGCGAAAAATTTGCAACCTGAAGTAATAAGTGTACATGTCAACAAACAGGTGGAAGTCAGATTCAATACTTATGAAGAGGTTACTACTAGTGGCTCGAATGTTATTGTGAGTGTCAAGGATGACGTTAAGTATTTTGTTATTTAATGCAGATAAGCGGCAAAGGAAATGATTTCATAAAAATGTACAAAAATCCAGTTAATTTTATATCCAGCCAATGAAATTACATTGTTTCGAACAGCTCTGGATAAGCTTTTCAATAAACCTCTATGAAATAGTATGCAAAACTGAACAAATGCGTAAAGTAAAGTGATTATTTAAAACAGTAAAAATTTGAATGTAGTAATAATTTGAAACGACATACCTACATATATACTATGTATGTATGTTTATTCAACTACAATTAATGAGATGACCAGATTATAGGCAAACATAGACCGAAGTTTGCACTTGAATTGGAAGTAATTAAGTATTTGATGCAAGATGTTATATTTACTCAAAATACAATATATCTTTCGAAGAGCGACAAGAGGTAAATTATTAATTCTAACATCGATTATATTACTCAGAATTCTACATGGCTCTTTAGCACAGAAAGTCAACATTTGAGCCTTGTTAGAATTTAAACGCAACGAACATATACAAATGATATTTGATTTCCACTCACGCAGCTTTCAGGTTTGATGCGCAAAGAATAGTGATTTGATCAGATATAGGTCAATCTCATTAAGCTCTAGTTTTTCAATAATTTTTGAATATGCTATGTTTTTCACACATTTGCCCCACTTAGAAGAAAAAGCAATATTCTATCAAATAGCCCACGCGGTTTTAGGAAAAGACGTTCAACCATAGTTTCCATTACAAATTTTATAAATGAAGTTGTAACTGCTATCGATAGAAATTAACGTTCGGCTAACAGATCACAGTGAACCTGAGCTATACATGTCCTGAAAATCTTGTAAAAACTTACAGTTTTCTCTATTTTCCTGTTCATACTGGAGGCACTACTGTTTATATTATTTATAAACGGTATTGCATTATTTTTGAATAATTGTTTGTTTATTTATGCTGACGATTCGTCATCAGTTCAAATCACAACGACAAATTCATCAGATTTACAAGATATATTAAATCAACGCGATCTGAGTGAATGGTTCGAACGCAATGACTTGGACCTCAATTTAAACAAATCATACCTGATGGTTTTCACTGCATTCCGAGTGAAATATAAACCTAACAATAATCTTAGTTTAAATAATGTTAGTCTACAGAAAAAGACTCGAACTAACTTGGTAAGAGTTAATATTAATAGTATACATATTAACGTGGAAACGCCATTATTATGATATTATAGCAAAACTTAATACTGCGTGTTATCAAATCAGAAATTTAAAAACGACATTAAATAGTGATCATATTCTAGCTCTCTACTTTACTCAAGTAGAAAACTTGCACATGGGATAACTCTGTGGAAGTCCGTGAGCAACCTAATTGTATTTGAGGAAAACAGAAATCTAAGATATGTTCACTATTTAATACCCTTTTTCAATTCTCTGTATAGCTAATATAAAATCGACATATCCCTGTAGATCATTCTATACAGGGTGGTCCATTTAAAGTGAAACACTGTAATATTTTCGAAACAATTAGTTTTATGAAGAAAAGTATTAAACAAAAGTTTAACTATATGAAGCAGCTCATTCGATGTCGCTACTGTTGTCACTATAAAGAAATACACAAAGATCATAGCAAGGTTAACTCTTTTTTTTTCAAATAGCATATGGTATTTTTTTATCAAATTCTAAAAGAGCAATAAGTTGTGAATACAAAAATAGTAAACCACATGACTTCAAATTAATATTAATCGAAATATTTCGAAAAAATGTTAATAGTAACTACAAATTGTTTACATAAGGTAAACAGTGGAAAAAAGCAGACGGCTATCGAATTAAATGTTCAAATTAGCGGCCACCAACCTCAATGCACTTCTGTATTCGCGCAAAAAAATCTCTATGCAGTAACATGTCTTCAGAAATGTCTGCACATGCATGTCTTATTCTCTGCTGCATGTTTCCTGATGTTGTTGGTTCCGTATCATATACAACAAGTCGATATTGTACACTTAAAATAAATACAGCGATTCTTCTGCGCGAATACAAAAGTGTAGTGGGGCTGGTGGCCGCCAATTTGAACATCTACTTCGATAGCCGTCTGCTTTGTTCCACTCTTTACCTCATGTAAACAATTTATAGCTACTATTAACATTTATTTTCTACTTTTACATTTAACAAACAAATAAAAAACATTTGCTGCACTGACTTTTATTTTTCTATTCACAACTTATTGTTCTTTTAGAATTTGACAAAAAAATACCATATGCTATTTGAAAAAAAAAGAGTTGACCTTGCTGTGACCTTTGTGTCTTGTGTCACTAACTGTTTCGAAGATATTACAGTGTTACACTTTAAATGGACCAGCCTGTATATGTTTGTACAATTTGAAGTACCTATTACCTACTATTTAATTATTGAGTTATGTAATATATTTATAAATAAACTTATAGTTTCAAGAAATTCTAGGTGTAACGATCCACAACGATGATATCTGAGAAAAAGATCTTTTCAGAGACCCGAAAAATAAACTAATTCTAAAAGCACGTAGGTGTTCATTGATTTAATTATTTACCAGATGAGTTACAACTATGTTTAATCGTCGAAATTTAAAACTGACGTTTTCTCTCCTTTGTATAATATCCATCAAAGAATAATGCAATTGTACAAATAAATTATTTAATATAGGATTACAAAAATACGTGAAATAATATGAAAAATGTGTTTATATGTAACAATTGCCAAAATATCTCCACGAAACAATCTATGATTAGTAGATTGTTTCCCTTCTTTGTGGTGTATAAAAAGGTGGGATGGTAGGTCTATTATCACATGTATTTCCAGATAGTTCTGAAAAACCAATAATTTTTGCTTCTCCTGTTTTAAATAGCAGTTAAATCGGATCATTATCTGTGATGATTCGTACTAATGGAGTTTCCCAAGCTGCATTTTCTACTTTAGTGATAACATTTTTCTTTTCTCTGTCATCCAATTGCTTGTCAATCGCTTGTTTAAGAAATTGGATCTGATTTATAGAATATTGGCTTAATATCGGCGTCCATTTTAAATTCGACCTTTTCATATATAAAAAGACCTAATTCGTCTTTAAAGAGATGTTCAAATTCTTTGAAAAAATGTTGACACAGTTAAAACTAACATTATTTATATTAGCGAATATCGAAAATTCAATGTTTAAATCAAATTCACCCTTCATATCTCTACCCATCAAACACATTGACCCATTCTCAACCATCAGCCTATAATTCCCTATAACAATAATGTTACATCTGATTGATACCTAAATTTCATCTTCAGATATAATAACTGCAACGTTGTACGATTTTTAACGCACAATAATTTCTTTTAATAAACAATCCTTAAAGCGTTATCCATAAACTTTATCAGAAATAAGGGAAATAGTCAAGTTCCATCAATACAGGTCTATTATTAATTAAAGTTGGAATTACAACATTCATTTCGATAAAATCTAAACTCTGACAATCTCTATTATAGGGCCTATATATTGTTATGTCACAAATCAAATCAAATGAAAATAATTTATATATTAAACACTTTACAAGTTAATTTAATCCCATCGTCTCTTACCTTAATACGTGTGTAATATGTATATATATTGTATAATAAATTATTACAAATACGCCTTCTTCCCAACTTCAGGTTCTCTCCCTACCTTTGAAACTTTGTCTCTTTTCTTTCCCCTTGCTTGGAATCTTTTCTTCTTTTCCTCTTTTCTTTCTCCTTTTCCTTTCTTGCTTTTCAATCTTTCTAAATCTTTTCAATCATCAAGCGTTTTTCCTTCACCTGTCTCTCTAATTTCAATCTTCTTTTTCAAACTTTTCACTTTCTATCTTTTTAATGTTTTTCTTCTTTTTCAAAGAACTTATTTTTCTTAACCTTAACTTTTTGTCCTTCAATCCACTTAAAAAAAAAATAAAATATCCACTTCTCTTGGTTTTTCTTCAGCTCCTTATTTTGTTTTATTATTATTATTTTTCAAATCGTGGTAACATGTGTGTACGTTGTACGTGTAATTTTAACAATGTCATTCCTAAATTTACAGTGCTTAATATAATATTTTAACTAATTTTGATTAATACCGAAATAACATAACAATATATATTTACGTCCAATTTGAATCTTTTGGCACACTTTACATTTGTCACATCCAAGTCGCCAATTCTAATGACCGTCGAAGAAAAATGCTTTACAAATAATTTTTTTAATATAGGATTACAAAAATACGCGATCCACTAACGTGAAATAATACAAAAATGTTTTTATGTATAACAATTGCCAAAATATCTCTACGAAACAATCTATGATTAATAGACAACATAGAACTTAGTACACTTCGATTGATAAATATCTTCTACTTTAAATAATTGTAACTGTTATTATATTTACTGTGTTGCATATATGTTACTGTAATGTACATGTTGTTACACACGTATGTGATCTGAACCCTAATGAATCTATCTATTTATCTGTGTTACTTATAAAATGATTGTTTTTTTATTAGACATTCTAGGCTTTATTGATCACCTTCACGGTTAAATCGGTTAAACTATAGCGATACCAATCGTATGAGAATCAAAGTGTCCGAATGTGTTATTTCTTCTAAAAATAATATAATAATAACAAAACTTTGTACTTGACTCAAAGACACATCAGAACAGCAACATAAAACTATTTTTAACAACTCAAGATTATACATCATTTTTTGCTACGCCTGGACATTATGTCGCCTGTCAAACAAACGAAAGTATGTCTCCACCGCATAAAATAACTGGTTCCGGTACACGCTTTTCGCAGAAAAACGCGAATTAATTCGTTTTTGTGTAATATATAATGCGCGCGCCCTTACCAAAGGTGGGAGCAGCACACGATAGCACAGTTTCATCGTCTACAGACCTACCTGCAGAAAAACTCCGGCCGAATACGGTATCTGGCCAGGAAATCGTCGTACACCCGCAGCACCGCCAGCAGATGACCGGCCGCAACGGCACTCTGCTCGTACGTCTCATCAGGTAACAGCATGCTGAATGCATCGTCTCTTACGATCTTTAGTTCACCTCACACCATCAAATTTTTCAGTGATTATACTTCACTTTCTAACCAGACACACAATTATGAACAACTTTAACACTTCAACACAAATCAGATTTATCTCCATGGTAGGTAATAACTATACCCGTGAAACTGTTAAATGGTTTCCCTTTTAAAATCACATGGTTGTATTAATGTAATTATTGCTATTAGACACACGTTATTTATTATTATTATTATGACACTATGACACAACTTGGAATTAAATCTTGAGGTAAATTCCATATTCTGTTTATTTTACATGGTAATGCGGTGTATGAACATAAAAATTTTATAGTAATTCCTGATGAATTTATGATTCAATAAGTCATTTTAAACTAACATTAAAATGTCACAATATAAACTTTAGGTAATTCAAAAATACCTTCGTGGGTGGTATAGAATCTATTAAAATTTTGAATAATCTTTTACATAAAATTTTTATTGCATCAAATTTCAGGGATTACGGATTTCTATGAAATTAAATAAGCCGGCTTAGCTTTAACGATTAATAATACCCACATACGAATTGTTCTTAAAAAATCCGAATTATAGGAATCCTTTTTGTCACTTAACAGCATGTGCATCAATCAAGATTAATTGGTTCAGTATCCATGAAAAATTTCGTGCATCAAATACACTTTAATTATTCCATTACACTTCACTGAGTAAATTAGGAAGGTACAACGGACATCTGACAGACTTGACACCTCGCGCACCAGCATTAAGCGGGGGATCCAGGCTCTTAACCCGAGAGGATCGCTTTGAGTACCGTCAACAAAATTACGCGTTTTCGGCGCGGTTACGAGTAGACGCTCGCGTAGGTGGCTGATTGATAATCAACAATACGTCTTCTGTATGTCGCTGGCAATCAGCGTGTGCTCGAGGTACTCGTGCAAGAATCAAAACAGCGTGGTGATGCACGCTTGCGCACTCATATAGAGGAACCACGCGGTCGGTTTGGTCAACCGGTGTATTTTCCGTATGTATAAGTGTGTATATTCGTGAAGACTTCTTCTTGTACCTCTTCTTCTCGTTGTCGCCATCGTACACCTCGTTTTCTTCGCGTTCACGCTAATTCCCTAGTGAAAACAATATCGCGACGCCACAGCATTGCGCTAATTTAACACCCAACATTTAAGTTACGACCAGCGCAGCTATTTTAGCGGTCCAAAGCTCACAGTACAGAATTATCGAATTCATATATTTAATTTAAAATCCACATCTAAGCATGTGTATGACTGACATTTACCTAATTAATAAACTACCAACCTGTTCAATAATAAAATCACTTTTCGGAATTCAATTTATATGTATATACATACTAGCAAGAAAAATCTTGTATAGAAAAAGATTGTAACAACAGGTTACTGACATTTTTTATTGATAGAAGCATAGCATTTATACAGTCTGTAAAAGAAGAGAACACATTAAAATAACACTAAACTCCAAACATGTATATAGAGGTACAATGTAATACATTGTAATCCCTAATACGCATTGTACCCAGTATGGGGTCCAGTCTCCATCGTTGTCGATAATCGCTTGGCAGCGACGCTCCATGCTCGCAACCAAGTTTTCGGCAGTGGTGAATAGGAATCGCCATATCTGCCTGAGGTTCCTCGACAATTGCTTTGTCGTATAGGAACGTTTACATTGAAACTTCTGCTTCATTATTGCCCACACATTTTCTATAGGATTTGCATCCGGACTCTGGGATGGCCATTTTAACGTCGAGATCCGATTCATCAATTTCCATTCTGTACAAGGCCTACTGCGATGCTTCGGCTCATTGTCCTGAATACAGAACGGATGGTCGAATTATATCAAAAGGGTCTCATTCCATCTATAAGAAAGTGGTTTGGAGATAACAACAACCAGTGGATTCTACAAGAGGACAATGATCCGAAGCATCGCAGTAAGCGTTAGACAGGATGGAAATTGATGAATGGGATCTCGACGTTAGAATGGCCATCTCAGAGTCATGAACTATTCAATTACTTCATGATATACGTCGTTTTGCTGATACAAAAAAATATTAGTTTAATTAATATCAGCCTTTGCCTTGATTGAACTGCACACCACCTTCTGTAATCATGGGCACCATATGAAAATTTTCAAATAAACACATCATATTTTTTTGATGAGTCATATCGTTATTTTTATTCGGTGTTGCGGCATTATTCATAGTTTTCGGTAGACATTATTTTTTGATCCTTCACATCGTAGCTTCTGACATTCGACACCCACCAGAAGGTTTTCGTCTGTAGTGGGGTTGACGAGTCGTATTTTATGCAAGATCATTCTATTTTCTATTTTTATACTGCGTTTTCGCTTTCCTCGTACTATAATCTTCTTTAAAAGTATTATTAGTTTTATTAAACTTTAACACAACCATGTTGTGGTGATGAGTCTAGTTCTTTGATATGAATTATTAATATGAGAAAAAAATTATTGTTTGGCTTCTGCAATAATTCCCAATGCCTTATATTCCAGTCAGATTTGTATGTGTACATGGTTGGCGTTTAGTATTTTCCAATCACTACATTGGTGTTATAATTTTTTGGGACGTAAACCCTCTTGATGTAACCAATAAAGTGGAAAGTAGGAAAATTACGAACTAATAACCTGAGCTCTACTTATCCACTACATCGCCAGTAACAAAGACATCTAATGCCCAGTTTCTTCATTTGGTTTCAAATAAAACTACAACTGAAGTCTGGATTTGAAATAGAACTACAATGTTTATGTTTTTCAATTCCTTTTTCTAACCCATCAAAATGTGAGATGGCCTGAAATAGCCGAAGCTATAATAATCCATTGTATATTCAAATAAATGGAATTATATTGTTTGTTTCAAGTTATGTCAAGTGATTAACTTTAGATTTGTTGGTGAAAGTGAATGAAAAGACATCAGCATGTAAGAGAGCTACAATTTTCTCCGCGGATAAATCGATGTTAATCGATTTAATTTAAAAGAAACAGAAACAATTTTTAAAAACATGGAACGATATTGTTGAACACACATTCCAATTCCAATGTATATCGGAGCGCCATTGTTTTCAGAAAAAAGTAGGACAACAGAAAGAAGAAGACCAACAAAAGTTTGCTGATAACCAATACAAATTAATAACATCAACGAAGAATGTATCTTCTGCAAATATAGCGCTATATTTGACACTAAAAAATGTAATATTGACGATTTTCTCAATAGATTAAATAATCGGTTCGAAACAATAAAGTTCACTGGTGAAAGAGAAGAAAACGGTCAGCTACCCTTTCTAGATACTTTAGTAATTAGAAATAACAATAGATTAGAGTTTGACGTGTATAGAAAGGAAACCAGTACACTTCGCTACATTCCTTCAGATTCCCGTCATTGTGTTCAACACAAAATGGCAAGCCTGAATTTTTTGGTTCACAGACTTCTCACTTTTCCTTTGAACAAGGCGAGGTATGAGAAAGAGCATAAAATTATAAAAGATGCGGCCAAGTGTAATGGTTTCCAGCCTCAGCATATCTATAAGTTAATTAGGAAGTTTAATTATAAGAAAACTGTGAAAGAATCTACGACTTTTCGAGAGGATGTTAAAGCTTCACCCGTTGTGACCCTGCCTTACGCTCCCTTTATCACTAAAGGTTTGAGTAAAATCTTCAAAGAACTAGATCTCAGAATAGTTTACAGTTCTGGGACTAGTTTACGAAGTCTCATCGGTAACCCTAAAGATAAAATACAACCTCTAGAAAAGTCACGTATTTACAAAATCATTGTAAAGATTGTAATCAAAAATATGTATATTGGGCAAACCAGGAGAGCAGTCTCAACTAGATTCAACGACCATATGGCTCATCTTAGATTTAATAGAATTGAGAAATCGAGCGTTGCCCAACACATTTTTGAAACAGATCACAACATCGATCATACGAATGTTAAATTAATTAGACAAATAAACAATTGTAAGTTTCTAAATGTTTTCGAAAGTTTAGAAATATATAAAAATAAGTCATGTGTAATGAACTATGACAATGGACATATACCGCATTCGTCATTGTTTTCGTTAATCGGAAATTAATGATGCGTATCGGATTGACCGTGCATAACATTTAGGTTACCTGTTTTTATAGATTTTATTTTAATTTAGTTTTATTATCGCCTTGATAATGACAGCATTGCTGTTGAAACGCGTCGGTGTTTTAGTTAAAACTTGTTTGGTGTTTTGTGGGTTAAAGTGTTTAGTGTTAGTTTATAGCATTTATTATCCTAGGAAATGAAGCAATTTCATAAAAGCGTCGATTCACTTCGTTTTCTTGTTCTTTCTTCGTTCTTCTTCTTTCGTTCATTAAAGAAAAGTCATAACAAATATTGCAAAAAATAAAGTCGAGTAAAGTATTTATATAAAGCCAAAAAAAGAGCAAGAGAAGAAGCGACTCCAGTATCACAAATATATAGACAAGAGATGATGATTGCTGGGGATAGAGGTTTGGATGATCTCGATAGTATGGAAGGTAGGATTAGGGGCAGGTTCTTACTTCCTACTTGATGAAACTTTTAAATGCTGTAGTTCGTTTTTTTTGCCAATTATATACAATGCACTTGGAGATTGAGAGTAAGAAGAGAGAACAAACATCATTTCTGCTGTATATGCTCCGCTGCCCGACAAAAAAGAGGAGATGCATAAACAATTTTTCTTCTCATTAAAAAGACGAAATCAAGAACTTTTTACCAAAAAAATGTATTTTTGATTTTGAAGTTGCCGCAATTAATGCTTTAAAAGAAGTTTTTCCGGTTACAATAATAAAAGGATATAACTTTCATTGTAATCAAGCTCTTTGACGTAAAGTATAAGATTTAGGCCCAATAAAGTTTTATAAGAAAAAAACACATAAGGAAGTGTGTTGCATTAGCTCATCTGCCAAAAGATAAAATTACAGATGAGTGGCTATGAATAGTGGAAAATTCTCCTACCGATGAAGCCATTGTTAAATTTAACCATTATTTTGTTGACGAATGAATCGATAATTCTCGCTAACTATGGATTTTCGATCGAGAACAGCATCGGACTACAAATTCTGTAGAAAGATGGTACAAGAGACTCAGCAAAAGCACATCCGAATATAGTTGAAAGGGGCACGAAAATACAAAGAGTTAGACAGGCGGTTAAAAATAGTTGTAGGTAACAAGCTGAAATACATAATACATAAAATTATGAATAGATTTACTTTTAATTTTAATTAAGTACATATTGAATAATATAGAAACTAGATAAACGTTACTCTACATAGAGTTAAAGGCACTTCTTTATACTTTATTTTATACTTTTTAATACATGTACTGCTTTCTTATATTATATCCATTTAAATATTATGCATGTGCTTCAAGATTTACATTTCTTTTAATTTGATATTAAACTGCTGAATCAGCAAATTTTGTTTTATTTTTCCATGTTTCCCATAAAATATAAAATTGACACAGGAAACGGGAATTCAAAAGCACATTCAGTTTCCATCTACAAAAGGGGAAACTTTTGTGGAACGCACGAAAAGGGAACGCCCGTATATTGAACACTAACAAAGTGTTAGTAACAATTAATGAACAAATATTACTTTCAGTTTAAAGGAAAAAAGGTGACACCACAACCTAAGTTAGAATTAAGAAATTCTAATCACTATCATTCTCTAACTAATTTTACGAAATCTAATATCAGTAATTTTATATTATCTTACATTCATTATCTTTTAAAATAAATATCTATTAATCTACCACCGCCGGAGATCACGTTTGATGTAGCTTTAAATATTTCTATGTGCGCAAATAATGATCCTGGGATCATATACTTCACGGGCAACATGCTATAATATGATATAATGATATATTGTGTGATAGTACTTAATTATCCACATCCAAATAATACGTGGATAGTTTTACCGCAATATAATTATAGTAAATCAAAAATTGTTTGGATAATTTTGGATATAATAACACGTGTCATCGCTGTTTACGGTTTATTGGACGTGATTTGTAGTTATCGTAGGTGGTTTTGTGGTATGGCTATGCCCGTTTATGTACATCCAGACGTAGTAAGAAAATATACATTAAAATGAAATAGAAAGCACGATCGTAATAACAGATAAAATTTGAAAATACGGTTTACCACTCGAAAATACGGCTACGTATGTATGTATTTGTGTTGAGTTTGTAGAACTGTAGCACGTAAATAAGAGTAGGAATTACGCAATACTAACGATTAGCTCTTTTATTTTCGTATCCTGCGTCAAGATTGATAGTTGAAAATACAATCAACTTGAACTAAAACAAATTGTTTATTCAACTTAGGGTGGGTTTATTAATGTGAGGATAAATAAATTAACTTGCAGATAACATTTTATTCGTAAGATAATTACAATAAAACATTTATTGAGTGTTAAATAGCAGTTATCTGCAAGATAAAGCATTGCAGTTGCTAAATTTTATCTGCCAGTTAGCAATATATGTCAGTTACTAACACTTTTATCCTCACATTGATAAACACACCCTTAAGCGGTGGAATTAGTGCGCAAATATAAATACTGAACTTTCTAAGCCATTAGCATACATGGTTATAATAACCCTTATAATAAAATGGATTAGGCAAATACAGTTACTGTTGCTGAGTTGGTTTAACGACACTTTTAATATTTCTGAAAAAAGCTCGCTAAGCACAAGTAGTTCAGCTTGAAATCAGCTGAAAATCATAGATCTAAAGATTCCAAAATACTTTATTCATATTTTAAATGACCATCCCAGCAGTGTTCTTCAGTAAAATTATGATATGGCAACAAATTGATTAATCATGTAATATTGTGTTAATTACCATTTGAGTTAGGATGCACTTAAAAGTTCAACTGCATGTCGTAATTCAAACAGCATACTAATATAAAATTGATATGTAAATTAAGAGAAACAAAATCTGAAAGGCTAGAAATATGTAAGTTTTGCAGAAAAATGCAGCCTACGCGACAGGTGCAATAATTTCTGCATCTCCATAACCTCTCAAACCGTACATCATGCAATTTTTGTAGCTAAAACTTTCTGTTCAATGACCGCGCCCACATGACATCGCTCTATACAAAATATGCCACGAAATAAGATCACAACTTGTATCGTAATCTATAGGCCAAATATAGTTAAATAGTTTATAAAATTAAACTCTAAAATAAACCATTTTCAAAACAGAGAGTTTTAATTATTATTTATTAATTAATTACAGGAAATCCAATGTGTTTTTGTTTTAGTTTCTTTTTAATTATTAAAAATGAGTAGTGCTGCTCTTGAAATACTTCTACTGGCTGAAAAATGCGCTTCCTAAAATCTCCAACACTATCTGATGATGTTTAGTATACAAGATCTTCCATACTACGCCGCAAATATAATACTGAGGAGGAAAAATATGTGACTAATAGTATTTGCTCTTTTTTCAAATATGATATCGGTTTCTTTCAATTGTGCACGATTTTCGAAAAAGGCATTTATAATTTCCAATATCTTAATACTTTCTACATTCTTAACTACAAACATTCTAACTCATTCAGAAAGTAATAAATAAGGATTTTGTACTAAACTTAGCCTGTGAAGCGTCCCTGTTAATGATCCAAACATAATTGGCCATCATATTAGGAACCATTTGCCTTGATACCTCTTTTCCATAACTAACATCTCTCGATACAAATATTCCCCTTGTTCATTACTCACTGCGCTAAAAATTTTCCTATACGAAATCTAGGTGCGAGTGCAAAAAGGACATATTACAACCCAAACGTTATAAGATCGATGAATTTTCCGCCTTTCAATTTTACAAAAACCCGTAATATTTTTGAATGCTTGTCAAGCTGGATTCTTCAGTGGATTTAATACTTCCTCAAATATTTCGTCGTTGATGATCATATTTGTAACCCTAAAATTATTGGTTCTTTAATTTTTGCGTCGCTAATTTTAGTCGCTAACTTCTGTTTTAAGTACATGAAACCAGAAGTATTGTCCATTGCTTTAACGAAATTTTAATTTATGAATCCTAGTTTAATATGTATCGGAGGTATTTACACATTTTCAGTATTACACAATGTGCTGTGTTTCGCACTTTCCTGTCTAGGAATGTATGATTCGCGTTTAGGCCAGAGAGAGAAAAAACTTGTGTATGTTGTGGTGTTCTAAAAATCGTGTTTTTCATGTGCGGAAAAAATTCAGTCATTCAAAATTGTAAGATCTGAAGACCTTGAAAGAAAATGCACTATTCGATTATCAAAGAACTCTTCCAAACGAGCAAGCGTTTGTTTAGTCGTATGTGCTGGAGCATTGTCTTGTTGGAAAAATCCTTCTGTAAATTCTTTATCATCTAACTGATTAATAAGGGGTTCTAATAACTAATTTCGGTATCTCTTAGCATTTATTAATCCATTAAAAAAGTGGGTGCAATGATTCGCCTTCTTGACACCGCAAGCCAAAGAGCAATTTTTTGGTGTTTCCACAAATTTATGAGAATTTTCTGTCGATCATATATATTCTTGTATTTTGTCTATTTTTATCTAAATATCTCGAACGATGAGCCTTATCAGTAAAGAAACATTTCTTAAAAACATCATCGTTATTGAAGTTACTCAAGAAACATTGGAAGTACTCGGTTCTTCTATTATAATTAAACTTACTAATTTGCTAACCATATCTTGGCGTGGCTTATGCAATTTTGCATTTAATTTAAATCATAAGAAAAGATTTACGCACTGTATTTACCATTGGACGATTAAGTGAGCCCGCTCTAAAATATCTTCTGCATTGAATGTGGTAAGTATCGAGCATGTTTATATAATGTATTTTCCAACTGCCAATTAATAAGCAATATTTTTAATTTTTTTTAATATAGCGCCCCTGAGTATACATGTATACGCCAAGAAATACTTAGGTGTTAAAATTGACCATGTTTAATTATACTCAACAGGACCGAGCACTCATTGAATCGACATAATTTTATATCTTTGTTAAGAACAGTGTGGCATGTTCTAACTGATAATTGAACTTCTTGCAATGGTTTCGCAATTGATTTTATTGGTGGGTTTTCTATTCAATACCGAACATCTTCAATACAATTCTGCAATTCTTTTTTAAGCGCTCACCCCCGGATATGCGAGGTACTTTCCCCGTTCCAATATGCGCCACAAAATGCTATGGAATCTACCGGTTGTGACCTTGCCTTCGTGTATGAGCCGACCCCCAGTCGTAATGGAGGTGGGTAAGGTTGTAAAGAAAAGAGATGCCGATTTTGAGTAATCCACCAGCAAAATTCTATACAACTAGGAAAATCTGGATATGATATGGGCATAAGTCATTACGTTTAGTCTTCTTGAAACTTGCATTTGTGATATATTAAATTAAACAGATATAACATAGCTATCACCAAACGCCACAACTTTGATTGATTATTCGGGACAAGTGTTTCGAGAACGCATGTTATATCTGTTTATTACGAGCCCACAGTCCTTGAATCACTCGTATCTTAAATTGTGTAGATACACGACAAACAAGTCAGGATTATTATCAAATCCTCTCAGTATTATCTCATTGTTCAGTACTTGCTGCACACAGAAAAGTGTTTACTAAGAGCAAGTAAGACTTACTCCTATATAAGCAAGAAAGTATTGTTTTCTGTGAAATATTTCATTTTCTTGGAAATCTAAAGATATATTTTCTTGAACCAAATAACTCTCCATTCAATCGCTCCGCGTCAATATAGGTACTACTTATACGGTGTACGATAACTAAAAGTTTAAAATCAAGAAATTTTTTGCTTGACCTTAGAGATTTTTTAAGAAAAATATTTACTGTTGCGAAGAAAAGTCATCGTCTTGTGTCAAATAAGTATTCTTGTTCCATGAAAGAACTTACTTTTCTGAAGAAAATGAATGTAAGAAAGTCAACTTTCTTGGCCTTAGAAAACACTTTTCTCAATGTGTTTCGGACGTTCAGTAGAGGCGACGGTTTTGAAAAAGTTCCGTGATTACATAGGCAGTTACACTCAGTAGAAAACTCGTCGGTCTGGTAGTCGTCGATTTGGAAATCTCATTCCACATTATCGAGCAGCTATTACTGAATTTCCATCACAACAACCGTAAATGTTATGAATCTCGGCGTACTCTCGCGTTATAAAACTAAATAGTAGTACTATTAATCAGCGCAAACATAGAAAGAAACTTTATGGTGCGGTTTGACTTGCAAGCAAATAAATTACGTAGTAATGTCACATACATATTAACGTTATATACTTAACGAAGATTTTCTATGACATGATCATCAAGTATGCAAATAAAATTGTTATTGAATCTGGAACTTTATTATTTATTTCAAAAGAATCAGTGATTCTAAATTAATGTAATTATAACAAATCCACGGTAATTTCCATGTTAAATTGTAAAGTGACGAAAACTGAACATGCATAGTAAAGGATGAAATGCGGTACAATCCTTAGAAGTAAAAGGAAAGCCTTTAACTATGCAAGGTAGCAGTTATTACAGTTACAGATGTTAATGTTGAAATTAACGTAATTTATTTGAGCAAATTATTTCCGTTCTTAAATTCTCTAAGTACGGTCAAGCGATATATCTTGCATTCATTGCATTGAAGCCGCAACTTACTCTATTTATGCACTAGCCTGTACCCGGTCGTTAGGTGTTTATATGTAAATTAATACTCGATGGTGTATTAATTATAGAGAGGATTAAGGTTCAGGTTAATTTTTTAAATCCACCGTACTAGTAAAGTATGTTTCAGGTTAAGTTCGCTTAACTCTTAGTTATCAACACATAAATTTCAAGGTATTTAAAATTTCTATTATAAGCGAATAGCGAAAGGAAATGGAAACAGCTGGCACTGTTTAATACTTTATTACAATGTAATGCTGTTAAATAACAATCATAAGTAAAAAAGTAAAAAAAGTATTACAAATGTCGGCACTTTTGATTTAGACAAGATATTCAACTATTTCCTGTTCGAAGAGAACTAATCGTTTCAAGAATGCCTAATGTGAAACAAGCACTGAACTTTATGTTATAAATCACAAATTATCGAAAAGGATGAATTTCACATTTAATTGAATAATGGGCAGCAATGGCATGCGGCACGTTCTGGATATTTCCATGACCAGCAATCGCTAACTACTTAAATACTATGGCTTTGATTTTCTCTGGCGTTAGAGTCTCCTGCTGTACCTCTTAAAATAGATTAGATAGACAGATTAAGTTTTGCAGTCACCACATATATGCTTAGCGTTCTGTTTGACTCAGCTTTACTTATCCTTTTGAGATAGTATCTCAGAAAACAATGATCAGTTGGAAAGCCCGTAATCGAGTAGTTACTTGTTGCTATTTCACGAGAAATTTATACATTTTTTCACACGATTTTGCTCAGGTATTATTCTTCAGAGGAACACACTTTTCTTTGCTTCCCACCGTTGAACCTATTTCCTGAATGGGCTTTCAGAAACGCCAAAGAAAGGTTCTAGATAGATGTTTGCTCCTATGTTGCATTTGCTGTATTTTCGGACGTATATTTTTGCCTGGAAGCTCATTGAAGATAACAGCAATGCTTTTGAGATATGGGTGTTCAGATCCTGATGTCCAACTTCCACTCTTTTATCCGTCTAGGATCCGTATATATGTACCACACAGATGATCGATTTTCAAACTTTGGTCCACTGGAATCCTATTCCTAACGTCTAGAAAATAACAGCATCAATGGCTGATGTGTCTATAGATTCTAACTCCTTTTAGAGATCTCCTAGAATTTTTAGGTATCCGATTGAGTGGCCCTATTGAAAATGATATGATAATCTTAATCAATGTGTGCTCAGAACAATATTTTTTTGACTAGTACATGTATAGATGTTAGCTTTAGTAGGATTTCTATTGAAGCCAAATAGGCAGATGCATTTCCTATGAAGCAAGTTTTGTGCAACGATATATTGTTATTGGTTCTATTAGAAGAAAACCAAACTCAAAAAATTATTACAACATAAATGTAAGGGAAATGTTGGAGTTCATCTCTTATTCGTACGTCTCCCGCGTAATGGGAAAATGGGAAATGCACCTTTATTCCTATGATATCTAAACAGATAAGCTGTTGTAATTTCTGTCATTTGATTTGTCTCATCTTCTTGTCGATTTCAAGCCAACATATTAGAAAAGCAGAGATGTGCATGAAGCATATGACTATCTAATATAATCATTTCATTTTAACTGTTTTTAATTGTTCTAGTCCAGACATTTGGCTTCAGTGAAGTATACTAATTGAGAGAGAGAATATTTCTTATACTCCTACTTTGCTATTTTATACTGAGTCCTACAGCCGGTATTGCGTGCATTTCTAATAAAGTTAATGATAACTTTCTCGTTGCCCTATAATTAGCACCTCTTTCGCATAGCTGCCACAGCAAATCATCAATAGCCACAGACTAAATCTCGGACGATAATTGATTCTGATCTGATAATTAATTAATTCTTTATAGACCTGAAGGTTACCACATTATTGCCAAGCTACACAGTAATTCTGCGGCTTGGACATGAAGCGAGTCCATCATCAACGGTTTCATTTAGTCACCACGAGTCTCCCATGTCATGTTTCCACTGAACTAAGGAAATGAGTTAGAAATAGAACTCTTTTACTTCCTTTACGTTATCGATATGGCTTCCATTATAAGTCCTATGTCGATTCAGTTTATTTTTTGAAAGGATTTGATCAGGTAGGAAAGCTGCCCTCCTATGATGAAAATTGAGTACGTTACTTTCTTCCGGAAATTAAGTATGAAACGATGGCATAATTTTTATAATTTCTTGTACTTAAAAAATCCAAAAGTTATTTATGGAGCATAAGTGCACGATTATTAAAAATAGAGATAAATATTTAAAGCTTGACAATTGTCCTAACAAGTCTTAATAAAAAAACCCAGCATCTAACTTATGAAATAAAATCACATTCATTTAAGGAACTACTAATTAAAGGAGAAATAATGTATAGAACCACAACAGAAAAAATTAATATACCACACTAAAAGTACAACAATTGATGTGACAAGTTCGCTTATTAATATGCAACTATTATTGCTAAATACTTTCCGAAAATATAACCGTCACGAGTGTGTCCGATCTGCTTATATACAAAGGCACAGCTATCTTGTGTGGCCGCCTATGAAATAGGTTTGCAGACTAAATTGTATCCAATTAAGAATAAAAAGCTTTTTAGCTGCCTCGAAAACACAGCTTCGAATGCATACGAAATAAAAAATTATTTGTTATGAGTTCGTTCTAAAATTCCTAATATTCAAATACAAAGTAATAAGTTTTATGCGACTTGCGTTAACTCTTATTTTCGAAAACAATTATTTATTGCTCAATACTTCCTCCAGAGAAATTAATTGAGGAAAAGCATCGAATTATGGAAATGTTACGATACTAAATCAAAATATATTTAAATAGTTAAATGAGAGAAGCCAACGATCAAGACTGATATCGATAACCAAACGATAATGATGACAATTATGAAGTAATTACCATATTAGACCTGTGTTAATCTAAATTATTTTTCAGTAATTAAATCTAAATAGGAAAAAGCTAGGTTTCTGATGCAGAGGAAGTATAAACATAACACTAATTGAAATTGTTAATTATCCACCTTGTCGTCTAATAGATAATGAATTGCAAAATCAGTCGTAAAAAAGTTGCTCGAACAACTGTTTGTACTTAACACCTATCTACAATAAGTAAAGTTCTGCATTCGTTTCTTCTAAGATAGTATTACCACACTCTTATTGATGAATATGTTGATGCTCGCTAAAGCTAGCATTATAACAAGTTTATTTCAAATATTTATATCGTGTACATAATCTTATTGTATCAAGTTAATTGGTGTAGTAAATAACCTCCTCATTTTCACACACGCAGTTCAAAGATTAGGTCTAAATATACAAAAATATCATTATCTTAACATAGTTATATTTGCCGCCATATTATTATCTTAAACCAGAATTAAACATATTTTACACACAATAAGTCTTAAATTAGCCTAATTGTAAAATTACGGAAATCAAAATGAAATAAGAAATAAAACATCGCTTACGATGAGAATTTAAAATTAACAACAAAATTATCTACTGCGGTAAATAAAAGATACGTTTAAGTAGAATTTTATTCGCACGTCGTTCTTTTAATTTTTAAGATGAGCAAGTTTCTTGTATGCGAGTTTCTGAATTATTACCATCTAATAGCCCAAAGCCGGTTGCCGAAAGCACTATTCTCACACTCATAAATTACAACGTTAAATGTGAAACTGCGGAACCAGAATTTGTATATACACATGTACACAGTGCACGTATTATACGTGTTATATATTTTACAGTTTTTAATATAACGAAATTCAGAACGTGGAAACTACCATCATGTATTCACGATTGTATAAATACATATATGAACAACTATTATATTATATCGAAACAAAATCCTGGGCATCTTTAATTGAGTAACTGGAATCAACATCGTTGTAACCAAAAATTTTTTTGTCACATCTCTCCATTGAGTCTATTTCAGGGTTGTTGATTTCCAAACACAATTCCATTTTTATTGTTAATTAAAGCTAAAGTCTGTGGAATTGCTTTAGCGGACGGATGATGAACGCCAATTTTGCATTGATGGCATTGTGTTCCTGAATTGACGAGGAACAAAATTACAAATTCTAAAGTTGTCAGTGCGCACATACCTTCCTGCCAATAAAACACCAACAATTTTAACATTAACCTCTTGAATGCTAACAGTCAAGTATGCTCATTATTTGACAATATGTGCGATTCCCTTGACATTAACCAAGTTGTCGACTCGCGAAACTGGAACGACCTCAACACTCCTTGATCTTACTCTGGTCTTGGTGGATACTACTGTTGGTTCTTGCGGAGTTCGATATGATTTAGTCTTATCTGATCATTATCTTATTTGCGTCCAACTCGATTTTAATGCGTGCTTGCCTGCTCCTCTATACATACTTTTATAAACTTTTCACGTTTTGATATTGCTAACTTTACTAATGATCTGATATCTACTTCTTGGGATTTGTGTTTTATATGGATGATATCAATGATAAGATTGAAGTCTTTAATGAAATTATATTAGATTTGTCGGAGTAGACTCTGTGTGAGTTCATATTAGATAAAGGAGTAATAAAAGGTCCTAATTCTCACAAATATGTATATTGACAGGCGACCGGTTTCGTGGTTCATCACATCATCAGGCCAACACTAAAAAAATCTCATAACAATAAGACAATAATACGTAGAACACAACCATAAAACAGTGGTACATAATGTTTACAACAAATTTAATAAATCAATTAAATAAATAAAAGGGAGGAAAAGTCTAATATCAGGTAAAATTAAGTTAGAAACTAATATAATAGATAGAATTAAAGGTAAAATTTAATGTTAGACGCACAAACAAAAAATAATAAGGTAAAAAATATGACAAGAATCACTAAAATAGTAATGGAAACATATTCATAATTAAATGTGTACTCACTATTGTATATAAAGAGTTGTCCAAATATTAAAACAATTAGGGTGTTCGGCTCGCGACTTGAGATAACAGAAAAATACATGTAACGCATTAAAATAATAGTATAAATAAAATAAGGACGAAACCGTAAGACTAACGAAACATATACATATGTGTAGATGTGAATGGAATGTGAGCCAATCTTTAGCTCGGTTTTTTTTGGTAACCTAAAAAATTTTTCTTTCTCCTGATTTTATGCCCAAAATTTTATGGTCTCTTAAAGATCTATAAATCTCATGACTGTCACTTGATGCCAATTAGACCTGTTGTTGCATTTACAAATTCACCTACATATAATCTTTGTAGATGGATCAACAGTAAACTCATAGATCTCTACCAAGATCAATTTGAATTTACGGGTAAGAATAGGTAGTTTACAATTCGCTAATAAAATTAAATATATACATAGATATTGCCAGTGCTGATTACCTTATGTCTTTGGATGTCAAAAATCTATTTAAGAATATACCTAGATAAGACGTTGTCGAGTTAATACAGGATATAGTAACCTCTATCTCACATAAGCCTCAGTATATATTACCGAATTTCTTGAGCTAAGTACTTAAAATCTGTCTCGATCAGAGCTGTTTTCATTTTAATAATGAGATTTACAGTTTATCTACTGGCCTCCCTATTGGTTGTGGGGGTTTTTTAGTGTTAGCCTGATGATGTAGTGAACCATGAAACGTCTGTGAATATACATATTTATGAGAATTAGAACCTTTTATTACTACTTTAGACATGCATCTTTCAAAACTGTTACCTTCAAGAATCACCGTAAACCATTGTTAACATTCGGTTTATGATGGAGCTTCGCGACGAGGCATTGAAGCAAGCCAAGAGTAAACAAACTAATGCTGCATTCAATTATAACCAACAATTACGTAATCTAAGTACTACTTCGATGTAAAAAACGTGCCTACTTGCGCAATATTTATAACACGCGGAATCCTAAACTTCTGTGGAATAATTTAAAATCATTAAATGTTTATAGTAAAAATAAATCAATAAATCTACCTGTACACTTTCGGATATGAATGTTATAAATAGCCACTTTCAAAATTTTATGTCCTGTGCCAGCCAATGCAAATCTCAACACACTGAATTTCTATAATAGCAACTTGCACAACAATTATACATTTTCCTTTACATTACTTTCCATTGATGATGGTGGATCATTGCTTAATTTAATCAAATCTCAGTCGATGGGAGTGGACAGTATTTCAATTAGGATGTTACTCCTATGTTGTCCTCATACACTTCCTGTCATCACACATCTTATTCACACATGCTTGTGAGATCACGTTTTTCTAGATTGCTGGAAACTGTTAGCACATCATTAATTTATTAACATTGCTTTATTTTTTTAATTATTATTGCCTCAAAATTCTTTTGTTCTGTATGTATAAATATATACATACATATGTTGTATCTCTTTGTGCTAATAGACCGCTATTTTTGTTTCTCCGAAATTGTACTGCTTACCTAAAGTACATAAATAGGATATTCCTCTTCAACCTATAGTCTGTATTAACCCTACCACCAACAAACTATCCAAAGTCCTTTCTCAGATTCTTACAAATGCTCTATGGGAAGAAACTGATTACAATATAAAAGATATCTTTTCATTTGTCAATATCATTAAAGAATACAAATTACCGAAACACTACATCTTAGCTTCACTAGATGTAGTGTCGTTATTTACTAATATCCCTTCGAGTTTGGTTATTGAAATAGTTAAACATAACTGGGACACTATCTGTGACCAGACTACTTTAAATCAAGCATCTTTTTTACAATTACTTTGCTTTGTTCTAAATAATTTATTTTTCAGTTTTAATAATAAATTTTACAAACAAACCTTTGGTAGGCCGATGGGGTCTCCTATAAGCTCTGTTATGGCCCTCATGGTAATAGATCATTTGCTCGATGTTGTAATTCCTAAATGGCAATTCCAACTGCCTTTCATTTACAAGTATGTCGACGATATAATATGTGCCATCCCCGGAAACTAGGTACAATCTGTTCTCCCTGTTTTTAATTCGTTTAATGAACATTTACAATTTACCATCGAATTAGAGGAAGGGGGTTGTATACCGTTTCGAAGGTCATACGAACGGAAACCAATACTATCATCTTAGACTGGTATCAGAAACCCACTGCATCTGACAGGTTTATAAATTACCTTTCTAATCCTCCTAACAGTCAAAAACTTAACATATCTGATGATAGATTTTTACAAAAAAACCCTCGGATATTGGTAGACATTTTCATTAACAATGGTTATCCGAGATCTTTGGTCGACAGGCTTGTATTTAAATCTAACATACCCGATGGACAGGTCGAGGACAACACCGACCTAAAATACAAAAGATTATACCCTACGTAAAAAATCCAACCGACAATGTTGTTAAATTACTTACAGCTTTTCCTAACATTTGTATAGCCAAATATAATTCCATCTCTATCAGAAATGTTTCTACCAGTATAAAAGACAATACTCCATTTGCTTTCGACATCAACACCGTCTACAGCCTTCCTTGTAGTGGCTGCCAATAAACTTATACAGGACAGACCAGTCAATGGTTAAAACATAGAATCAGTCAACACAAAAGTGATTGCAGAATTGGAAAACGAGCTTGTACACTTGCTAATAATTGTAAAGAACATACCAATTTAATGTTGATAATGTTAAGATCTTGGATATTGAGAACAGATATGGAAATAGACTCATTCTCGAAATGTAACACATAAATAAACAACCGCATACTGTTAACTTAAAAACTGATGTCAACCATCTCAGTGACATCTATTGTAACATTTTACATTCTCCGCCTTGATCTTTATACAATTTTCATGATAACCCTGTGTAACTGCATGCTTAATTTTACTTTTCAACACCTATGTATACGAACAGCTGTTTTTATATATTGAGTTTTATGTGTTGCAAATATTTAAACAAATCTCACACAGTTTACTATTGGTTTTAACGTTTGTGATTTTATTACACATTTTAGCAATATTTTAAATTACAATAATTTTTCTGGTAATATTAATTTGCATGCTAAGGTGATGTGTTTCCGGATTCAGGCTTTCCATCTTTAATTAAGTCACGTTTGTAAGTTATACTTTCCTTTAATTGTTGGACATACTGTTTTCAATTTTCCTCTTTTGTTTACTTTATACAGTTTCTCCTGGAGATATTCTCAATAAAGAACGAAAGAAGAAAGAGAATTTAAACAAAGAGTTTACTTACGTTCTGTACAGACCGCATGCCCGGTGTCTTTCAATTACATTTCCTCCCTATTATTATTATTCTTTTAATTCCTGATTTATTTCCACTTACGGCCGTTTGCACCGTCCCTAGTTAAATCAAGTTAAATTATAATTAAAATAAATCTTGGTTAAATTAGTTAAATAGGAATTTTTAGTTGCACGGAAATCTTAACAAAAGATTTAACTATTGATTTACATTTTAATCTTTTGTTTAGATCTCCGTGCAACTAAAATTCCGATTTAACTAAGATTTAATTTAATTATAACTTAACTTGATTTAACTAGGAACGGTGCAAACGGCCGTTAGAGGTCAATAAAACAACAAATAATTAAATACCAATTTATTCCATAACATATAATAATATGTTTTCGTTAAATAACTTCTTCAGTGGAAGAAATTGACATTTAATATGTGTCAAATTACTAATAATATAAATATAAATTGCCATGCCTATCAACAAAATTATCTAAAAAACAAAGAATTCATTGATATATCGAATTATAATTATATTCACAAGTAATAATGATTTAATACAACATTAGAAATTGAAATGATTTGAATTATTCGTATATCAATCTATTTTTTGTCAAGCTCTAACAATTCTGTTCAAGGACTAGGGAAAAACCTGGCAAAAAAACCTAGTCAAGAGCTTAAAATTAATAAAATTCATCCGTGAATTAAATTATTATAAATAACGCTTAAATTATCAATATCCGTTCTAAAATTTACCGCATTTTCATCTTTCTTAATGTATATCATTTCGTAAATTAATCTTTTTTTATAATTATTTTCCTTTTTTAAAATTTTAGTGTTTTGAAAATCAAAATTATGTCGTCTATCTTTAGAGTGCTTAGATAAAGCAGTTTCAGCGGTGACGTTATGTGTAACAGTGTATTGATGGTTATAAATTCGTTTCTTTAAATATTGTTTGGTTTGTCCGATATAACATTTATTACAATCTTTGCAATCTAATTTATAAACGACATTAATTTGATTACCATGTTTAATGGGTGTTTTTAAATTTGTGAATAAATGTCTATTGTTGGTAGGTATGAAAGTTATGTGAATGTCTGATTTTTTTAATTCGTGTTTTATTGTGTCGCTTAAATTGTTCATATATGGTATAGTGTGGTATATGTTATTATTTAATTTTGTACCTGTGTTATATATTTTATTTATTCTTTTTGTGATTAATTTATTGTAAAACTCTTTAGGATAACTATTTTTTTCTAGTATTGTTTTTACTTTGCTTAAATTGTCTTTTCTAAAATCAGGGTGAGCTAATTTAATAGCCTGATCTACTAAACTGTTAATTACGCTTTTTTTTAATTTACCGAAGTGTTTGAAAAATAGTTTAGATGCCTACTACTACTAGTGTCTTTAATGTACCAGTTTGTTTTTATTTGTGTGTTATCATGTATTATCTTTACATTTAAAAAGTTTATAGAATTTTGATTTTCTCTTTCAAAAGTAAATTTTAGCCTATCATTATCATTTGGTATGCAGCATATACAATCATCTACATACCGCTTATAAAATTGCCTATGACAGTTTAGTTTGTCAAGTGAACTAGTCAGTACTTTTGAAAGAGAAAATCAAAATTCTATAAACTTTTTAAATGTAAAGATAATACATGATAACACACAAATAAAAACAAACTGGTACATTAAAGACACTAGTAGTAGTAGGCATCTAAACTATTTTTCAAACACTTCGGTAAATTAAAAAAAGCGTAATTAACAGTTTAGTAGATCAGGCTATTAAATTAGCTCACCCTGATTTTAGAAAAGAAAATTTAAGCAAAGTAAAAACAATACTAGAAAAAAATAGTTATCCTAAAGAGTTTTACAATAAATTAATCACAAAAAGAATAAATAAAATATATAACACAGGTACAAAATTAAATAATAACATATACCACACTATACCATATATAAACAATTTAAGCGACACAATAAAACACGAATTAAAAAAATCAGACATTCACATAACTTTCATACCTACCAACAATAGACATTTATTCACAAATTTAAAAACACCCATTAAACATGGTAATCAAAGTAATGTCGTTTATAAATTAGATTGCAAAGATTGTAATAAATTTTATATCGGACAAACCAAACAATATTTAAAGAAACGAATTTATAACCATCAATACACTGTTACACATAACGTCACCGCTGAAACTGCTTTATCTAAGCACTCTAAAGATAGACGACATAATTTTGATTTTCAAAACACTAAAATTTTAAAAAAGGAAAATAATTATAAAAAAAGATTAATTTACGAAATGATATACATTAAGAAAGATGAAAACGCGGTAAATTCTAGAACGGCTATTGATAATTTAAGCGTTATTTATAATAATTTAATTCACGCATGAATTTTATTAATTTTAAGCTCTTGACTAGGTTTTTTGCCATGTTTTCCCTAGTCCTTGAACAGAATTGTTAGAGCTTGACAAAAAATAGATTGATATACGAATAATTCAAATTATTTCAATTTCTAATGTTGTATTAAATCATTATTACTTGTGAATATAATTAAAATTCGATATATCAATGAATTCTTTGTTTTTTAGATAATTTTGTTGATAGGCATGGCAATTTATATTTATATTATTAGTAATTTGACACATATTAAATGTCAATTTCTTCCACTGAAGAAGTTATTTAACGAAAACATATTATTATATGTTATAGAATAAATTGGTAATTAATTATTTGTTGTTTTATTGACCTCTAAGTGGAAATAAATCAGGAATTAAAAGATAAGTACATAAAGGTCAAAAAATACATATATTAATTATTATTATTATTAATAAGCCAAGTATTTTACTGATGGCGCCAGTGAACTGTATTGCATAGGCCAGTCTCTTAGAAAATGTTATAATTTGTGGAATGTTAGGTGTAAACTCATCGTTTAACAAAAAATATTACTTAAAAATAAATTAAAATGCAATAAAATTACAAATGTTAAATTACAATATAGAATACACGCATAATAGCATATACTTCGCTAAACCTACCTTTATACGTATACCTTCTATTATACCATAGAATTTCGTTATAATATTACGATCATATGACTATTTTATTCAACAAATAACCATGCATCTGGCATAAATACATAGTATTTTTAATTTGAATAAATAGTGTCTTGCGCCTGCCTAACATTCATAATAAGCATCGCAAATAGTAAGGTTGAATTCAAAGAAAAGTACATTTACAACGATTTCAAGAAATAATATGTTTCAACAAAGCGTGCTTTCAGTTATACAACAAAAGAAACCAGTGACGGTATTTAAGCTTCCAAATAAGCGCAATTGTGTAAGAAATTCCCGGTGATCAGAAGAAAGACGACCGAGCGAGCTGATCGTCCCTTATTTATTGTCATTTGTCACAGCACGAAAAACATTGAAAAATGTATCACGGCCAGCGTTCAGTTCAGATTACCTTTCCAGATCTATAAAGATGAAATATTTCCTGGCGTTTTCGTTCGGAGAGTAGTTTGAAAAATGACATCTTATCAGATCTTAAACAAAGGAATTTATTTCGGTTGAATTTTACGTATCTTCAATCTCAACGAACATTTTTTCTTTTAATTGAAAATATTAAAATAAATTACACACTGTATTGGAATGCAAATTTATCTCTTGTTTGGTTATCCTGCTGTGACAATCCGTAAAGGCTATACAAATGGCACCAAACAAAAATAGCTTCGTAGATGGGAACATTACCACTTTATTTATAGTAATATGCGGTTGACATTTACTTTTATATAAAACGCAGGATGATAGTATAGTTCGTTTCAAGCAATGTGAGCGACTTGTATAAGGTGATAATCCGGATTAAAGAGAAACCCTTTCCTCGAGCTGCAGGGGTAATTAACAAGCACTTGAAAAATATCAGGTACGGCCTACAGATAATTAGAAAATAAAAGCTAAACTAGTTCGTAGTTACAATCACATTATGATTAATACATATTTCTTAAATACGTAACTATCATCGGTCAATGAAAACAAGTGTGTATGTAATTTTATATATAATATAAACATAAACAGAAAGGTAAACAGAATTTTAGATTTAGTTTCAACTGTTTTGAAATTAAATAATAATTACCATATAAAGTCGTAATATCGTAAATCGAATTTTAAATTTCCCCCCACTTTATTGAAAATGTTATTTAAAGTGCACTTATCACGTTAAAATTAGCTTAACGTAATCACTGTGTTTAGACGACAATTGAAAAATTTATAATGTTCAGACCGTGGGAAGATACTTCTGCAGTTTTTGCAAACGAAGTAGTGTCTATGCAAGTAAATAATAATGAAAGTGTAAAGAAACGGCGCTTGCCGCCATATCATTGCGTATTTAACCCTATAGAATTGATATGGGCACAAGTTAAGGGTAATATACGAAAAGGATATAACTCTCCAAAATTTAGTGAAACTGTTATTAAATTAAAAAAAAAGAACTAGAAGGGCCGTCTATAAATGCGTGGTGCAATTCTATTCGCCGTGTTATGAAAATTGAAAAATCATACATAGAAACAGTTCCGGATTTCGTAATCCATGCAAACAACAATGAAGATTCTAGTGAAACAGATTTTGACGACGATACAGATACTTCTGAATAACATCTATTACTTTAGTTTCATATTGTTTCATGCGTTACGCATATATTTATCTCAGATCTTCAGATGCTATGTAAATGCTTATATTTTTTATTATCTATAGATATATTATATTGTCACACTACTTTATACATAAATATATCGTTATAATATCCAAACGTAATGTAAATACAATTAAGTGAGTTTTTGTCTCAAATAAATATTTTTAATCCGGCCCTTACTACGTTCTCTTTACTCGGCACGTTTATGACACATAACTACCTGTCTTAATGATTATCGGTATTATAATTGTATGGGATTTGCCATATTACTTGAAACGAATTATATGTGTTAGTGAAACGGTATAAACAAAATAAAGCAAGCATTTTTAAGTAATGTAGCCAACATATTCAATTAGTTTAGCATTAGAAAATTTACCAAGTATAAAACCTATTTTACTCGTATTAATAAGTATTTATAGAATATTGTATTTCAGACATCACAGTACGTTGACAATCAGATCTTCTGCGGATGCTTTCCTTTCCAAAGTCTAAAATGCGTTCGTACAATCGTATTTATTATATTTTTGATTGACAGGCCTATTTGCATTGGTGTTCTTTAAAACTCTGTTAAAATCTAAGATTTTTATATTGTTTACAGATCTATAGATATCCGCCTGGTCATTTACTTAAAGAAATCAGGCGCCATTTACGTTTGATTGGTGACGGCAATAAAGACTTTTTGTCAGACCTCTCAAAGGTGTATCTATAAGAATTTCCAGAAAGAGAAGCGCACTGTAATATCGAAGACGAGGGTAAAACTCTACTTTGAAGCCATCACATTCTAGATCGAACTCTCCACACCAAGCTAACGCTTCTTCACTGCTTCGCAATTATGACGAATAAATTTCACTTTAAAAGTACTAGCATGTAGCTACTTGTTTAGACAACTAGGAAAACATCTAGTTCAACACTTCGCAAAGCTACATTTCTACAGATCTTGCCTTAAGCGAGAGCAACACATAGCTAATTATCTGCCACCAACCCATTATAAAACGCATTTTTTCGGATTGAGAACCCGTTTGAAAAGGCAATAAAACGCTGGAAATCACCCTGTTCAAATTATTTTACTAGCATATCTAGAAGAATACTTGTAATCTCAAACTCAGGCTTTAAAATCTCGTAATTAAGTTGTTCAAATTGTGTAAAAAATCTAGCGTTCTGTAAGTCAATTTAAGATGGACCGATAGCCGCAGTCATTAGGTGGCTAACTATCGTTATGGCGAAACAATAGGAGCTGATGGGTTTCCATTCTCCGAAATGACAGTGATATTTTTCTCGGAGAATTGAATTTTGATGAATTTACCATTCGTTGTTGAGGGTAAAGCGGACGTAAGTGCAGCATTATAAAAGGCGGTATAATGCTGTCACAAAACCATTTCACCACAAAAAACTACACTGCGAGAGTTGCAGTGATGGTCAAACAACCTGTGGCATCTACCACACATAAAAAAATTAACTAAAATTATTCGTTCAACAGAACTTTTGTTCGCATGAAAATTTTGAAAATATTTGGTTAAATGTCTACGTTTATATTTGTACCAATTTTGTTTCATACACGTAGATAAAATTAAGTATACTGAAATAATTTATTCTCATCTCTGTTTGAATCAACCATACTTTACGTCATTTATAACTGTTGATTTGGTCGACGAAAATTTTCAACCGGCGCAATTTTAAGACATTCTCCTTAGTCCAGTTACCACCATTGTACATATGTACACGATTAGATTTCAACACAAGTGAAATAAAATAAAAGAGAAAGCTGAATTACCGCTGACCAAAAGGATACATAATATCTATGAAGAGTCTGCAGATACATACATAATAATAATAATAATAATAATAGCTGTTTATTCTATATTCTATAGACCACAATGGTGTAGAATACGTCAATATAAATATCAATTAAGGTTACAACAACTACACATAATGTTATATAGACATAATAGAAGTATATGACAAACATAAACATGGAACAGTGCTTTAAAAATTCGGAATGATGAATAATGATCGATATCTTTATGGGATGATAGGCGACATCAATCATATTATGTTTCAATGTAACCGGTTTATGAACCAATGGCAGATATTTATAAACAAGTTGATGTAAATAGAAGTCATATTGCAATTAAGCTGTAATTCATTATGTGATCTTGAAACAGAACAAACAGACATTAACATTTAGTTTTTCCCATAGTTTACATGTATCTCGAGTCCTCATAACTTATATCCTCTTATTCCGTTATATATTGTAATGTGAAATTTGATTTATAATAAAATTAAGAAAATGTGAGCTATACTCTTTAAATTAAAACTTGGGGTTTAAAAAAAAATTATCTCAGGGGTTCGCGAATTCTTAACTCTACAGCCGGTATAGAGAGCAGAATACGAGAGCTTATCGTACGTTGAAAAATTCCGACATAATAGACCCCAGGTACTGAAAAGCGTTTCTATGTCCTTGTTAAAAATTTCTGGTTAATCGCATTAAGGTTGAAAACATAGTATTAGAGTGTCTTAAGGTTAAGGGTAGTCCCAGAGGCCATTTTTTTACTTATTTATTTACCTACTATTTAAAAAATGTTGCAGTATTATGTGATGATTGAGATTACCTTTGTTAACAAGCATATTATATAGGTACATATTTTTTACCTTATTTTAATTTATCTTCTTGTATTAAGCAAACAATATAAACGTCTTTGTGACCACCAATTCTTATACCTTCAATAAAATCAATTTGTAGTATCATGTTAATGCGCCACAATTAAGAAATAAAACAAATTATTTAAACCAAAGTATTTAACGCTCGTATGTATACAGAAGGTGAAGAGAAACTCCAAAAATTCAGAAAAGGTTGCTTTTATATATAATTTTTTTATTGCCACATTTTGCACCGAAACTGTCACAATAAAAGCAATTACATATATGTATACAGGATAACAACTTGAACTACGAAAGCCTATTGATAGGAGAAGGTAGTGGGAGGTAAAATTAAATGTATCCATTTTAGTATGATCAACTGTTTGTATGACAGGAATGTCGGTGGTTGTGTCAAATACTATGGCAAATTATAAAACCACTTTATAATTTGCATTTTTTCATTAATTGTGTATTCCATTAGGATAGTTTGATGGTTCGGTAAAGTATTTGACATAACCTCTGACATTCCTGTCATATTATAAGTTGACAATAGTAAAATGGATACATTTAATTTTAACCCCCACCACCCTCTCCAATCAATAGGCTTTCGTAGTTCAAGTTGTTAGCCTGTATATTAAAGCAACATTTTCTCGCTCAATTTTTTGGCGTTTCTCTTCACCTTCCACATTAGTTAATTTATCACACAATAGAACGAAACAAGGGTATGTATATGTATGTAGGTATAGTCAACCAACCTCGCAACTTCAGTTCTAATTTGCTAAACTCATACATCAAAATTAATAAAAAAAACCGTTATTATACTTGTTACGTCTAAATTATATTTGGCACTAGTACCCACAAGGAACACCAAATTTTCTATTATATTAAATCGGAAAAATTAATTCACTTCATCAATCGTGTATATTTTACAAAGTGTGATATTACATTGCATGTTTCCAAATAATTTTAAAAGGATTTCCATAATAGCTAAATCTTCGTTAATAACAAGAAATTTACGATTACAAAGTTATTGTTGAGTCCATCCTGCTCATTATAACTACATAATTGGTTTTGGTGGAAGCAAATATACAAAATGTGTATAAATAGTTACAAGATGTTTGAATTACCCGCTTTTTATTGTTTGCTTTATGATTATCCTAAATACTAACCAACATCTCAGAGACAGTAGAGATTGTATATTACAGAAGTAATATAAAAAAATTAGAACAGGAACAATTTTAGTGATATATACTAATTTATTTAAAGATAATTAAAATTAAATCATTAACATTTATTCAAGATATTTATCAGTTTTTGCATCATTTTAAATCGGTTAGGTCTGGTAATCCAGGAAGTCAAACTTTTAATGAAAGGAAATATATCTAATCTTTTCTGGATGTTATTT
Organism: Holotrichia oblita; assembly: GCA_023690525.1. Lineage (NCBI taxonomy): Eukaryota > Metazoa > Arthropoda > Insecta > Coleoptera > Scarabaeidae > Holotrichia > Holotrichia oblita. Next base: position 171,202,746 of record CM043015.1, on the reverse strand, counting down.
GAGTCTCTATAAAAATTAAGAATTTTCTACTGGCCAAATCCTATTGTTCTGAGAATTTACATATTAACTGAGATGAGAACCATATTTAAACGTAAATCCGTCTAACTATTGGTTGCTACTGTAATATTGCAATTAGATCAACTATTTTATACAGCCGAAGTTTAGTAGAATTGCATTTACCTTCTTGTAAGTTGTCTTTGAGAATTTTGACATATGTACTGTATATACGGAAAATTTTTCGAATATCTTACTTCCAAAAATTGTATTACTAACTGGTTTTGTACACGCAATGGTATAAAAGTTTGTCACCATACTTATGTAGTACCAAGAAGTATTACGTTTCTTAAAAACGTTTCAAGAAAACACTGCTTTTTGTAAGTAGCAGAAAGATTCGTACAATCATTACTGCTTTAGTTCAAATAATAAAGTAATAAGGAAAATATCTTTATAACTAAAAACAATGCTATTCTTTACACTAATTAACGCTAAACGCATGGTTATTAGCAGCAAATTGTTCTTGAAATAAAACCACACAAAAAGTACACAATAACACCAACTTCTTTGAGGTAAAGATTTATTCGGTCATAAATCTCAGAATAATAGCATAATTGGCGTTCAACATTTTCACGTGTACATTTTTGAGTTGTACTTCATATTCAGTCTTGCGGCATTTCACAAATTCACCATATAGTTATTTATAGCGTCCGTAGAATATCGCGCGAAACAGGTGGGAGATCACGTTTTTAAAGAGTTTCTCGGTTCGGCGATTCCACAGTGTACGTTAATTATTTAATTCAATCTAATCTGAAAATTGAACTTCTTTTTTAAGGCACAGTTGTAGAAGCTATTATGAAGCTTAGAGTGTCACCGACTGTTTTACGGAATTAGATCAATTAAGTAACTGTAAAACGTGTTTTTTTTTCTATCCAGAAGTTATTAATTATTCATATTACGAGCATCTATTAATATCAAATTTTATTTCGTCTTTCAACACACCAAATATGATATTTCTACCTAATTACATACAAAAAAAAGCATTTTAATGTGTTTGTGTGTGGTTCATAAGAATTAAATTAATAATTAAATATATAACTGTATCTCATTCGAAGAAATTTATTATCAATTAAATATCACTAAATAGAGGAAGAGAAAACATTTTACATGCATGCTTAATACATTAAAAACATAAATAATAAATAATGGCTAATACTAAGTACGCGCAGTTGTAGCTAATTAACCTACAACTATTACGTAAAGACTACAAATTTCTGGGTCAATTGTTTGAATGATTTAGAAACTATGTGAGATTTGTGATTAAATAACTTTAAATTGATCATTTATGTCTAATCTATATAAACCATTCCAGCACAGTGTGAGTTTTAAATTGCTGCATTATTTCATAAGAAAAAACTGAAGAAATACGTTCATATATAAGTATTATTATTAATTGGCAAATATTTTTAGTTACAGTTAGATGAATTTAATTCGACATTAGCAAACAAAGCATGCTACACGTATTTCATTCGTATTTGATATACATATGTATGTTTAGGGTGTCTCTCTAGTGCGTCCAAGTACCATATCTCCCCTTGTAGATACTTTTTCTGAAAACAATTAAACGAAGATTACTTGAATTAATATGGCGCATGTTCTAAAATTACTTTCAATTATACAGGATGTTCCATTTTTACTGAACAAAATACAACTTTGTTATTTTAAATACAATGGTATAATTGTTTTCAATACAATCGATTCTAAGCATTATTTGCAAATATTTTGTATTAGGGTTTTGTATACCTAAATTCAACTGTTTCAAATATATTTACAATTTTCCTTAATGTATACCCTATTGCACCATCTTAAAGAAAAATTAATATTGTTAAGTCCTTTGAAGCATAAGGTACCAAACTTCTGCAAACGAAAGCAAAAGGTCATAGATACTGATAACTGTCATAACTTTCAACAAAATTTATACAGGGAGTGCAGAGATCAGCAACCAATTTAGATATCTTCAAACATTTTTTTTTTTCAAGTGGCGCATAGTAGTTTTTATAGCAGCACTTAATTCGGCAAGAAATTCTACATCGATTTGTATTAAGATTTCGTATACCTATCTTTATTACTTTTTGAGTTATTAGAGATTATTGATTCCAAGTACGAAAAGCACACTCATATCTGTTATTTTTTCTCATAGTTAGCTATGAAAATAAAATATTTCGGTAAAGGAGTTGCCAAATGAGTGACAGTTTTGTTGCTTTTCATTTACACCAAATCTCACTTGATTTCAGTTAGCCACACTTTAATGTCATTCCATTTTCTCGTAAATAATGTATAAGTTATTATAAAAAGAAAAAGAAGAAACTATTTATGTAATTTATATTCTACATTTTTTGTAAAAATGTTGTAGGTTTGCATCAAGAAGAATCATTTAATCAAAAATATTATTAATACAAAATCTATCACCTTTCATATACATACAATGAGATTTACTTTTTTAAAATTGTTATTTGTGGATTTTCTATTCTCCAATGATGTGAATTTTGTCTGTTGACCAAACCTTCCCGTGTAAATTTCGATTCATCCAATTCAAATATTTTTTCTCAAAAATTAAAATAACAAAATTGTATTTTGTTCAGTCTTTTAATTAAAAGATAAGTACATAAAGGTCAAAAAATACATATATTAATTTTGTTCAGTGAAAACTGAACACCCTGTATAAGTGAAAGTAATTTTAATTTTAATATATACCATATCAATTCAAGTAACCTCCGTGTAATTGTTTTTCCGAAAATATATACAAGGAGAGATATGGTACTTGGACGAACTAGAGAGACAGCCTGTACATTTATGTTTGCTAACATGTCAAAAAATTTCAATTTCAAACTGTTGAAGTTTTCTACTACAACAAAATATTCTGTAGAGTATATGTACTACATATATGACACAAGCCCCAATCTTCTACAACAGTATTTATGTCTTGTAGGTAGGTACAGCTATTTATATTAAATGTGTTCATTCACATATAGATCACGTTTACATAACGCAATATCTAGATATATATACAGTGCCGCTCCTGAAGTTCTTGGTTTAAAAACATCCTATTTAGCGTTTCTTTACGTTCCTTTTCGAAAGTCCAAATGTCAATATTTCTGAAAACATGTACTATTTTTAAACGTAACTCTTGACGAGAATGAATTTCAGTTTCATAAGCCTTTGACTTCAAATAGCTCCACAGAAAAAAATCCATGGGGTTGAAGTCGGGTGATTGTGCCATCCATTCTATAGGTTCGCGGCGCCAATTCATCTTTGAGGATATGTTTGATTTAGAAATTCTGTAACTGCTATTCCAAAATGTACACGAGCATCATTCCTTTGGATTATTTTCAGCAATCTCTAATACATCTGGATGTATTATTTTCCCAAGAATATTTAAATACAATATCGCAGTAAGATTTTCTTCCATAAATATTGGAGCTACTATGTAATTGCCCAGTATTTCCATCAACACATTAAGTTTTTGTGCAAATTGTGTACGATCTTTTCCGAAAACATAAGGATCTTCATTACACATATTACAATATCTCATATTTTGCTTGTGCTGCGTGACCATTTACGAAAAATGAGCATTCGTCACTAAAACAAATACTATGCAAATAATTTGTATTTTATCAAACAATTTCGGTCATAGTTTTTGCAATACTCTCTGCGTCTATCCGGGTCATCTTCCGTTTACTCATGTATTTTGAAAGACCTCCTTACAGTAGCTCTAGATACATTGCCTGTCGCAGCAACCATTGAAGTAGATTGCTGGGGTTAAGTTCCTACTTCACCTATTACATTAATCTGCCTTTGTTCTGATATACGAGTAGATTTCTTTAGAACGCTTCCGGTCTCCATGAATTTTGTAACAAGTTTCTTTAAATACGCTCAAGGTTGGACAATCTGGAAAGCGTTAACTGAAAGTCCTTACAGCTTCGTGATAGTTTCTCTTAACTACTAAAATTAATTCAAAAAATGCTAAATAAGCTAGTATACGCTTAAAAAAAGACACACGTTTTATAATTTATAGCTACCTAAGACTTTTAGAATTTACAATTATTGACAATTAACTGCAAACACAAAATGTATAATAAAATAAAATTTTGTTCTGTTACTCTTTTCATATGAGTGGATAAAATTTTATGAATTTTTGTTCTGGTACAGTACTCAGTGAGCCGTTTAAAATGAGGTTCCACTCTACCCTCTATTTAAATGTTTTGTTCTATATCGCCTTCCGTCGTCAGTCGTTGAAACTATGTAATTGTAAGTACAAATTTTACTTCAATTTTATATTAATAATCCAAAAAACTGAAACCTCTCTATTAAACCGATCATGAGTTAGCAAAGGGTAGGGCGGGAACACTCCAGAGCCGCACTGTATAAACAACACATACATACATTTACAGATGATTGACAAAGGAACTGCATTGTTAAAAAACGTATTTATATCTGCCTTTCAAAAACTGTTAAAGAAGATATTCTTTGTCCTTTTTCTTGCCATTTGCAATATTATTATAAATTTTCACACTCACATACATGAGACTATTATTGGTAAGAGTTAAGCATATGGCTTGACTGATGGATTTCGGAATTTCTTACAAGTTATTCGCCGTAACAATGAAGTTTTTATTTTTATGTGTACACATAACGGTTTTAAAAATGTCTACACCGTGCCCAAAGTTAAAGTGCATCATTGTTAACTTCCTTATTATTGGACCTATGCAGTTAAAATTAACAAATTAATGATATTTTTATTCTGATTGAGATAGTGAAAACAGAAAAAACAATTGTGTAATGAACATTTGGTTAGCGAAATATTCCCGAAAACACATTGTTTTATTGGGATACCTATATGAATAAAAGATTATTATTACATTACTATGACAAATCTAAGAATACGCAAATAAAAGTGCTTTCTGATAATTGTTAAAATAATATACATATATAGCATAACATTTAAGAAAAGCCAAGAAAGGCTTTCTTTCTAAACCAGGAAACGGAAGTAATTATACTTGATACAACTAAACGAACATACTTTATTACTGTTTATATATTTGTACAGTTTTAGATGAATTAAAAAATGTCATTAAATTATGTGTGTTGTTAATTATTATGGCTACCTATTAAATAGTTATGACATTATATAGCTCAAGAGTTTTTTACTCGCTTATTTTCCAGTTTACAATAATGATATATTAATAATTTTTTGTACAAAATATCGTTTTCTTTAAAAATACAGTGAAACTGGCTCAAAGCGGAATCGTATGGGACAAATGCAACAATTCAATTTGAATAAGTTTCCGCCTTATACAATATAATAATAATAATAATAATAATCATCGAAAAAAGAACAGTGGGACAAGATATGTGAAGACCTGAACAGAGACGTCTGGGGTGACGGCTATAAAATAGCAATCAAAGGTATCAAAATATTGTTCCGTACGATATACCGGACAGAGAGAAATGGAAGCTGTTAAAAAACTGTTTTCATTCTCAGAAAGAGAGATACGTAATTACAGGAAAAGGGCGGATACAGTTCCAACATTCACGGCTACAGAGTTAAAAAAGACCGTTGCTACCATGAAAACAGGAAAGCTCCAGGTTTAGATGGAATTCCGGTGGAAGTAGTAAAGGAAGTCGAGAGGTCAAATGGTGGCTGGCTCCTGGAAGTGATGAATCATTTGTTAAAGTCGCAAATATTTCCAAGTGAATGGAAGGCTGTTAAAGTGGTACTGATCCCGAAGGAAAGTAAACCGGGGCAGCCGAAAGCATATAGACCGATCTGCCTACTAAGTACCTTGAGTAAATTATACGAGGCGATGATACGTCAGAGACTGGACGAAGAGATTGACAGAAAGGGGTCTCGCAAAAAACCAATTTGGCTTCAGGAAAGGACGATCGACCTCTGAATTTAATCAAGAACATAACAGAGAAAAATGGTATGAAATGGAATGCACTGACTACACTGGATGTACAAAATGCTTTTAATACAGCCAGTTGGAATATAATATTAGATAAACTCGAGGAGAGGAAAATATCGACCTATCTGATAAATATAATAGATGACTACCTGAAGGATAGAACCATCCAGGTAAACAGGGAGCACGTACTAACATCCAAGCAGGGGTCCCGCAGAGATCTGTTCTGGGACCCACGTTATGGAATATCCTGTATAACGACGTACTAGAAATTTCACTCCAGGCGCGCCAAAAGTGTAGCATTTGCTGATGACCTGGCGCTATTAGTAACGGCGGACGGCAAGGAAGATCTCATGAGAATCACCAACGAAAACCTGAAGCGGATAAGTGCATGGATGGAAGAAAACCACTTAAAGCTGGCACCGGAAAAAAACGGAAGCACTTATAATAACGAAGAGACGGAAAAGAGAAGGCTTACACTTCAGGATCAATAATGTTGATATATGGCCGAAGAGCAACATTAAATATCTGGGAATCTTCTTTGACACCACAAGTAGTTTCAGAGAACACCTCAGAAAGGTTACAGAGAAGGCGGAGGATAGAATCTCGAAAATTATGAAACTGATGCCAAACATTGGAGGACCGATGAGTAGTAAAAGAGCAATGCTCGCGGCAGTAGTCCATTCAATACTGCTGTATGGAGCGCCAGTATGGGAGCAAGCGTTAAGTGTTCGTAAAACTGTATGTTACTACAAAAGTCCAGCGCAAAATTTTAATTAGAGTTGCAGCGGCCTATAAAAAGCGCACCTACTACAGCTCTCAAGTAATTACCGGTATTCCGCCGATAGACCTGATGGCTCAGGAAAGGAGATTTATCTATGAGTGGAAGGGCGAAGGAACCACTAGCAGCGCGAAAGCTAGGACTCTGCATCTTTGGCAGGAAAGATGGAAGGAGAACACAATTACAGGGCAATGGACAAAGTACTTAATACCAGAACTGAAGCCTTGGATTGAGTGTAAGCACAAAAAATATTGATTACTACCTCACGCAAATCTTGACCGGACATGGGGTGGTCAGAACATACGCTAAGCGAATAGGCAAAGCAGTAAGTGAGGGGTGCATGTACTGTGGGAACATAGACACTGTGGAGCACACTATCTTTCACTGTAAACGTTGGGAGGAGATAATAAAGGCAACTAGTAAGAAAATAGGGAAGAACATATCACCAGGCAACCTTATTCCTACTATGATGGAATCCAAAGACCACTGGAGGACGATTCAGCTCATGATTAAGACAATAATGAGAACTAAAGAAGAGGATGAACGCAAAGAGCAGTCAAACGACAGAGATGTTTAAGGTATGAGGAAGAACTACTCGGCGACTTTGTGAAGTAGATGTCTATTAAAGATGGTTCCATAAAGTATGCCAGGTGTTTTAGAGGGTGGTTTTTTAGTGGGTATACCAAGAGCTATACTATTGGGACTCCCACACTTCCATGTTGCGAGATAGCATGCACATGGAGTCTATAAAGGATTTTTCCACTGGCAAAAAAAAATAATAATAATAATAATAATAATAATAATAATAATAATAATAATAATAACGTATATTTAATGTCCAACAGGCCAAATTGACCCAATTTAAGGACACAAAAAGAGAAAAAATACAAAAACAAAAGCGCTGTGTATACACAATACATGATCATAATATAATATATGAATAAGTGTATCCTAAAGAAAAAAATCAAATAAAATAAAACTGTAAACTCGAACATAAATGACAAACAACCAGAAAGTAATAATCGATGTTAAAAAAAATTATTTAATGAAAAATATCCGCGGCGTTTCCAATTTTCGTCATGATGGTTGCCGGTGCCCGTTTTAATACATTTGTCCTCGCCAATGGGAGTCTAAAATTAGTTTCTAACCGGGTGACCACACGTGGCACATGAAGTGTAATTCTCTCAACAGAAATAAGCAATCAATTTTGTTGTTCAGTAACTTCTTTAACGTTCGCTCACAAAGTGCATCTCTTCTTGTTGATAGAGAATCCATATTATGACGTTCTAATAGTTGAATTTGTGAAATTCCTCTTTCAGGATAGGTACCATCTTGTCTAAAGCTAAGGAATTTCAAGAATTTACGGTGAACACGGTCCGGTTGTATAGCATCACAGGCATATAGTGGGTACCAAACTAAATCAGCGTACTCTAACTTGCTGAGAACGTATGCGTTGTATAAGCTCTTAATGAGATCGATGTCTCAGAAATAGCGAGAAACACGCATTAGAAATCCCAGTGACCGCAAAAGCACTCGCACATTGCGTCTGTATGTAGAGCGAAAGGTTATCGAATACTATCCCCAAATCTAAGATCTGATTTCCTCAGGAGAGGAGTGCCATTCATCAAGTAGTTGGATGTGATAGGGAAAATCGATCGTGTATAGGAAGTGATAGAGCACTTATCTACGTTTAAATGGAGTTTGTGAGTGTCACACCATTCAATAAACATATCTAAATTTTCTTGTAACTTATATACATCATCATCCGATCTAATTGCAGCGTACAGTTTGATGTCATCCGCATATGCTAGTACTGGACAGTTTAAAGTATGCAGTAATCCGTCAATGAAGATATTAAATAACAGACGACCAAGATTTGAGCCTTGTGGTACTCCGGAACTAAGTGTAAATTCATCAGAATGGTATCCATTATAATGTACATATCATCGACGATTACAAAGATAAGATTTTATAAGTTTGGCAGTTGCTGGTGAGAAACCAAAAGATATAAACTTAGTGAGCAGCAATCCGTGATCAATGGTGTCAAATGCCTTTGATAGGTCTGTGTAGATAACGTCAACTTGACGACGAGTGTCCATAATTTCACTGATGAACTGTGTGATGCAGGTTAAGTTAGTGAGTGTTGATCGACCCGACATGAATCCGTGCTGATGTTCTGATAAGAGAGGACGAATACTATGATATATAGACGAATACAAAATTTTTTCATAGACCTTTCCAAAGTTGCATAGGATAGATATAGGACGATAATTATTTATCAGAGCGGAGTCTCCCCTTTTTGTGTACGGGACATATTTTGGTTTTTTCCAGCGGGATGGATAGGTGCTTGTCTTAATAGATAGATTTATAATAAATGTAAGTGGTCTAGCAAGAACGTATCTACAGTCTTTAACCAAAAAACTGGGAATCCGGCCGTCTCCCGCAGTGTGTTTGTTGGCTAATCCATTCATTACACGAATAATGTCTTCTTCACTTGTAGGTAGGATCTTGTGGGGAGATTGTAAGAGAAGTTGTCTTCAATTTGAGGTGTGTTGGTTGGTACTCCGTTATCAGAGAAGGCGGTAGCGAAAGCGTTCATAATGTCACTAGGATTTGAGTGTTCTATATGCTCGCTGTCAAGTAGAGTAGGGGGAATTCTACTGGATCTTTTAATTGTATTTAGAAATTTACAAATGCTAGTTGGATTATCCTTCACGTTTTGTTGCATTTGGATTACGTACTGGATGTAAGCAATTTTTGTATCTTTTTTTGTTATATTACGAAGTCGTTTAAATTCATTGTAATGCATCAAATTTTTAGTTTTTAGACCATCTTTTATGATAGTAATTTTTCAGTTTCAGATTTTGTTTAATTGTGTTGGTGAACCATGGCGGATAACTCTGATTAGTAACACGTTTATGAGGGATATATAAGTCAAAGATCAAGTATAATGCTTTGTAAAATGCAACCAAAGCAGAGTCAACATCAGTATAGTTTTCTACAAAAGTCCAATCATATTTCAATAGCTCATCATATAGAGATAAGTAATCTGCTCTTCTAAAGTTATAAGCAATGTTGTCAGCACATGGAAACATAGGGGCCTGTGTTACGGCATCAAATTCAAATGTTGTGCTGAGTGCAGGATGGTGTGAATCCTCCGGAACCAAGGGGAGTCATAGTGATGGATATTAAAGTTATAATTTATATTAGAAAAAATAAATCTAGTAGTCTGTTCTCAGTATTAATCACTGAGTTGTATTGCTTGACATTCAGTATTTGCAAAAAATTTTTGAAAATAATAGATTTGCTACATCGAGCATTTGTTGAAGAAAATCGTTAATGTACAGTAACAGACCTATTATTTACATATATACTAGTCTTTTATTATGAATATGGTACTACTACTATACAATCATAATAAAATATGTATGCTGTAATTCATAAACTTTTATATAACTCCAGATATAAATATGTATGTATATGTATATATAAAATACATAAGATACATGTCATGATACGTATTACTTCCACATATGTATCTAACAGCGATAGCTGTTTTGTTTTTTTGTCTGTAACATATCCTTTTCAATACATTCCTTAGCACTATACAATATATTTACAAATTCTATCATATTTGAATGAGCCCCATAGTAAATAATTGAAGATTGTATTGCATCCAAGTGGGTGGTTGTTGTTGGCTCTACAGATACTTCAATTTCTTGTGTTCCATTTTCCTTGTCTTCTTCTTCCTCTTTGTTCTGTGTCTAGAAAATCAGCTGCAAAGTTTAGCACGTAATGAGTTGCTAGTCCCTCCATCCATCCTGATGTATTGCTCAGCATTATAACACGAATTGTTTTCTTGATTGAGCGGAGAAATTTGTGCAACGTTTTCTTGCGCCTCTTTCAAAAATATAGGATTCGTTGTTTTCCATTTGAGTAAAATGCTGCTTTGCGAAACACTTTACTACAGTGTCTGATTTCCAGTAAATTTACAGATTTGGATATCTAGTTTACGGCATCCAAAACACTCACTGACTTTGTCAGGTGGTGGGAGCTCTTCGCTGTACTCAAATTAACCATTAGAGATTGCATTAATAGGCGCCTGTAATTAGTTTTCATGGTGTAAATGATCCCTGATCCATTGGTTGAGTAATACCAGTAGTATTAGGTAAAAACCACGCAAGAGTTACGTTTGACAAGTGAGTTTTGGATGGTAGAGTAACATGTTCCTGTTTTGGTTCTTCATTGTATTATTAAATAAATTTAACCATGCACTTGTCATCCAAGATTTCCTATTACTGCGCCAAATTATCGGTAGTTTACTTAAATCTAATTTTTTAAACAGCGCGGTTTACAAGCGTTGTATTGTCAGCCTGTTTTTAGCCATTTTTCCTCCATTACAATTTTCACCACGTAATGCTAATCACTTGGATGGTAAAAAAATAGACCTGTTTCGTCACCATTAAAATGTTTTCTGGACTATAATTACTAATCAATATGTGTTGCCTCCAATTCTTCATAGTGTAAATTAGCTGGTCGAAACGAAACATTTTGTCGCAAATAATTGCTGTTTACCAGTGTGCCAAGTATATCTCTTCGACTATCGTTATACAAGGTGCTTCCTTAAAATATTTTTGTATAGATATTGGTCTAGTGTTTTTTTATTGGTTCTAACTATCTATATTAAAGTTTTCATAATATCTTAAGTTGTTTCTAAGGTTGTTATATCCCACAACATACAAAGTATTTTGCTTCTACAAATAATACTATACACAAATGCAAATCTAACGAACACAAATAAGAAGAAAGCGGCAAGATCACATGCACTCACATAAAATTATATATACGCGATGTGTATTAAACATTACGCGGCCGGGATTTCAGTTTGCTGATCGCGAATTTTTTGCATAAACTGTTCACGAAGTTCACGTCAACAGAACACCCGGTAACATTGCCACATTTATAATTCTTGTCTGCCGGATGCGTGCGAACCGTCGTTTGACGGATGTGCCACGATTGAACGTCTTCCAATCAGAAATCTTCCATCTGCCGTTAGCCGCGTGTATACGTATGGATTTACGTGTACATATCTCCGCACAAGTATGTGATTTAATAACCAATTATAATAGATGCGAGGTATCTCCGAAACGATGTTTATCTACTGTCAAAAGTCGAAAATCGAACTTGACGGTTACGATACGCATCGATATTGTCAATAGATATTAATTTCTCGGCGATTAAATTAAATTAACTCTAGTATGCGGTTTGATATGATCAGACAATAAAAGGAAACGTAAACAATATCTGAAAATTAGAAATTTGAATAACATGTGCACATGTGATAAACAAAAAAATTGTTAGCACAAAATTTGGTATAAATTTCTTAAATAATAACAACAAATTTTATTCGTTTTAATCACTAGAAATAAAATATACACTTTAGCTTAAGTACTTCTCAAATCTAACTTCAAATCTGTTAATACTAATTTGCCTACACATAATCATTTTACATATCAAACAGTAATGAATTTGTCTTCTATGAGTCGAATAACAATATTATTTTAATAATGCTTATTAATTTCAATAAATACATACTTACTTTTGGTCTTGATTTTGTTACTTTTATATATATACCATGCGTGCATGTTTTCTTTTATCTGTAGTGGGTACTAATTACTAGGTAGTTTTGCTGTAATTTGTGTGTGTTAAATGTGTTTAACAATTTTGTTACAGGACTATATTTCGTCGTTAATCACTTTATTCCCAGCAGCGAATAATAGATTGATTAGGATACAATTCTCCAAGAGAAATGTCATCGTAAATCATTATTTACAATACTCCGAATGAAAGTTAATAGCGGGTAGCATCAAGACAAGTACGTGAGACGTTATAGGAGATACAAATCAGGGTGAAATTCAAGATTAGAACCATATTTTCAAATTCACCACAGCTACTAGAAGCACTCTCACAATAAAAAGAGGCTCTAGAGCCTCCGTTCCGAGCCTAACGTTTTACACACATAAGAAAAAGGTTTCTATGTCTTCTTTAATTGTAGAAATTTATATGATTAAAAGAAAATATTTAAATAGATATTTATCATCTTTCATTCTTAAATGTAAAATGTATATCAAACTAAAACTAGAACATGTTTATGAAATTTCAACACATAATCCACAGCATATTACCGCCCTTTTAGCTTTTTTGTGGTAAGTGCAACCGTAATGCAGTATTGCTTGTCAAAACTACCGCTATAGCTCTTGCTACGTAATCTAATGTGTGTGAGAGTTATTATTTTGTAGTGGCAATAATTGTGTAGTACGTACCCATTAACATAAAAATAGTTTTGTAGATTTTTGGTATTATATTAACACTGTAAGCGATAACTACCAAAGTATCACTCAGAGTACCTATAGATATATTCTATACTCTGCAGCAAAATCTTCCGTAGAATATGGCTTTCATAACTTGTATAGCTTCAGCTTGTATAGCTTTATAACTTGTATAGCTTCATAGCTTTATGGCCATTAACTTTAACTACAAAATTCTTGCTTTTATATTTTAACTGCTGATTAACTGCTTTTGTAGCCCAAAAGAAAATGTGTTTTATTTACCCCAGTTAAATGATAGTATTATTCACAATAATTATCGAGGGTTGATCATCAGTTGATTTGAAGTTTTGCTTTGTATTCAAAACGCTGGGAAGACGATTCAATAAAAAGTAATAATGACTGAAATAACTGAGTCTGAACGAAGCCAGAACCCTAAAATGGCCTACAGACGATACGATCGGTTGTACGACTACAAGTACTACAAGCTGAAAATAAAAACGTAAAGACAAGGCAGTCGCTGTTTTCTCTCCACACGTGGATCGTCGAACCAACTACGATATTACAACAGATTGTACAGCCGATCGTTTGGTCTGTAGGCCTCTTTAAACCTACGAATCAACTTACCCCTTAAAGCGCGATTCTGCACAATACATACCCGATGTACAGTAAACGAAGGGCTTCAATATACAACTTCCAGTTTTATTGCAGCTTAAAAGTAAGCAAAGTAGAGTATTTCTAATATATTAATATCACAATATTTAACTAAGTCTTCCTAGCTAAATACAGTTTAGCTAATCCGCTACACAAACACTTCAAATTTTTATTCCACGACAGAGCTGAATCGACTTTAATCTCAACAAAAACCACTGCATTGCATCTCCAAATTCTATTTCTGTTATAGTGTATTTTAACATTAAATAACACTACAACAGTTTTCAATATTGATTGATAACTTTGTTCCACGTAATACATAATAAATGTTCATAGACTTTAGTCATTCTTAACACTCCAACCCATTGTCAATATATTGGTGTTGTCAGAGTAACTACTTTCTGAAGACTACAGATTAGCTCGCTTATATAAATTAAAGTTGACTGCAAAACCAAACCTTGGGAAATTCAAAAAAAATCTAATCACTTAAAGTTTGTTGTACTTTCTCAGAAACAAATATGTTGATAATTTTTAATATCTATAATAGTGGGAATAATTGCTACTATTGTATCAAATATTATCACCATGCTCTTGATTCTGGTCTTACAATATTGGAATACAAATCGAAACTTTCTTATACTTGTTGGAAATAATGTTAATAATATTAAGTAAATTTTTCCACAAGTCTTAAATGCACTGTTTTAAAATAAATTGCTATAAATTTAACTATAATACATAGTTGGAAAAGACGTGATAAGCACACCCTGTATAATCTGAACACGTAAAGATACCCGCATAATTTCAGCGGTGACCACAGCACGCTAGACCGCGCCCTTGTTGGATTTGTTTGGCCAGCAGGAAGGGAAGGCACACTCAGTTTGCCTGTCATAGCTCTTGTTTTCCAGAAACACCCTCACCCCATATATTTTTTTAAACTATTGTCTTTATCATTTAGTACTCATAAAACAGTTACTTATATATTTGTCTTAACTTTTTTTTTGATATGTCCTATAGTTTTGGAGATATTAAAGCAAATAGCGGAAGGTAGCGTTGGCTCTTGGTCGCCCCCATCCCCGAAAAACGAGTGATTTAGCATCTATGAAAGCTACCGTTGTTCTTACACTGCATCAGTCTACAAACCCACCAAATTTCATTTTAAATCGGTCACCACCACTTGCCTGTGTTTCCCTTGTTAGTCCGACAGTCATATTCACATCTTAAAGAAACTACATAACAGCGTAGACAGCAAAACATAAACCATCGACTACAATTCAAAACCTAGAATTCCTTCTGTGATTTCTATGTGCAAAATAACAGTCTAATACTCCAATCTTTTTAACTAACAATATTATTTGTACATAGACTAGATCAGCATTCCAGAAATTTAATTGTTCTAAAAAGCGTTAGATTATATCTTTAATACAAATTCGTAAACTATTATCGGAATCGCTCAAACAAATTACATGAATAAATTATGTATATGTATTTAGACATACAAATAAGATTCCTTGTATATGAACAGGTATACACGTTTCTCCCATACTTCTTACACACTCCTATCCATGCACTACTCAACATTATAGTGATTTACAATAATTTTTCTGTCGAACAAGTACGTCACGGAAGACGCAGTACCGCTCTCAACGCTAATAACAATAATGCTGGGTAATTTCAACCAATAATTTTCTAATTGTGTTTTCGTAGTTCCCATATTTACATACTAATTATTCATTCAAGTCCATACATCACCTACAACCTATAAGAATATAATTTGGCGGTGGTGTAATCAAGCGCTTTTTCTGTCTCGTTTGATTCTAAGGGGTTATTACATGGGAAATGTGTAGCAATGATGACGGTGAGAGCTGCAGTGACTCGATGAACGCTGGTAAGTAATAAATAATCGTATTTGTTAAAGGCGGACGTGAGCGTTAAATTAATACCTTCAGTGATTTACACAGCCTTACTGATTGCTAATTGAATAAAAACGAAAATGAATAACAAATAAAATGTGTTCTTTAGCGAAAAAGTATATATTTTAAGAAACTGTTTAGATGTTTCATTTATAAACAGTTAATAGTAAATTTACGTAATATTACTAATGTATAAGTAATGTGCGCTTTACCTAGGAGAACCAGGTAAAGTGCAAGTACTTTCAATTAGTTCTATTTCGAATATTATCTAAGTGATGTGCACATTATCTAAATAATGCATAGATTACCGGTTAAATGGTCGTTAATAAAAATTGAAAATCACTATCAAACTTTCCTTGGTTTCGTCGCGTTGTTTATTCCCTTCAAATTGGTTTCTGCATTATACACAAGAACTTCTTACCAAAACGCTCACCTTGAAATTAGGTTGACATGGAAAAACATGTTACATTCAAAATAGGTTTGTGCTCCCGATGCTTTTTTGGTACACACAATATAAATGAGACATTTTTCTGCAACATTTTCCTTTCTGATGAATCTTTTAATTTTTCAAGATCTGTTTTTTTGAATCTACTGGTTTGTCAAGGTTTTCTTCATTAATCTTCATTCGAAGAATATTTTTCAGTCTCACTTTTGCAGAACAACGGAACATGGCTTCATAAGGACTTCTTTTATATCCAGAATGATAAGCACTATACACAGTAAAATGTACATAACGCTTTTCACTCATACTATTAACCATCCAAATAATGAATATATTTTCGATATCTTGATTAGCCTGTTCTACACTGTCCTAGTTTTGACAGCGTGTAACCCAGTTACTTTTTAATTCTAGCCTCATTTTTCTTAAGGTGTCCAATATTTGATTACAGAATTAACACTCATTATCTGGCGCGCCCACCAAACAAAATGCATATTCAAACCTACAAATTGGGTACATGGTCTTGACACACCACGAGAAGTTTAAACTGTCTATCATGTTTAGTCATGTATCAGGCAGTCAATGAGACCAACTTGACATCAACTATTACAATGGGATAGTAGCATTAGTTTTACAAAAATTCCTTTTTTGTCACCTTTCCGCTAAGATTCACGCAAATTTAAAACTATTTCTATTAATATATCTATACTATGGACCGCAAAGACTTATCTTTTAATCCGAGATATATTTGCACTTGTAGGTCAAATCAAACAGAGTTAATTAATAATTAATTTATTATGTTTTCGTTAGAAAATAGAAATTGCCATTTATATCTATGTGTCAAATATCTTTTTACGTGTGGTGGGCGCTAGTTGCATGGCACCCATTGCTGTGTAGTTTGTGTGCGTGTAATTATGTTAAAATGGCCTTGTTACAGCACTATATCGCCATTTATAATGTCGCTCTTTTAATCACTTTGCTCCCAACAGCGAATGGTAGGACGATTGAAATCCAATTCTCCGAGAAAAATAACACCTTATTCTCGGAGAATTGCACTACGGCTTCAAGCGTTTTGTTACAATTATAAGCAGCCACCTAACGACTGCGAGTATCGACCCATTAAAAATAAAGATTATCAAAATGCTATACAGGACAAACTAAACAATATTTAAATAAAATACTTTATAATCTCCAGTATACTGTTACACACTGTTTCTTGCTTTTGTTTTTCCGTAGTCCTTGAACAGAATTGTTAAAGCTTGACAAGAAATATCCGGATACCTCACATCATTTTTATTATTATAATTATATTAAATTAACATGCTTTAATATTGTTTGAAAATCTAAACATTATTCGATATATGAATGATGAAAACATAATAATTTATGTTGTTGAATAAATTGGTATTTAACCCTTCAGTAGTCGCATTTGGTCTCACAGACCGACATGTACGAATTTAGCACATAATTTTTAACAGAGAGGATGCACAAACACCACGCGACTGCTACCTTCTCACCACAGCTAGTATCATTGTAGACTATTATGGTTAGTCTATGTATTGTGTCTATGTATTCTAATTTAGAGTAAACTGACCTTTTGGTGAGAGATCGGTACTAAATATTTCTAGAAAGATAAGTTTCAGTCATATTTACTTTTTTCTGTTAATGTTAATGTATACTTACTAAATAGATGGGAGACTATAAAAGGGAGCAAACGCTGGCAGAAAAACTAAGAAGAGGTGCTAGTCGAAATGGATGCTGAAAATAACGAGCAGGAAGTGTCAGACGATCAAGTATCAGAGCATGAAATTGATTTGGTGGAAACAAAAAGTAGTAATACTGACGCAGATCAAGAAATATCCGATTGGGAAACAGAAACTAAAACTGATATAGGTAGCAAAAAGTTTTTTATACGGGAAAGGATCTTATAAGTAAATGGAAAAACATACACCGAACGAAAACACAAGGCTACTACAACGAAATATACTGCGCCAGCGATTACC
Organism: Holotrichia oblita; assembly: GCA_023690525.1. Taxonomy (NCBI): domain Eukaryota; kingdom Metazoa; phylum Arthropoda; class Insecta; order Coleoptera; family Scarabaeidae; genus Holotrichia; species Holotrichia oblita. The sequence continues at coordinate 171,184,676 of CM043015.1, read as the reverse complement.
AACAGTACGTGCAGTAACAAAAGATCTAAAATGTCCTCTAGACTCTAGACATAATATGATTTTGTCTCAATAACCATATGATAAATCTGATTGTTTTATATACAAATCATCACATTGATATCTCAGAATTTTAGTCGTAATAGGGACTGCATGCCAAAAAACAAAACGGAAATACAAGCATTGATAGGATTACTATATTACTGTATTACATTTTCAAATCGAGTCATCTAAATGCAGAAGACTTATTCAAAACAGACGGATGCGGAATTGAGATTTTTAGACTTACAATGTCATTGAAACGTTTCAGACTCCTCCTAAGCTCTTTGCGGTTTGATGATAAAACAGCTAGAAACGAAAGGAAAGTAATAGATAAACTAGCTCCGATTAGAGACTTTTTTGAATTATTTATCACTAACTTCCAAACCTAGCAAGTATGGGATAAAAATATTTGCTCTCCAGATGCGAAATTGTTTTATACCATGAATATGGAGATCTATGTGGGATTGCAACCTAAGCGACCTTACTGCGTGAGCAATTGTAGATATAGTTATGCGCCTCTGTGGACCTATTTATTACTCTAATAGAAATATAACCGTGGACAACTTATTATTCTATCTCTACCGCTATACACAATTGACAAATGGGTTAAATTTAGTATTCAAAATATTTCCTCCACATGAACAAACAGTTTTATGATAAAGGTTCGATGAGTTTTTCACAACCTTGTCAAGTCAGCAGATTATAACATTCAAGTATCCAATAGTCTTGAGAAGATTTTTTTGTTTTTATTCGTTTCACATTCAATAATATTTTTCGTTTGATAACAAAACACTGTTGAATTGTGCATCTTTAGTGCGTTGAATTTTTTACCTTTCATATTATCTAGCAACATGGCCTACAACATAGTGGATTGCAGACTATATTGCAATTTATTTTTGTATAATTTCTCTACTAGAAACCCGCAAAACCTCGTCGGGTGTTACTCAAATTATGTACAATTATTTTCATATTAAGTAATTGCGTTTTATTCAGTTTGTATAATTATTCAATTCTATTTGTTTTCGTATATTTTGTCCTCTAATGTGATTTTAAATGGAATGGAATAAGCTTTAACCCCCAGTATTGTTAATACTAAAATTTTCATACACTAACCCACAATTTACCCATTGTGCCATTTCTTTACCCATATTGCAAAAATTCTTCAAGAAGAATATCGTTCATTACAAACAATTTAACCTGTAGCAACAAGTTTTACTTATAATATGAAGATTTTATCGGCTATTTCATAGTTTCTAATGCTGCATGGATATAAACCATCATGTTAAATACTGATAATAATGAGCTATTATTAATATGCATCGAAAAAGGAAAATACCTTTCCTACTTAAATAATTATTTGTATAAAGAAGGAATATTAAAATATCCTTTTTAAATATATATTTAAAATAATATACCTATGTGAATTAGGTCTAGCATTTTTTTCTCTAAGTATAATTGACACCGGTATCAAAATTATTTTCTTCTTAGTCTATTTTAAATAATATTTGTATATTTGTTCATTTCCGACAAGTTGAAGTTCTAATTAAAAGAAACAGTTTCTCTAGCCAATCTACATCAGAAAAATTAGAGACGTGCTAGTGTTCTATTAAAAAAAATGTGTGTACAAAATTATAAATCAATCAATCAGTTAATTAAAGTAAGTCAAATGAAATAAATTGTATTCGGGGAATTGTGGGCGATATGACATTACACGAAAACGATACCTGAAATATAATTAAACTATCTCGTTGCTGAAGCTAGACACACCATGCCTCAACAACAACATATGATTTCAGATATTGATATGCTACTAACTGAAGTTAAAAATCATAATACAGGCAGCCGATATTAAACAGCTTCCACACCATGCAACAAAAAAGACAATTTATTACTAAAAAAACTTTATATTAATTTTTAACTGACATTGACGAGAAGCGTATATACGGAAACGCCGTTAACGTTCAATTATGGAAGATTCACGAGACATCACCTAGTTAAATTATATTTGAGGAACATTCAAATTTGTGGCCATTACAAAGAAAGAAGTAACATAAATCATACAATTTTGACTGACAACCAGGAACAAAACAGCAAGTTTTAAATCAATTCATTAACATTATGCTCATGCCACTCATCTTAATTACACACATACATATACATAGTTAGGTCATAAGGTATAAAGTAAAATCCGTAAAATCTGTCCGTAAAAAATGTTATTTTAGTTGTAGATACTACTTTTCTCGAGAATATTTTCCGATTTTATTTATGATCTCATCAACAGTTTAGTTGATGGTGTTCCAGAGATCTGGTCCGTCCTTTAGAGAATCAAGTTTCTTACTCTCTCTATCTCCTCAATTTATAGACTTACTTACAGAACTTCCTGGACGAAGGCTATTTGGAAGCTCATCACAGCGTCATTAAAGATCTTAGTAAAAGTACCAGTTCTAGCTTTCCTACTTATACACTTCTCCCTTTTGGCCATCTCCCTTGAATTCGCGCACATATCAGTTGCGCAATGGATTACACATCATTAGCAACAAAAATATCTGAAAAGACGTACTATCGACATCATTTTTCACTACAACCAAGCTAGGAAAGCCTTTGTCAGAAGTTCAGGGCTGAAGACTTGGAACGGTCTAATTGCAATAATAGAACAGGAAAATAATCTGGCGTTCAGCCTACTGCAGGACATGCGAATGAACCCGCAACTAGGTCCTCTCCAAAATCGGATAATCTACCGCTAACCTACACTAGCTTTGGCATCATGACGGTGTGCGAGTAATATGCATATAACATGTTCCTTCAAGTCAGTCATGACTTTTGCTTCTAAATGTTATGTTACATCTAACAATAAGATCTTAAATTGGAAGAAATAAACTTTCAACACGATTGAACTGTTTGTTACACTGTCAGACCACTACCTTGATAAATACTTTTCAATTGAATCTAATCTCACGATTTGATCAGAACATCTCCCACCTCCCTACCTCCAGATCAGTAGATTCAGTTGTTATCACTTTTTTTTCTTGAATGGCAGCCAACCTAGTGCCTCTGAGAATTTGAATAAAAATATATGTATGCCCAACCAAGAAAATTTAATTAGAAATACCAGATAGACACATATTTGTATATGAAGAATGGTAATAATTAGCTATTCTTGAGATGTTTTTTCCAAAACTAATAGAAATTGTAGAATACGAGTCTGTAAAATTACCAAAAGAAAATAGTTATTGTATACTTGAAATACTTAAACGATAGTAATAACTAAATTATTTCTTCATGCCAAATGAATTTTTATTTTATCTGGTTAAGAATTTCAATTTTAAACGAAGCCCATTAGATATATTGAATAAATATTGTCAGCATAAGGTTAGCAATACGTTTTGTTTTTCTAAAGAAAGCTATTAGGAAACAAGTCTGTTGATTATTCATATGCCATCAATTCATTAAATGTATCAATAAATAAAATTGAATTTAGTTTTTAACAATAAACAGACAAATGTACGAAACATGTGCCATAATGGCAGTAGCATTATTCAGTATAACACACTGAATATCGGTACAGTGCAAGTATGCAAATGGTATTATAATATTGATATTAATATCGCCACTGCATTATGCAATTATATCTTTACACGATTTTGAGAATGTCACCTAATATTTTGAGCTTAAAATCAGCATAATAATGCTAATAATTCAATTTGTAGCTTAAATCCAACTTAAAGTCTGTAATGGCGCGTTGCGCGATTTCTCCCATAATTGATGAACAAATTATGCAAGCCATCCGGCTTCCATGGTTTTCCAAATCACCCATTCATAAATAAATCCTGTAAGCGTCAAAGCAAATACGATGTCTGCGAGTAAAAAAATAATAAAATACATAACACTTTTCTACGTTAAGCTTCGTATATAGGATTAAATAATTTGCATAAATTAACCGAACGGCGAGCATTATTTTGAAACGGATATCCTCGCGCGAATAGATAGTAGCCAAGTCACAAATTACATCCAGTTTTGCGCGTTTACTGCTAATTACGCGTTTGCTAGATCGTAAGTTTCTAAATTCGTTTTTACAAAAACTCATTAATTTATCGTATGCAACGATATCGGAAAATTCATAGTCGTCTGTTTGTACTTGGAGAAAGCAAGAAACTGAATATGTAGTAGAAGAACTTATCCGGCAAATTATGCTATCTTACTTAGTGTTTTGTTACGGTTTACTTCTTTTTAACTAAAAATTTTACTCCAGTTACATCTTTTGTTTGAATAAAAAGTAACTTCTGCTCTCTAGACAGTTTTCAAAAAATTTGCAAATTTCTTGATCATTATGGACATTTCTAACGATGTAGTAAAAATGTGCATTTGTAAGCTAATAAATAACATGACATCTGCGCATGACCAAAAACTCTGCTTCCAAATAAAATACTGTATAGATAAGATAAGATAAGCAATTACCCTAACTTCTACAAGAAAGAACTCAACCTTTCACATAATACAAACGATTTATGAGCACAATGACTTGCATCAAATAGAGTGCAACCACTTCTTATTTTTAGCTCAGTCATTTGAGTCATTTGAAAGGGAGAGCTAGACAGATATGATGTCAGATCTAGAACGAGTAAACATTGAATATATTGATAATTAACAGCGCTTCGCAAGCCACAGAGCTAAGAGCGGCTGACCATAAGTAGAGCAATATTTGAGGTCCCTGGTTCGAATCCTACACAATAGTGTTACTGGTAAATATTTAAGAGTAAAAAATGTAAAGTATATAGTATATAGTATTTTAAATTGCCTCTAATAGTAATTTCATACTAAATCGAGCAGTAAAGGATAGCATGCATGCATCCAAACAAAGACAGTAGAATATAGTGTAAAATTTCTTATGAAAACAGTGTTAACTTTACCCCTACATATCTATAACGTGTAAAAGTAGAATAAATGTGTTTACTCTACGTAGAGAGATGTTTACCTGTGCACTCCGTGTTAATATTTTACTCTAAAAAGAGTGGACCGGCTAGTGTTAATTATTTACACTAAATTTCTAACTGTGTAGAAACACATTTTCACACACAATGTACATACATAGTAAGAGCTGCTGTGCGTAGTGTCAATGAGTAATATAGCTTGCAAAGCCGCTGCATCTACACTTACGGCAAAAAAACTACAGAAAATAAAAAACCAATAACTGATCTTCAATTTTAATCGGTACTTTTGTGTTTAATACAGTTTTCACGATGATAAAATCATAAAAAATTTACAAGTAAAAAGACAAAATAAACACCAATACAAAAGAAAATCCTAATTTACGAGATCCAAGAAGTTTAACATTTGAAATACTTAGGAGCATTAACATGCAACAGGATAACTTAAATTAGGGAATGGATTCCGAAAACATTTAGAAGTAATAAAAAGATACTACTACAAAAATTTTTGGGCAAAACACCAAAGTCTTGAGAACGCATTTGAAAATAAAAATGAATAAGTGAATCAATTTGGAGCACGAAAATATATATTGTGAAGAGACAAAGATAACTAAATAAGAACTTTAACTGGATGGAATCATTATTATCATAATTTACATCGATCAAGATTATAGAGTTATTATTAATAGTATTATTATAGTTTGCTATTATAAATAATTTCTACAAATAGTTATTACATAGAATTTCAACTCTGATATAGATAAAATACATCTCGTACAGAATGTTTTACAATGTACGAGCAGAGCACTTGGTTGTTTTTTCATAAGCTAGTCACGACGGTGGTTTAAAATTCTGGTCTTAGATCTGCTAAATATTTATCACACAATTTATATGAGACCTTATACGATATTAAATTTTAGCAGGGTGGGGTAAAATCTTAAAATCCAGTAAACATACCAACTAAAATATTAACATCGTATTTAGTAAATGTTATATTGTCTCGTCTAAGTGACTCACTTAGATTTTCTGTTTGACATAAGTATGTAATATTGTGTTAATTCAAGTAGGTTGTCTAAATTTTGAGAAAGGGTGTTAACTCTCTGAAACAATGTCGACTCAGGTGAACCAAAGTAACTGTGAAAACCATTGTTAGTGAAGATATAATATATCCAAAAGTTTTTTTTACTTCTTTTGAGAAAAAGTGGGGTGTAACATTTTTAGAACATGAATTTTTAAGTTGAAAAGAAGTACTTAGCTGTATACGTAAGGTGTAAAAGAAAAGTTAATGGAACTGCAGCTATTGGCGTTAGAATTAAGAAGACGTGAACCTTTTTTTCGTTTCTAGCCTTTCGCTAATTCTTTATTAGCTTCTTCAGAGAACAAACTGGTAATTATAGGACGACAATATCACAAGACAAAAATTAGTCTTCTCATGTTGCCGTTCTATAATTTAAATAAATTTAATTTTTTTTTATTTTGCTCCTCAATCTCCCGTATTCATCAATCCAATTAGATTTTAGCTGTTTTGTAAAATATGGTGTGGAAAATAGTTATTTACGAACCAAGTGCGTGAAATCATATTTCGCGAATCAGTGACCAGTTTAAAGCGCGAGCCGGAGGCGAGCGCTTTATGGACACGAATTCGCGAAATGTTTCACGCACGAAGTTTGTACAATATTTTTTGTACGACAACTATAATAATAATAATATACAGGGTGTTTCCTAAGTAATCTAAAATATTATATGGGGCGCTCCGTCACTCAATTTTAAGACGAAAAGTTCATATAAACATGTGTGATAAGTCTTGTCGTTAATGAGATACAGAGTGTTGAATTGTTTGTAATAAATCAGCTGTGATTGTATTTGAAATTAATTTTTCCTGGTGACGCTACTGGTATTTAGAAGTAATACGAAAAACATGCTTATTATAAGTGACGTTTGAAGTAACGTTGACAACTGTGTCAAACCTAAAAACCAACGCAAACAACGAACAATAAATTTTTAATAATACGATCTTTTTGTGTTAAGTTAACAACGATGCCTGTGTTTACTAATGTTGAAATGGCTAATATGCACTTCTTGTATGGATTAGCTAATGGTAATGCCTTAGAGGCTAGACGTATGTATGCCCAGCGTTATCCTAATAATCGTTTACCATGTTCAGATACGTTTACTAAGCTATACATATTCGTTTACAAGAAACTGGAACTTTTGCCAAATCAAGAATATTATTGGACGACCCAGAACTGTGACAACTCCACAATTGGAAAACCAGATTCTTCAAATAATTGATCAACATCCAGAAACGAGTACCAGAAAAATTGCTGATGAACTAAATGTTGGTAACAGAACTGTTTGGAATATTTTAAGAGATAACTTATTGTATCCATATCACGTTCAACGTGTACAACATTTGCTACCTACTGACTATCCGCTTCGCATACAGTATTGCCAATGGATTTTAAATAAAATAGCAAACAATCCCAATTTCGCTGCCGATATTCTGTTTACGGATGAAGCCAACTTTTCAAGACATGGCATTATGAATTTTCATAATGACCACATATGGGCAAATGTAAATCCACATGCCATAATTGTAAAAGATTTCAACAAACATTTTCGGTCAATGTTTGGCTTGGCATCATCGCAGATTATTTAATAGGAACATTTTTCTTTCCTGCACGGTTGACCGGTGCGACATACCTTCATTTTCTAGAAAATGAACTTCCAGTTCTTTTAGAAGATGTACCTCTTATTATTAGAAGGCGCATGTGGTTCATGCATGACGGAGCTCCTCCACATTTTTCATTGATTGTTCGCGAGTTTTTAAATAACGTTTTTCCAGACCATTGAATCGGACGAGGATCTCCACACCCATGGCTCCCTAGATCATAATTCTCTGGATTTTTTGTGTGGGGATATTTAAAATCGCTCATTTACACAACCCCGATATTAAACGTACAAGATCTTCAAAATCGTATCATACAAGGCTGTAATCTTATTCGTAACAAACCTGGTATCTTCGAACGTATTCGGCAATCAATTAGACATCGAGCAGATGCTTGCATTTTAGCTGCAGGTGGACATTTTGAACATATCCTCTGAAATATAATATTTTTTCTTTATGTTTAACACATGTTGTTGCTTCTAATAAAATAATAAAACACCCTGTATCTCATTAACGACAAGACTTATCACACATGTTTATATGAACTTTTCGTCTTAAAATTGAGTGACGAAGCGCCCCATATAATATTTTAGATTACTTAGGAAACACCCTGTATATTGTTAAATACGTTATCGTTTATGACTATATTATTAAGGTTAGGGATTTATGATTTTAAAATGTCACTAAATTAATCAAGTTCCAGGAAGTACCAACTTTACTTTTACGCACTCGTGTTTAAAGTGACTTTTTACGCACGCAAATCGAATCGTGAAATGACAGATTTTGATAAGCGAGTACAAAAACTTTTTTATGTCTATATTGTGAACAAATTCTTTAGTTTAGTAGATTGCCTAGTTTAATGTTACTCTAACACACTGATTCTAAGAGTTAGTTTAATTTTCCTAAATGGCATGTAAATCGTTAAAACACGTCATCACTGTAATGTTGAAAAACCAAGTATGGTAGTGGACGTGACGACCAAGGATGAGGAAATTTTTTTTTCTATAAGTATTGGTTCGAAAATGCTTTCCGAGGTGCAAAGTGTTAAAGTTTCTCAAAAAATATTCGTTTATTAATATCTTTATTGATATATTGAAGATATCAACAAATATCTTATGGATGGACAAAATAGATATATTACAGTTGTTTCAGTAACTCCAGCGACAATCCCATGAAGCAGTTTGATTAGATTTTGGCACAATTTAGCTTTTAAGAAAAAAATTAAAAACCAAATCCAAAAACCAAGTTTGCCAATATATTAACAAATTGTAAAAATATCATTAAAATCTGCCCATATGTTTTTAAGATATTAATAAATGAACAATTTCTGTAAGACACTTCAACACTATATATTCGGAAAATTAAACGTTATCGCTTTATCAATTTTACTATTTCTTCATATTTTCATCCAAGCAATTCGACATGAAATGTTCGTGTAATATTAGTGCTTCACGCTATATATTATTTCGAGATGTGATAATATGTACATATCTACAGAAATTACCAAATTGATTGCGTTCCACATCGGTCCAAATAAGTGCAAGATCTTATTATCAGCAACAGTGCTAAACATAGCTTAAACATATACCATATGCATTCCAGAGAAACACTAATTGCAAGCAAATTAATATTCATTTTCTTCCTTACTAATTGGTCCTAATTATGCAAAATTATTTTAATTACTAGTACTAATTGTGTGTCCACTAACATTTAATTGAAAGCACTTGCGCATCACGAGTTAAAGATGCTCGTAGATGTACAGCTTTTTCACGTTGGGATTATCTCCAACATATCTGGCGCGATTCATCTTAAAAGCACACGTTATATCACGAAAAAATCCAGATCGTAGTATATTTAATACACACACACACAATTATAATATAAATCAAATTAATAAGGATATTTACGACCAAGCATATAACGTATAAATTAACTTGTCCGTGGTATTACATGCATTCTGTAACACCACACATACAGTATTGATACTCATACACCTAACTGTACATACATAATTAATGAATATATGCAGTGATCGTAATTATAGGTTTGAAGGTATATAAAATTTTATTTTTGTATTTTCGCGTTACATTGTGCGAATATACACAATTACACATTACTTCAGTAAAATGAAAATAAATGAGTATGTAAACTTCACACCTCTGGGAATTAATTGAATAGTGTGAGGTTATTTTCTTAAGTCTCATTATGTATATTCCTCCGAGGAAATGATTATCGCTTATAATATTGCCATTTTTATAGCAATGTTATAGCTTAAATTGCAACTTAAACGTTAATAATTGTATGCGATTTCGATCAGATTTTTGTGAAGCTTTAACACTGAAATTTAATTTGAAAAGTTATTACGTTTATTATATAAGCGATATTGATTTTGCAATGAAGTAGTCTGCAGCTGTTGCACTACGAAGTATTGTCAATCACAATACACCAAATTGTAAAAAATATGGATTACCCACCATAAAATTTTAAATAATCTCATTCAAAAGTAATAACTTTTTCGTTTATAGACAAAAATGTTTATCATAAGCACCTACTTCTCTAATTTTTCAATCTACCAGTCTTTTTTAACATAATAGTGATTTATGTACAGAACGTTTAGAGCGACTGAGGCCAGCTAGAAAAGAGATAGATCTAGAGTGGGGCGGTTGTAAAACATACGGAATTAACGCATTAGCAATATTATTACTATAGTCTCTCAAAATATTGAACTGAGATACTGAGATATTTCTGAAGAAGAAACACCTAAATACTTTTGAAAATTAAACATTTTCAAAAAATTTTCGAAGCAACATTGTGTTGATTTTAAACACCTGAAAACATATTTTGAAAATCACCTAAGTTCTCTGTATCTATTTAAATATAGTAAAAATAAAAGAAATACGTACGATATTATGGGGTCGTAGAAAAAATAGTGTATGCAACTCACATTTAATGACTGTTAAGACAATCGTATTCATTACAATATTCGGCTACGCCTCGTATTGTAATTTTCATACTAGTGTCTTAATAGCTATCATTAAATGCTCGTTGTATAATATATTATTTTCGAATAGAACGTCCTGTATATTTCTACATCTTTGTAAAATACACTCTCACAAATACTCTTCTCCCTGAGATATTTTTACTAAGTGGATGTGATCAAAAAGACATTATTTTTGGACCAATATTAAAATAGAAGCTACATTCGCCACAAGCTTATTAACAAAGTGTGAGTCAAGCTTAAAAGTTTTCAAAATGTTACGTAGAGTGTCCAAGCAGTCGATTCAATATTTGAAATTTAAAATTTTGCTTAATTTTATGTCAGAATTATGAATTATTAAATTTTGTAACTAGAACTTGTGATTTCTACCGAAAAACTAATCAATGTCACCTTAACATAGACAATAATGCATTAAAGTATTTAATTTTTTGGGAAATAAATCAACTCAGAGAATACGAACAGTTGACTTTGTTAATGATTGTTGAAATTGAAGAACGAGTTCGTTTAAAAATGTAAGAAATGTCTCAATTTTTTTCTTTGATAATTTTTTGCATTTTATTAATTTTGGTTGATTTTCTGTTAAATTGTAAATACATGATGTGCACGTTAGTGATAGCACGATTACCGAGATAATTATTTGCAAATAACTTTAGTTTTTGGTTTCCGTGGAAGATATAATAACATTTTTGAACATCAAAATCATCAAAAGCTTTTACTTCAATATTAAGCCAAGGAAAATGTGGCACATCTATTTGGTAAAAATTACAAAGTAGAGTAAATATCCCAAGAATAAGGCAAGAAAGATTATTACACGTGCAACGACATTTTAAAATCTATATTGATATAATGATTCATTAAAACTAATAAACTTTTATTTAATTAGCTTAAAAATTTATACAGACCCGAAAATATTTAGGTGTTACGATACATTTGAATAATGGTGTGTTTTATAAAATGAATCTACACTTCTTAGAAACACACTAGTTTCGTAAAACGCAAGACTAAATTAGGCAATTTTAGTTTGAATCAAGCCGAAAAGAGTATCCATTTCATTAAAAATTTTGTCATAACTATGTTTTCGTACGAGAGAACTTGAAAGGCAAATTTTCTATTTCTTATTGCGGGTTAAATAGAGAAGAGACTACTTTTTTATTTCGATACAATATAAGGAATTTTACCTAAACAGAAGTGTAATCGAATGACGAAAAATCAGAGAGGGCGTAAGCAAAAAAGAAATGTGCCTGATAACAACATAAAAATTAATGTCAAAGTAGAAAAAAAACGCCAATATAGAAAATTGTACTATCAATGTACAACGCCAATAAATAGATATTAAATGATTGTAAATCTATCAATCAAAATTTTAAATGTTTAAATCTTTAATCTTATAATACGAATTTAACTTTGATAAGCTACAATTATTGAAAATTAAAAAATCTAGTTACCGTGCATAACAAATTGTTGTTTATTAAATAGTGCATTATTTTATATGTCAATTACCAGTTTAGTTTGTAAAATTCGGTTGAATAGTGTCCGAGAAATAGTCCATAGCATAAGCTTCTGTTATAGGAAAAAAAGGAATTATAACGAGACAACTCTCAGATAATGATTTACTATGATTTCAAGCAAGGCGAGCACATATAAGTGTGATGAAAGTTTAAAATCGGCATTTGGGGATCTCGCACCATCATTGGCTACTGTTTATAGGTGGTAGGAAGAAATTGAACGAGGTTGCAAGTCGGTGGTACACAGAAAAGGAACTGGCCGTCCTTTAACTGCTGTTAACCCCGAAAATATTGCTGCGGTGAAGAAAATGGTGGAAGAGGACAACCGCATCACCTATGCAATATAGAGTCCAATCTGAAGATTGGATCCTCGCAAGTGAGATCAACATTCCACGAACATTTACATTTGAAAAAAGTTGCCAACTCGGTTTGTACGCCATCATCTGACAGATTTACAAAAAGCAAGAACGTGTTAGGAATTTACCAACAAACTTTAGATATGTTGAATGCTGGAGGCCATCAAATTATTTCTAAAATTGTAACTGGCGATGAAACGTACCTACCGTTTTTTATGTTCCCACTCGCCGAGAAAGCCGAATCTGGATGAAGATGAGCAAAACCCTACGATGGTGAAAAAAACAACGAGCAATAAAAAAATTTATGTACGCAGTATTCTTTATAAGTACGGGTTTGGTGGCCCCAATTAAATTAGATGATCAGAAGACAGTTACGCGAAAATGGTATATTGAAAATTGTTTGCCTACTGTGTTCAGTACAGTGCCAAGAAAGGGAAATCATGTTGCAGCATAATAACGCGTCGTCCCATACAGCAGAGACAACTGTTCAGTATTTAGCGGAAAACAAAATTTGGCGACGTGTGACTTCTGGCTATTTTTGAGCTCAAAAAATTTGACAGGGCAAAGATTCCAGTCAGAAGAAGAGATTGACATAGCCGTTAAGTGTTTTTTAGATAGTATTCCTACAGACAGCTGGTTGAACGCTTTAAGCTATGGAAGGAGAAAATGGTTAAGTGCATTATTGTAAATGTCAATTACTTTGAAAATATTTAAAATAAAATTTCTAAAAACTTGTATCAATCTTTCTATTCTCAATAATTGTAGGTTGTCCCTCATATCAATATTAAATATATTTACGGAAAAACGGACAAATCTGAAAATTTAGCAAATATTTCAACGTAATCCACAGGTTTTATTGCTTCAGGTTTGAGAACTACCAGAGACACAATCGTCTGTAGTTTGTCTGTAAAAATGAGAAATATGACATTAATTAACAAGAAGACCAGTTGATATCTCCACGTCGCAGAATAATTATGCTTTCGCACTTAGGTAAGTTGAGTGCATGCAGTTTTATACATAGTGTCATGTTGTTGATCCAAAAAAAGCACTTGTCATTGCCAAATATTGATTGCGGTTGAGTATAAGTGCAACTTCTTACAATGTTTCGAAAAAAACTTCACACAGTTTTTAAATAAAGAGAAACCTAACGGATCTCCCAGAAGCTTTCATAACTCCAAATACGACCACTAAAGCAGAAAAATACGTCTTTTTACTGACGATGATTTTTAATCTAAAATGAATCAACTTTCAACTGTGATAATCTGAACATGCTTCCTAAATATGATATCCTGGTTATTTTAGCTTCCAAGATCAAGCGTAACAATTGAAAATCTTTTTATAATTAGCTTGCAATTTTCGCAGTAACATAATGTAGGAGACCCTACATTATGTTATAGGCAACCTAGTATTATTGAGAAAAGAGATAAGCCTTGGACAACCCGGCGTCGGGGGGCTTATCTCCTACTCAATAATACTAGGGTTACCTCCGATAACATAATGTAGGGTTCCACATATATGTTACTGCGAGGAATTGCAAGCTATTATAAAAGATTTTCAGTACAGCGATCTTATTTAAAATAACCGGGATTATCATATTTAGGAAGCATGTTCGAATTGCTCGCAGTTGAAAGTTGATCTAACTAGATTAAAAATCATCGTCTAGACGTATTTTCTGCTTTTGAAGTATTCGTATTTGGGTTATGAAAGCTTCTGGGAGATCCGTTAGGTTTCTCTTTATTTAAAAACTGTGTGAAGTTTTTTCGAAACATTGTAAGAAGTTGCACTTATACTCAACCGCAATCAATATTTGGCAATGACAAGTGCTTTTCTTTGGATCAACAACATGACACTATGTATAAAACTGCATGCACTCAACTTACCTAAGTGCGAAAGCATAATTATTCTGCGACGTGGAGATATCAACTGGTCTCTTGTTAATTAATGTCATATTTCTCATTTTTACAGACAAACTACAGACGATTGTGTCTCTGGTAGTTCTCAAACCTGAAGCAATAAAACCTGTGGATTACGTTGAAATATTTGCTAAATTTTCATAGATTTGTCCGTTTTTCCGTAAATATATTTAATATTGATATGAGGGACAACCTACAATTATTGAGAATAGAAAGATTGATACAAGTTTTTAGAAATTTTATTTTAAATATTTTCAAAGTAATTGACATTTACAATAATGCACTTAACCATTTTCTCCTTCCATAGCTTAAAAGCGTTCAACCAGCTGTCTGTAGGAATACTATCAAAAAAACACTTAACGGCTATGTCAATCTCTTCTTCTGACTGGAATCTTTGCCGTGTCAAATTTTTTTGAGCTCAAAAATAGCCAGAAGTCACACGTCGCCAAATTTTGTTTTCCGCTAAATACTGAACAGTTGTCTCTGCTGTATGGGACGACGCGTTATTATGCTGCAACATGATTTCCTTTCTTGGCACTGTACTGAACACAGTAGGCAAACAATTTTCAATATACCACTTCGCGGTAACTGTCTTCTGATCATCTAATTTAATTGGGGCCACCAAACCCGTACTTCTAAAGAATACTGCGTACATAAATTTTTTCATTGCTCGTTGTTTTTTTCACCATCGTAGGGGTTTTGCTCATCTTCATCCAGATTCGGCTTTCTCGGCGAGTGGGAACATCAAAAAACGGTAGGTACGTTTCATCGCCAGTTACAATTTTAGAAATAATTTGATGGCCTCCAGCATTCAACATATCTAAAGCTTGTTGGTAAATTCTAACACGTTCTGCTTTTTGTAAATCTGTCAGATGATGGCGTACAAACCGAGTTACAACTTTTTTCAAATGTAAATGTTCGTGGAATGTTGATCTCACTTGCGAGGATCCAATCTTCAGATTGGACTCTATATTGCATAGGTGATGCGGTTGTCCTCTTCCACCATTTTCTTCACCGCAGCAATATTTTCGGGGTTAACAGCAGTTAAAGGACGGCCAGTTCCTTTTCTGTGTACCACCGACTTGCAACCTCGTTCAATTTCTTCCTACCACCTATAAACAGTAGCCAATGATGGTGCGAGATCCCCAAATGCCGATTTTAAACTTTCATCACACTTATATGTGCTCGTCTTGCTTGAAATCATAGTAAATCATTATCTGAGAGTTGTCTCGTTATAATTCCTTTTTTTCCTATAACAGAAGCTTATGCTATGGACTATTTCTCGGACACTATTCAACCGAATTTTACAAACTAAACTGCAATGGACATATAAAATAATGCACTATTTAATAAACAACAATTTGTTATGCACGGGTAACTAGATTTTTTAATTTTCAATAATTGTAGCTTATCTCTCGTATTATAAGATTGAAACATTAAAATTATGATTGATAGTACAATCATATATCTATATTGGCGTTGTACAAAGTACTTTTCTACTTTTTTTCTACTGACATTAATTTTTATGTTGTTATCAGGCACATTTCTTTTTTTTGCTTACGCCCTCTCTGATTTTTCGTCATTCGATTACACTTCTGTTTAGGTAAAATTCCTTATATTGTATCGAAATAAAAAAGTAGTCTCTATTTAACCCGCAATAAGAAATCGAAAATTTGCCTTTCAAGTTCTCTCGTACGAAAACATAGTTATGGCAAAATTTTTAATGAAATGGATACTCTTTTCGGCTTGATTCAAACTAAAATTGCCTAATTTAGTCTTGCGTTTTACGAAACTAGTGTGTTTCTAAGAAGTGTAGATTCATTTTATAAAACACACCATTATTCAAATGTATCGTAACACCTAAATATTTTCGGGTCTGTATAAATTTTTAAGCTAATTAAATAAAAGTTTATTAGTTTAATGAATCATTATATCAATATAGATTTTAAAATGTCGTTGCACGTGTAATAATCTTTCTTGCCTTATTCTTGGGATATTTACTCTACTTTGTAATTTTTACCAAATAGATGTGCCACATTTTCCGTGGCTTGATATTGAAGTAAAAGCTTTTGATGATTTTGATGTTCAAAAATGTTATTATATCTTCCACGGAAACTAAAAACTAAAGTTATTTGCAAATAATTATCTCGGTAATCGTGCTATCACTAACGTGCACATCATGTATTTACAATTTAACAGAAAATCAACCAAAATTAATAAAATGCAAAAAATTATCAAAGAAAAAAATTGAGACATTTCTTACATTTTTAAACGAACTCGTTCTTCAATTTCAACAATCATTAACAAAGTCAACTGTTCGTATTCTCTGAGTTGATTTATTTCCTAAAAATTAAATACTTTAATGCATTATTGTCTATGTTAAGGTGACATTGATTAGTTTTTCGGTAGAAATCACAAGTTCTAGTTACAAAATTTAATAATTCATAATTCTGACATAAAATTAAGCAAAATTTTAAATTTCAAATATTGAATCGACTGCTTGGACACTCTACGTAACATTTTGAAAACTTTTAAGCTTGACTCACACTTTGTTAATAAGCTTGTGGCGAATGTAGCTTCTATTTTAATATTGGTCCAAAAATAATGTCTTTTTGATCACATCCACTTAGTAAAAATATCTCAGGGAGAAGAGTATTTGTGAGAGTGTATTTTTCAAAGATGTAGAAATATACAGGACGTTCTATTCGAAAATAATATATTATACAACGAGCATTTAATGACAGCTATTAAGACACTAGTATGAAAATTACAATACGAGGCGTAGCCGAGTATTGTAATGAATACGATTGTCTTAACAGTCATTAAATGTGAGTTGCATACACTATTTTTTCTACGACCCCATAATATCGTACGTATTTCTTTTATTTTTACTATATTTAAATAGATACAGAGAACTGTCACAGGTGATGTCTAGATCAGAAATATGTTTTCATGAAAGCTTGTTTAAAATCAACACAATGTTGCTTCGAAAATTTTTTGAAAATGTTTAATTTTCAAAAGTATTTAGGTGTTTCTTCTTCAGAAATATCTCAGTATCTCAGTTCAATATTTTGAGAGACTATAGTAATAATATTGCCAATGCGTTAATTCCGTATGTTTTACAACCGCCCCACTCTAGATCTATCTCTTTTCTAGCTGGCCTCAGTCGCTCTAAACGTTCTGTATATAAATCACTATTATGTTAAAAAGACTGGTAGATTGAAAAATTAGAGAAGTAGGTGCTTATGATAAACATTTTTGTCTATAAACGAAAAAGTTATTACTTTTGAATGAGATTATTAAATTTTATGGTGGTATCTATATTTTACAATTTGGTGTATTGTGATTGACAATACTTCGTAGTGCAACAGCTTGCAGACTACTTCATTGCAAAATCAATATCGCTTATATAATAAACGTAATAACTTTTCAAATTAAATTTCAGTGTTAAAGCTTCACAAAAATCTGATCGAAATCGCATACAATTATTAACGTTTAAGTTGCAATTTTAAGCTATAACATTGCTATAAAAATGGCAATATTATAAGCGATAATCATTTCCTCGGAGGAATATACATAATGGAGACTTAAGAAAATAACCTCACACTATTCAATTAATTCCCAGGAGTGTAGGACACATTACCTCATTTATTTTCATTTACTGAAGTAATGTGGTGTAATATTCGCACAATGTAACGCGCAAATACAAAATAAAATTTTATATACCTTCAAACCTATAATTACGATCACCGCATATATTCATTAATTATGTATGTACAGTTAGGTGTATGAGTATCAATACTGTATGTGTGGTGTTACAGAATGCATGTAATACCACGGACAAGTTAATTTATACGTTATATGCTTGGTCGTAAATATCCTTATTAATTTGATTTATATTATAATTGTGTGTGTGTGTATTAAATATACTACGATCTGGATTTTTTTCGTGATATAACGTGTGCTTTTGAAGATGAATCGCGCCAGATATGTTGGAGATAATCCCAACGTGAAAAAGCTGTACATCTACGAGCATCTTTAACTCGTGATGCGCAAGTGCTTTCCAATTAAATGTTTAGTGGACACACAATTAGTACTAGTAATTAAAATAATTTTGCATAATTAGGACCAATTAGTAAGGAAGAACATGAATATTAATTTGCTTGCAATTAGTGTTTCTCTGGAATGCATATGGTATATGTTTAAGCTATGTTTAGCACTGTTGCTGATAATAAGATCTTGCACTTATTTGGACCGATGTGGAACGCAATCAATTTGGTAATTTCTGTAGATATGTACATATTATCACATCTCGAAATAATATATAGCGTGAAGCACTAATATTACACGAACATTTCATGTCGAATTGCTTGGATGAAAATATGAAGAAATAGTAAAATTGATAAAGCGATAACGTTTAATTTTCCGAATATATAGTGTTGAAGTGTCTTACAGAAATTGTTCATTTATTAATATCTTAAAAACATATGGGCAGATTTTAATGATATTTTTACAATTTGTTAATATATTGGCAAACTTTGGTTTTTGGATTTGGTTTTTAATTTTTTTCTTAAAAGCTAAATTGTGCCAAAATCTAATCAAACTGCTTCATGGGATTGTCGCTGGAGTTACTGAAACAACTGTAATATATCTATTTTGTCCATCCATAAGATATTTGTTGATATCTTCAATATATCAATAAAGATATTAATAAACGAATATTTTTTGAGAAACTTTAACACTTTGCACCTCGGAAAGCATTTTCGAACCAATACTTATAGAAAAAAAAATTTCCTCATCCTTGGTCGTCACGTCCACTGCCATACTTGGTTTTTCAACATTACAGTGATGACGTGTTTTAACGATTTACATGCCATTTAGGAAAATTAAACTAACTCTTAGAATCAGTGTGTTAGAGTAACATTAAACTAGGCAATCTACTAAACTAAAGAATTTGTTCACAATATAGACATAAAAAAGTTTTTGTACTCGCTTATCAAAATCTGTCATTTCACGATTCGATTTGCGTGCGTAAAAAGTCACTTTAAACACGAGTGCGTAAAAGTAAAGTTGGTACTTCCTGGAACTTGATTAATTTAGTGACATTTTAAAATCATAAATCCCTAACCTTAATAATATAGTCATAAACGATAACGTATTTAACAATATACAGGGTGTTTCCTAAGTAATCTAAAATATTATATGGGGCGCTTCGTCACTCAATTTTAAGACGAAAAGTTCATATAAACATGTGTGATAAGTCTTGTCGTTAATGAGATACAGGGTGTTTTATTATTTTATTAGAAGCAACAACATGTGTTAAACATAAAGAAAAAAATATTATATTTCAGAGGATATGTTCAAAATGTCCACCTGCAGCTAAAATGCAAGCATCTGCTCGATGTCTAATTGATTGCCGAATACGTTCGAAGATACCAGGTTTGTTACGAATAAGATTACAGCCTTGTATGATACGATTTTGAAGATCTTGTACGTTTAATATCGGGGTTGTGTAAATGAGCGATTTTAAATATCCCCACACACAAAAATCCAGAGAATTATGATCTAGGGAGCCATGGGTGTGGAGATCCTCGTCCGATTCAATGGTCTGGAAAAACGTTATTTAAAAACTCGCGAACAATCAATGAAAAATGTGGAGGAGCTCCGTCATGCATGAACCACATGCGCCTTCTAATAATAAGAGGTACATCTTCTAAAAGAACTGGAAGTTCATTTTCTAGAAAATGAAGGTATGTCGCACCGGTCAACCGTGCAGGAAAGAAAAATGTTCCTATTAAATAATCTGCGATGATGGCAAGCCAAACATTGACCGAAAATGTTTGTTGAAATCTTTTTACAATTATGGCATGTGGATTTACATTTGCCCATATGTGGTCATTATGAAAATTCATAATGCCATGTCTTGAAAAGTTGGCTTCATCCGTAAACAGAATATCGGCAGCGAAATTGGGATTGTTTGCTATTTTATTTAAAATCCATTGGCAATACTGTATGCGAAGCGGATAGTCAGTAGGTAGCAAATGTTGTACACGTTGAACGTGATATGGATACAATAAGTTATCTCTTAAAATATTCCAAACAGTTCTGTTACCAACATTTAGTTCATCAGCAATTTTTCTGGTACTCGTTTCTGGATGTTGATCAATTATTTGAAGAATCTGGTTTTCCAATTGTGGAGTTGTCACAGTTCTGGGTCGTCCAATAATATTCTTGATTTGGCAAAAGTTCCAGTTTCTTGTAAACGAATATGTATAGCTTAGTAAACGTATCTGAACATGGTAAACGATTATTAGGATAACGCTGGGCATACATACGTCTAGCCTCTAAGGCATTACCATTAGCTAATCCATACAAGAAGTGCATATTAGCCATTTCAACATTAGTAAACACAGGCATTGTTGTTAACTTAACACAAAAAGATCGTATTATTAAAAATTTATTGTTCGTTGTTTGCGTTGGTTTTTAGGTTTGACACAGTTGTCAACGTTACTTCAAACGTCACTTATAATAAGCATGTTTTTCGTATTACTTCTAAAAACCAGTAGCGTCACCAGGAAAAATTAATTTCAAATACAATCACAGCTGATTTATTACAAACAATTCAACACTCTGTATCTCATTAACGACAAGACTTATCACACATGTTTATATGAACTTTTCGTCTTAAAATTGAGTGACGAAGCGCCCCATATAATATTTTAGATTACTTAGGAAACACCCTGTATATTATTATTATTATAGTTGTCGTACAAAAAATATTGTACAAACTTCGTGCGTGAAACATTTCGCGAATTCGTGTCCATAAAGCGCTCGCCTTCGGCTCGCGCTTTAAACTGGTCACTGATTCGCGAAATATGATTTCACGCACTTGGTTCGTAAATAACTATTTTCCACACCATATTTTACAAAACAGCTAAAATCTAATTGGATTGATGAATACGGGAGATTGAGGAGCAAAATAAAAAAAATTAAATTTATTTAAATTATAGAACGGCAACATGAGAAGACTAATTTTTGTCTTGTGATATTGTCGTCCTATAATTACCAGTTTGTTCTCTGAAGAAGCTAATAAAGAATTAGCGAAAGGCTAGAAACGAAAAAAGGTTCACGTCTTCTTAATTCTAACGCCAATAGCTGCAGTTCCATTAACTTTTCTTTTACACCTTACGTATACAGCTAAGTACTTCTTTTCAACTTAAAAATTCATGTTCTAAAAATGTTACACCCCACTTTTTCTCAAAAGAAGTAAAAAAAACTTTTGGATATATTATATCTTCACTAACAATGATTTTCACAGTTACTTTGGTTCACCTGAGTCGACATTGTTTCAGAGAGTTAACACCCTTTCTCAAAATTTAGACAACCTACTTGAATTAACACAATATTACATACTTATGTCAAACAGAAAATCTAAGTGAGTCACTTAGACGAGACAATATAACATTTACTAAATACGATGTTAATATTTTAGTTGGTATGTTTACTGGATTTTACTGCTAAAATTTAATATCGTATAAGGTCTCATATAAATTGTGTGATAAATATTTAGCAGATCTAAGACCAGAATTTTAAACCACCGTCGTGACTAGCTTATTTTGGCATTGAAAATGTAACCTATTTGTAGAAATTATTTATCTGCTCTATTAATATATATCTATATCTAAAATCATTCTATATCGAGATCTATATTATATCTATATCTATATCTTGAAATTCTATGTAATAACTATTTGTAGAAATTATTTATAATAGCAAACATAATAATATCTATTAATAATAACTCTATAATCCTTATCGATGTAAATTATGATAATAATGATTCCATCCAGTTAAAGTTCTTATTTAGTTATCTTTGTCTCTTCACAATATATATTTTCGTGCTCCAAATTGATTCACTTATTCATTTTTATTTTCAAATGCGTTCTCAAGACTTTGGTGTTTTGCCCAAAAATTTTTGTAGTAGTATCTTTTTATTACTTCTAAATGTTTTCGGAATCCATTCCCTAATTTAAGTTATCCTGTTGCATGTTAATGCTCCTAAGTATTTCAAATGTTAAACTTCTTGGATCTCGTAAATTAGGATTTTCTTTTGTATTGGTGTTTATTTTGTCTTTTTACTTGTAAATTTTTTATGATTTTATCATCGTGAAAACTGTATTAAACACAAAAGTACCGATTAAAATTGAAGATCAGTTATTGGTTTTTTATTTTCTGTAGTTTTTTTGCCGTAGGTGTAGATGCAGCGGCTTTGCAAGCTATATTACTCATTGACACTACGCACAGCAGCTCTTACTATGTATGTACATTGTGTGTGAAAATGTGTTTCTACACAGTTAGAAATTTAGTGTAAATAATTAACACTAGCCGGTCCACTCTTTTTAGAGTAAAATATTAACACGGAGTGCACAGGTAAACATCTCTCTACGTAGAGTAAACACATTTATTCTACTTTTACATGTTATAGATATGTAGGGGTAAAGTTAACACTGTTTTCATAAGAAATTTTACACTATATTCTACTGTCTTTGTTTGGATGCATGCATGCTATCCTTTACTGCTCGATTTAGTATGAAATTACTATTAGAAGCAATTTAAAATACTATATACTATATACTTTACATTTTTTACTCTTAAATATTTACCAGTAACACTATTGTGTAGGATTCGAACCAGGGACCTCAAATATTGCTCTACTTATGGTCAGCCGCTCTTAGCTCTGTGGCTTGCGAAGCGCTGTTAATTATCAATATATTCAATGTTTACTCGTTCTAGATCTGACATCATATCTGTCTAGCTCTCCCTTTCAAATGACTCAAATGACTGAGCTAAAAATAAGAAGTGGTTGCACTCTATTTGATGCAAGTCATTGTGCTCATAAATCGTTTCTATTATGTGAAAGGTTGAGTTCTTTCTTGTAGAAGTTAGGGTAATTGCTTATCTTATCTTATCTATACAGTATTTTATTTGGAAGCAGAGTTTTTGGTCATGCGCAGATGTCATGTTATTTATTAGCTTACAAATGCACATTTTTACTACATCGTTAGAAATGTCCATAATGATCAAGAAATTTGCAAATTTTTTGAAAACTGTCTAGAGAGCAGAAGTTACTTTTTATTCAAACAAAAGATGTAACTGGAGTAAAATTTTTAGTTAAAAAAAGAAGTAAACCGTAACAAAACACTAAGTAAGATAGCATAATTTGCCGGATAAGTTCTTCTACTACATATTCAGTTTCTTGCTTTCTCCAAGTACAAACAGACGACTATGAATTTTCCGATATCGTTGCATACGATAAATTAATGAGTTTTTGTAAAAACGAATTTAGAAACTTACGATCTAGCAAACGCGTAATTAGCAGTAAACGCGCAAAACTGGATGTAATTTGTGACTTGGCTACTATCTATTCGCGCGAGGATATCCGTTTCAAAATAATGCTCGCCGTTCGGTTAATTTATGCAAATTATTTAATCCTATATACGAAGCTTAACGTAGAAAAGTGTTATGTATTTTATTATTTTTTTACTCGCAGACATCGTATTTGCTTTGACGCTTACAGGATTTATTTATGAATGGGTGATTTGGAAAACCATGGAAGCCGGATGGCTTGCATAATTTGTTCATCAATTATGGGAGAAATCGCGCAACGCGCCATTACAGACTTTAAGTTGGATTTAAGCTACAAATTGAATTATTAGCATTATTATGCTGATTTTAAGCTCAAAATATTAGGTGACATTCTCAAAATCGTGTAAAGATATAATTGCATAATGCAGTGGCGATATTAATATCAATATTATAATACCATTTGCATACTTGCACTGTACCGATATTCAGTGTGTTATACTGAATAATGCTACTGCCATTATGGCACATGTTTCGTACATTTGTCTGTTTATTGTTAAAAACTAAATTCAATTTTATTTATTGATATATTTAATGAATTGATGGCATATGAATAATCAACAGACTTGTTTCCTAATAGCTTTCTTTAGAAAAACAAAACGTATTGCTAACCTTATGCTGACAATATTTATTCAATATATCTAATGGGCTTCGTTTAAAATTGAAATTCTTAACCAGATAAAATAAAACTTCTTTTATTCATTTGGCATGAAGAAATAATTTAGTTATTACTATCGTTTAAGTATTTCAAGTATACAATAACTATTTTCTTTTGGTAATTTTACAGACTCGTATTCTACAATTTCTATTAGTTTTTGGAAAAAACATCTCAAGAATAGCTAATTATTACCATTCTTCATATACAAATATGTGTCTATCTGGTATTTCTAATTAAATTTTCTTGGTTGGGCATACATATATTTTTATTCAAATTCTCAGAGGCACTAGGTTGGCTGCCATGCAAGAAAAAAAAGTGATAACAACTGAATCTACTGATCTGGAGGTAGGGAGGGGTGGGAGATGTTCTGATCAAATCGTGAGATTAGATTCAATTGAAAAGTATTTATCAAGGTAGTGGTCTGACAGTGTAACAAACAGTTCAATCGTGTTGAAAGTTTATTTCTTCCAATTTAAGATCTTATTGTTAGATGTAACATAACATTTAGAAGCAAAAGTCATGACTGACTTGAAGGAACATGTTATATGCATATTACTCGCACACCGTCATGATGCCAAAGCTAGTGTAGGTTAGCGGTAGATTATCCGATTTTGGAGAGGACCTAGTTGCGGGTTCATTCGCATGTCCTGCAGTAGGCTGAACGCCAGATTATTTTCCTGTTCTATTATTGCAATTAGACCGTTCCAAGTCTTCAGCCCTGAACTTCTAACAAAGGCTTTCCTAGCTTGGTTGTAGTGAAAAATGATGTCGATACTACGTCTTTTCAGATATTTTTGTTGCTAATGATGTGTAATCCATTGCGCAACTGATATGTGCGCGAATTCAGGGAGATGGCCAAAAGGGAGAAGTGTATAAGTAGGAAAGCTAGAACTGGTACTTTTACTAAGATCTTTAATGACGCTGTGATGAGCTTCCAAATAGCCTTCGTCCAGGAAGTTCTGTAAGTAAGTCTATAAATTGAGGAGATAGAGAGAGTAAGAAACTTGATTCTCTAAAGGACGGACCAGATCTCTGGAACACCATCAACTAAACTGTTGATGAGATCATAAATAAAATCGGAAAATATTCTCGAGAAAAGTAGTATCTACAACTAAAATAACATTTTTTACGGACAGATTTTACGGATTTTACTTTATACCTTATGACCTAACTATGTATATGTATGTGTGTAATTAAGATGAGTGGCATGAGCATAATGTTAATGAATTGATTTAAAACTTGCTGTTTTGTTCCTGGTTGTCAGTCAAAATTGTATGATTTATGTTACTTCTTTCATTGTAATGGCCACAAATTTCAATGTTCCTCAAATATAATTTAACTAGGTGATGTCTCGTGAATCTTCCATGATTGAACGTTAACGGCGTTTCCGTATATACGCTTCTCGTCAATGTCAGTTAAAAATTAATATAAAGTTTTTTTAGTAATAAATTGTCTTTTTTGTTGCATGGTGTGGAAGCTGTTTAATATCGGCTGCCTGTATTATGATTTTTAACTTCTGTTAGTAGCATATCAATATCTGAAATCAGATGTTGTTGTTGAGGCATGGTGTGTCTAGCTTCAGCAACGAGATAGTTTAATTATATTTCAGGTATCGTTTTCGTGTAATGTCATATCGCCCACAATTCCCGAATACAATTTATTTCATTTGACTTACTTTAATTAACTGATTGATTGATTTATAATTTTGTACACACATTTTTTTTAATAGAACACTAGCACGTCTCTAATTTTTCTGATGTAGATTGGCTAGAGAAACTGTTTCTTTTAATTAGAACTTCAACTTGTCGGAAATGAACAAATATACAAATATTATTTAAAATAGACTAAGAAGAAAATAATTTTGATACCGGTGTCAATTATACTTAGAGAAAAAATGCTAGACCTAATTCACATAGGTATATTATTTTAAATATATATTTAAAAAGGATATTTTAATATTCCTTCTTTATACAAATAATTATTTAAGTAGGAAAGGTATTTTCCTTTTTCGATGCATATTAATAATAGCTCATTATTATCAGTATTTAACATGATGGTTTATATCCATGCAGCATTAGAAACTATGGAAATAGCCGATAAAATCTTCATATTATAAGTAAAACTTGTTGCTACAGGTTAAATTGTTTGTAATGAACGATATTCTTCTTGAAGAATTTTTGCAATATGGGTAAAGAAATGGCAGAATGGGTAAATTGTGGGTTAGTGTATGAAAATTTTAGTATTAACAATACTGGGGGTTAAAGCTTATTCCATTCCATTTAAAATCACATTAGAGGACAAAATATACGAAAACAAATAGAATTGAATAATTATACAAACTGAATAAAACGCAATTACTTAATATGAAAATAATTGTACATAATTTGAGTAACACCCGACGAGGTTTTGGGTTTCTAGTAGAGAAATTATACAAAAATAAATTGCAATATAGTCTGCAATCCACTATGTTGTAGGCCATGTTGCTAGATAATATGAAAGGTAAAAAATTCAACGCACTAAAGATCCACAATTCAACAGTGTTTTGTTATCAAACGAAAAATATTATTGAATGTGAAACGAATAAAAACTTAAAAAAATCTTCTCAAGACTATTGGATACTTGAATGTTATAATCTGCTGACTTGACAAGGTTGTGAAAAACTCATCGAACCTTTATCATAAAACTGTTTGTTCATGTGGAGGAAATATTTTGAATACTAAATTTAACCCATTTGTCAATTGTGTATAGCGGTAGAGATAGAATAATAAGTTGTCCACGGTTATATTTCTATTAGAGTAATAAATAGGTCCACAGAGGCGCATAACTATATCTACAATTGCTCACGCAGTAAGGTCGCTTAGGTTGCAATCCCACATAGATCTCCATATTCATGGTATAAAACAATTTCGCATCTGGGAGAGCAAATATTTTTATCCCATACTTGCTAGGTTTGGAAGTTAGTGATAAATAATTCAAAAAAAGTCTCTAATCGGAGCTAGTTTATCTATTACTTTCCTTTCGTTTCTAGTTGTTTTATCATCAAACCGCAAAGAGCTTAGGAGGAGTCTGAAACGTTTCAATGACATTGTAAGTCTAAAAATCTCAATTCCGGATCCGTCTGTTTTGAATAAGTCTTCTGCATTTAGATGACTCGATTTGAAAACGTAATACAGTAATATAGTAATCCTATCAATGCTTGTATTTCCGTTTTGTTTTTTGGCATGCAGTCCCTATTACGACTAAAATTCTGAGATATCAATGTGATGATTTGTATATAAAACAATCAGATTTATCATATGGTTATTGAGACAAAATCATATTATGTCTAGAGTCTAGAGGACATTTTAGATCTTTTGTTACTGCACGTACTGTTGGTAATCGCTGGCGCAGTATATTTCGTTGTAGTAGCCTTGTGTTTTCGTTCGGTGTATGTTTTTTCCATTTACTTATAAGATCCTTTCCCGTATAAAAAACTTTATTGCTACCTATATCAGTTTTAGTTTCTGTTTCCCAATCGGATATTTCTTGATCTGCGTCAGTATTACTACTTTTTGTTTCCACCAAATCAATTTCATGCTCTGATACTTGATCGTCTGACACTTCCTGCTCGTTATTTTCAGCATCCATTTCGACTAGCACCTCTTCTTAGTTTTTCTGCCAGCGTTTGCTCCCTTTTATAGTCTCCCATCTATTTAGTAAGTATACATTAACATTAACAGAAAAAAGTAAATATGACTGAAACTTATCTTTCTAGAAATATTTAGTACCGATCTCTCACACCAAAAGGTCAGTTTACTCTAAATTAGAATACATAGACACAATACATAGACTAACCATAATAGTCTACAATGATACTAGCTGTGGTGAGAAGGTAGCAGTCGCGTGGAGTTTGTGCATCCCCTCTGTTAAAAATTATGTGCTAAATTCGTACATGTCGGTCTGTGAGACCAAATGCGACTACTGAAGGGTTAAATACCAATTTATTCAACAACATAAATTATTATGTTTTCATCATTCATATATCGAATAATGTTTAGATTTTCAAACAATATTAAAGCATGTTAATTTAATATAACTATAATAATAAAAATGATGTGAGGTATCCGGATATTTCTTGTCAAGCTTTAACAATTCTGTTCAAGGACTACGGAAAAACAAAAGCAAGAAACAGTGTGTAACAGTATACTGGAGATTATAAAGTATTTTATTTAAATATTGTTTAGTTTGTCCTGTATAGCATTTTGATTATCTTTATTTTTAATGGGTCGATACTCGCAGTCGTTAGGTGGCTGCTTATAATTGTAACAAAACGCTTGAAGCCGTAGTGCAATTCTCCGAGAATAAGGTGTTATTTTTCTCGGAGAATTGGATTTCAATCGTCCTACCATTCGCTGTTGGGAGCAAAGTGATTAAAAGAGCGACATTATAAATGGCGATATAGTGCTGTAACAAGGCCATTTTAACATAATTACACGCACACAAACTACACAGCAATGGGTGCCATGCAACTAGCGCCCACCACACGTAAAAAGATATTTGACACATAGATATAAATGGCAATTTCTATTTTCTAACGAAAACATAATAAATTAATTATTAATTAACTCCTGTTTGATTTGACCTACAAGTGCAAATATATCTCGGATTAAAAGATAAGTCTTTGCGGTCCATAGTATAGATATATTAATAGAAATAGTTTTAAATTTGCGTGAATCTTAGCGGAAAGGTGACAAAAAAGGAATTTTTGTAAAACTAATGCTACTATCCCATTGTAATAGTTGATGTCAAGTTGGTCTCATTGACTGCCTGATACATGACTAAACATGATAGACAGTTTAAACTTCTCGTGGTGTGTCAAGACCATGTACCCAATTTTGTAGGTTTGAATATGCATTTTGTTTGGTGGGCGCGCCAGATAATGAGTGTTAATTCTGTAATCAAATATTGGACACCTTAAGAAAAATGAGGCTAGAATTAAAAAGTAACTGGGTTACACGCTGTCAAAACTAGGACAGTGTAGAACAGGCTAATCAAGATATCGAAAATATATTCATTATTTGGATGGTTAATAGTATGAGTGAAAAGCGTTATGTACATTTTACTGTATAGTGCTTAATTCTGGATATAAAAGAAGTCCTTATGAATGTTCCGTTGTTCTGCAAAAGTGAGACTGAAAAATATTCTTCGAATGAAGATTAATGAAGAAAACCTTGACAAACCAGTAGATTCAAACAGATCTTGAAAAATTAAAAGATTCATCAGAAAGGAAAATGTTGCAGAAAAATGTCTCATTTATATTGTGTGTACCAAAAAAGCATCGGGAGCACAAACCTATTTTGAATGTAACATGTTTTTCCATGTCAACCTAATTTCAAGGTGAGCGTTTTGGTAAGAAGTTCTTGTGTATAATCTGCAGAAACCAATTTGAAGGGAATAAACAACGCGACGAAACCAAGGAAAGTTTGATAGTGATTTTTCAATTTTTATTAACGACCATTTAACCGGTAATCTATGCATTATTTAGATAATGTGCACATCACTTAGATAATATTCGAAATAGAACTAATTGAAAGTACTTGCACTTTACCTGGTTCTCCTAGGTAAAGCGCACATTACTTATACATTAGTAATATTACGTAAATTTACTGTTAACTGTTTATAAATGAAACATCTAAACAGTTTCTTAAAATATATACTTTTTCGCTAAAGAACACATTTTATTTGTTATTCATTTTCGTTTTTATTCAATTAGCAATCAGTAAGGCTGTGTAAATCACTGAAGGTATTAATTTAACGCTCACGTCCGCCTTTAACAAATACGATTATTTATTACTTACCAGCGTTCATCGAGTCACTGCAGCTCTCACCGTCATCATTGCTACACATTTCCCATGTAATAACCCCTTAGAATCAAACGAGACAGAAAAAGCGCTTGATTACACCACCGCCAAATTATATTCTTATAGGTTGTAGGTGATGTATGGACTTGAATGAATAATTAGTATGTAAATATGGGAACTACGAAAACACAATTAGAAAATTATTGGTTGAAATTACCCAGCATTATTGTTATTAGCGTTGAGAGCGGTACTGCGTCTTCCGTGACGTACTTGTTCGACAGAAAAATTATTGTAAATCACTATAATGTTGAGTAGTGCATGGATAGGAGTGTGTAAGAAGTATGGGAGAAACGTGTATACCTGTTCATATACAAGGAATCTTATTTGTATGTCTAAATACATATACATAATTTATTCATGTAATTTGTTTGAGCGATTCCGATAATAGTTTACGAATTTGTATTAAAGATATAATCTAACGCTTTTTTAGAACAATTAAATTTCTGGAATGCTGATCTAGTCTATGTACAAATAATATTGTTAGTTAAAAAGATTGGAGTATTAGACTGTTATTTTGCACATAGAAATCACAGAAGGAATTCTAGGTTTTGAATTGTAGTCGATGGTTTATGTTTTGCTGTCTACGCTGTTATGTAGTTTCTTTAAGATGTGAATATGACTGTCGGACTAACAAGGAAACACAGGCAAGTGGTGGTGACCGATTTAAATGAAATTTGGTGGGTTTGTAGACTGATGCAGTGTAAGAACAACGGTAGCTTTCATAGATGCTAAATCACTCGTTTTCGGGGATGGGGGCGACCAAGAGCCAACGCTACCTTCCGCTATTTGCTTTAATATCTCCAAAACTATAGGACATATCAAAAAAAGTTAAGACAAATATATAAGTAACTGTTTTATGAGTACTAAATGATAAAGACAATAGTTTAAAAAAATATATGGGGTGAGGGTGTTTCTGGAAAACAAGAACTATGACAGGCAAACTGAGTGTGCCTTCCCTTCCTGCTGGCCAAACAAATCCAACAAGGGCGCGGTCCTAGCGTGCTGTGGTCACCGCTGAAATTATGCGGGTATCTTTACGTGTTCAGATTATACAGGGTGTGCTTATCACGTCTTTTCCAACTATGTATTATAGTTAAATTTATAGCAATTTATTTTAAAACAGTGCATTTAAGACTTGTGGAAAAATTTACTTAATATTATTAACATTATTTCCAACAAGTATAAGAAAGTTTCCGATTTGTATTCCAATATTGTAAGACCAGAATCAAGAGCATGGTGATAATATTTGATACAATAGTAGCAATTATTCCTACTATTATAGATATTAAAAATTATCAACATATTTGTTTCTGAGAAAGTACAGCAAACTTTAAGTGATTAGATTTTTTTTTGAATTTCCCAAGGTTTGGTTTTGCAGTCAACTTTAATTTATATAAGCGACCTAATTTGTAGTCTTCAGAAAGTAGTTACTCTGACAACACCAATATATTGACAATGGGTTGGAGTGTTAAGAATTACTAAAGTCTATGAACATTTATTATGTATTACGTGGAACAAAGTTATCAATCAATATTGAAAACTGTTGTAGTGTTATTTAATGTTAAAATACACTATAACAGAAATAGAATTTGGAGATGCAATGCAGTGGTTTTTGTTGAGATTAAAAGTCGATTCAGCTCTGTCGTGGAATAAAAATTTGAAGTGTTTGTGTAGCGGATTAGCTAAACTGTATTTAGCTAGGAAGACTTAGTTAAATATTGTGATATTAATATATTAGAAATACTCTACTTTGCTTATTTTAAGCTGCAATAAAACTGGAAGTTGTATATTGAAGCCCTTCGTTTACTGTACATCGGGTATGTATTGTGCAGAATCGCGCTTTAAGGGGTAAGTTGATTCGTAGGTTTAAAGAGGCCTACAGACCAAACGATCGGCTGTACAATCTGTTGTAATATCGTAGTTGGTTCGACGATCCACGTGTGGAGAGAAAACAGCGACTGCCTTGTCTTTACGTTTTTATTTTCAGCTTGTAGTACTTGTAGTCGTACAACCGATCGTATCGTCTGTAGGCCATTTTAGGGTTCTGGCTTCTTTCAGACTCAGTTATTTCAGTCATTATTACTTTTTATTGAATCGTCTTCCCAGCGTTTTGAATACAAAGCAAAACTTCAAATCAACTGATGATCAACCCTCGATAATTATTGTGAATAATACTATCATTTAACTGTGGTAAATAAAACACATTTTCTTTTGGGCTACAAAAGCAGTTAATCAGCAGTTAAAATATAAAAGCAAGAATTTTGTAGTTAAAGTTAATGGCCATAAAGCTATGAAGCTATACAAGTTATAAAGCTATACAAGCTATGAAGCTATACAAGTTATGAAAGCCATATTCTACGGAAGATTTTGCTGCAGAGTATAGAATATATCTATAGGTACTCTGAGTGATACTTTGGTAGTTATCGCTTACAGTGTTAATATAATACCAAAAATCTACAAAACTATTTTTATGTTAATGGGTACGTACTACACAATTATTGCCACTACAAAATAATAACTCTCACACACATTAGATTACGTAGCAAGAGCTATAGCGGTAGTTTTGACAAGCAATACTGCATTACGGTTGCACTTACCACAAAAAAGCTAAAAGGGCGGTAATATGCTGTGGATTATGTGTTGAAATTTCATAAACATGTTCTAGTTTTAGTTTGATATACATTTTACATTTAAGAATGAAAGATGATAAATATCTATTTAAATATTTTCTTTTAATCATATAAATTTCTACAATTAAAGAAGACATAGAAACCTTTTTCTTATGTGTGTAAAACGTTAGGCTCGGAACGGAGGCTCTAGAGCCTCTTTTTATTGTGAGAGTGCTTCTAGTAGCTGTGGTGAATTTGAAAATATGGTTCTAATCTTGAATTTCACCCTGATTTGTATCTTCTATAACGTCTCACGTACTTGTCTTGATGCTACCCGCTATTAACTTTCATTCGGAGTATTGTAAATAATGATTTACGATGACATTTCTCTTGGAGAATTGTATCCTAATCAATCTATTATTCGCTGCTGGGAATAAAGTGATTAACGACGAAATATAGTCCTGTAACAAAATTGTTAAACACATTTAACACACACAAATTACACAGCAAAACTACCTAGTAATTAGTACCCACTACAGATAAAAGAAAACATGCACGCATGGTATATATATAAAAGTAACAAAATCAAGACCAAAAGTAAGTATGTATTTATTGAAATTAATAAGCATTATTAAAATAATATTGTTATTCGACTCATAGAAGACAAATTCATTACTGTTTGATATGTAAAATGATTATGTGTAGGCAAATTAGTATTAACAGATTTGAAGTTAGATTTGAGAAGTACTTAAGCTAAAGTGTATATTTTATTTCTAGTGATTAAAACGAATAAAATTTGTTGTTATTATTTAAGAAATTTATACCAAATTTTGTGCTAACAATTTTTTTTTTTATCACATGTGCACATGTTATTCAAATTTCTAATTTTCAGATATTGTTTACGTTTCCTTTTATTGTCTGATCATATCAAACCGCATACTAGAGTTAATTTAATTTAATCGCCGAGAAATTAATATCTATTGACAATATCGATGCGTATCGTAACCGTCAAGTTCGATTTTCGACTTTTGACAGTAGATAAACATCGTTTCGGAGATACCTCGCATCTATTATAATTGGTTATTAAATCACATACTTGTGCGGAGATATGTACACGTAAATCCATACGTATACACGCGGCTAACGGCAGATGGAAGATTTCTGATTGGAAGACGTTCAATCGTGGCACATCCGTCAAACGACGGTTCGCACGCATCCGGCAGACAAGAATTATAAATGTGGCAATGTTACCGGGTGTTCTGTTGACGTGAACTTCGTGAACAGTTTATGCAAAAAAAATTCGCGATCAGCAAACTGAAATCCCGGCCGCGTAATGTTTAATACACATCGCGTATATATAATTTTATGTGAGTGCATGTGATCTTGCCGCTTTCTTCTTATTTGTGTTCGTTAGATTTGCATTTGTGTAT
The DNA here is from genome assembly GCA_023690525.1 of Holotrichia oblita. Classification (NCBI taxonomy): domain Eukaryota; kingdom Metazoa; phylum Arthropoda; class Insecta; order Coleoptera; family Scarabaeidae; genus Holotrichia; species Holotrichia oblita. The sequence continues at coordinate 171,150,252 of CM043015.1, read as the reverse complement.
AGTATTATTTGTAGAAGCAAAATACTTTGTATGTTGTGGGATATAACAACCTTAGAAACAACTTAAGATATTATGAAAACTTTAATATAGATAGTTAGAACCAATAAAAAAACACTAGACCAATATCTATACAAAAATATTTTAAGGAAGCACCTTGTATAACGATAGTCGAAGAGATATACTTGGCACACTGGTAAACAGCAATTATTTGCGACAAAATGTTTCGTTTCGACCAGCTAATTTACACTATGAAGAATTGGAGGCAACACATATTGATTAGTAATTATAGTCCAGAAAACATTTTTAATGGTGACGAAACAGGTCTATTTTTTACCATCCAAGTGATTAGCATTACGTGGTGAAAATTGTAATGGAGGAAAAATGGCTAAAAACAGGCTGACAATACAACGCTTGTAAACCGCGCTGTTTAAAAAATTAGATTTAAGTAAACTACCGATAATTTGGCGCAGTAATAGGAAATCTTGGATGACAAGTGCATGGTTAAATTTATTTAATAATACAATGAAGAACCAAAACAGGAACATGTTACTCTACCATCCAAAACTCACTTGTCAAACGTAACTCTTGCGTGGTTTTTACCTAATACTACTGGTATTACTCAACCAATGGATCAGGGATCATTTACACCATGAAAACTAATTACAGGCGCCTATTAATGCAATCTCTAATGGTTAATTTGAGTACAGCGAAGAGCTCCCACCACCTGACAAAGTCAGTGAGTGTTTTGGATGCCGTAAACTAGATATCCAAATCTGTAAATTTACTGAAATCAGACACTGTAGTAAAGTGTTTCGCAAAAGCAGCATTTTACTCAAATGGAAAACAACGAATCCTATATTTTTGAAGAGGCGCAAGAAAACGTTGCACAAATTTCTCCGCTCAATCAAGAAAACAATTCGTGTTATAATGCTGAGCAATACATCAGGATGGATGAGGGACTAGCAACTCATTACGTGCTAAACTTTGCAGCTGATTTTCTAGACACAGAACAAAGAGGAAGAAGAAGACAAGGAAAATGGAACACAAGAAATTGAAGTATCTGTAGAGCCAACAACAACCACCCACTTGGATGCAATACAATCTTCAATTATTTACTATGGGGCTCATTCAAATATGATAGAATTTGTAAATATATTGTATAGTGCTAAGGAATGTATTGAAAAGGATATGTTACAGACAAAAAAACAAAACAGCTATCGCTGTTAGATACATATGTGGAAGTAATACGTATCATGACATGTATCTTATGTATTTTATATATACATATACATACATATTTATATCTGGAGTTATATAAAAGTTTATGAATTACAGCATACATATTTTATTATGATTGTATAGTAGTAGTACCATATTCATAATAAAAGACTAGTATATATGTAAATAATAGGTCTGTTACTGTACATTAACGATTTTCTTCAACAAATGCTCGATGTAGCAAATCTATTATTTTCAAAAATTTTTTGCAAATACTGAATGTCAAGCAATACAACTCAGTGATTAATACTGAGAACAGACTACTAGATTTATTTTTTCTAATATAAATTATAACTTTAATATCCATCACTATGACTCCCCCTTGGTTCCGGAGGATTCACACCATCCTGCACTCAGCACAACATTTGAATTTGATGCCGTAACACAGGCCCCTATGTTTCCATGTGCTGACAACATTGCTTATAACTTTAGAAGAGCAGATTACTTATCTCTATATGATGAGCTATTGAAATATGATTGGACTTTTGTAGAAAACTATACTGATGTTGACTCTGCTTTGGTTGCATTTTACAAAGCATTATACTTGATCTTTGACTTATATATCCCTCATAAACGTGTTACTAATCAGAGTTATCCGCCATGGTTCACCAACACAATTAAACAAAATCTGAAACTGAAAAATTACTATCATAAAAGATGGTCTAAAACTAAAAATTTGATGCATTACAATGAATTTAAACGACTTCGTAATATAACAAAAAAAGATACAAAAAATTGCTTACATCCAGTACGTAATCCAAATGCAACAAAACGTGAAGGATAATCCAACTAGCATTTGTAAATTTCTAAATACAATTAAAAGATCCAGTAGAATTCCCCCTACTCTACTTGACAGCGAGCATATAGAACACTCAAATCCTAGTGACATTATGAACGCTTTCGCTACCGCCTTCTCTGATAACGGAGTACCAACCAACACACCTCAAATTGAAGACAACTTCTCTTACAATCTCCCCCACAAGATCCTACCTACAAGTGAAGAAGACATTATTCGTGTAATGAATGGATTAGCCAACAAACACACTGCGGGAGACGGCCGGATTCCCAGTTTTTTGTTAAAGACTGTAGATACGTTCTTGCTAGACCACTTACATTTATTATAAATCTATCTATTAAGACAAGCACCTATCCATCCCGCTGGAAAAAACCAAAATATGTCCCGTACACAAAAAAGGGGAGACTCCGCTCTGATAAATAATTATCGTCCTATATCTATCCTATGCAACTTTGGAAAGGTCTATGAAAAAATTTTGTATTCGTCTATATATCATAGTATTCGTCCTCTCTTATCAGAACATCAGCACGGATTCATGTCGGGTCGATCAACACTCACTAACTTAACCTGCATCACACAGTTCATCAGTGAAATTATGGACACTCGTCGTCAAGTTGACGTTATCTACACAGACCTATCAAAGGCATTTGACACCATTGATCACGGATTGCTGCTCACTAAGTTTATATCTTTTGGTTTCTCACCAGCAACTGCCAAACTTATAAAATCTTATCTTTGTAATCGTCGATGATATGTACATTATAATGGATACCATTCTGATGAATTTACACTTAGTTCCGGAGTACCACAAGGCTCAAATCTTGGTCGTCTGTTATTTAATATCTTCATTGACGGATTACTGCATACTTTAAACTGTCCAGTACTAGCATATGCGGATGACATCAAACTGTACGCTGCAATTAGATCGGATGATGATGTATATAAGTTACAAGAAAATTTAGATATGTTTATTGAATGGTGTGACACTCACAAACTCCATTTAAACGTAGATAAGTGCTCTATCACTTCCTATACACGATCGATTTTCCCTATCACATCCAACTACTTGATGAATGGCACTCCTCTCCTGAGGAAATCAGATCTTAGGGATTTGGGGATAGTATTCGATAACCTTTAAGCTCCACATACAGACGCAATGTGCGAGTGCTTTGCGGTCACTGGGATTTCTAATGCGTGTTTCTCGCTATTTCACAGACATCGATCTCATTAAGAGCTTATACAACGCATACGTTCTCAGCAAGTTAGAGTACGCTGATTTAGTTTGGTACCCACTATATGCCTGTGATGCTATACAACCGGACCGTGTTCACCGTAAATTCTTGAAATTCCTTAGCTTTAGACAAGATGGTACCTATCCTGAAAGAGGAATTTCACAAATTCAACTATTAGAACGTCATAATATGGATTCTCTATCAACAAGAAGAGATGCACTTTGTGAGCGAACGTTAAAGAAGTTACTGAACAACAAAATTGATTGCTTATTTCTGTTGGAGAGAATTACACTTCATGTGCCACGTGTGGTCACCCGGTTAGAAACTAATTTTAGACTCCCATTGGCGAGGACAAATGTATTAAAACGGGCACCGGCAACCATCATGACGAAAATTGGAAACGCCGCGGATATTTTTCATTAAATAATTTTTTTAACATCGATTATTACTTTCTGGTTGTTTGTCATTTATGTTCGAGTTTACAGTTTTATTTTATTTGATTTTTTTCTTTAGGATACACTTATTCATATATTATATTATGATCATGTATTGTGTATACACAGCGCTTTGTTTTTGTATTTTTTTCTCTTTTTGTGTCCTTAAATTGGGTCAATTTGGCCTGTTGGACATTAAATATACGTTATTATTATTATTATTATTATTATTATTATTATTATTATTATTATTATTATTTTTTTTTTTTTTTTTTTTTGCCAGTGGAAAAATCCTTTATAGACTCCATGTGCATGCTATCTCGCAACATGGAAGTGTGGGAGTCCCAATAGTATAGCTCTTGGTATACCCACTAAAAAACCACCCTCTAAAACACCTGGCATACTTTATGGAACCATCTTTAATAGACATCTACTTCACAAAGTCGCCGAGTAGTTCTTCCTCATACCTTAAACATCTCTGTCGTTTGACTGCTCTTTGCGTTCATCCTCTTCTTTAGTTCTCATTATTGTCTTAATCATGAGCTGAATCGTCCTCCAGTGGTCTTTGGATTCCATCATAGTAGGAATAAGGTTGCCTGGTGATATGTTCTTCCCTATTTTCTTACTAGTTGCCTTTATTATCTCCTCCCAACGTTTACAGTGAAAGATAGTGTGCTCCACAGTGTCTATGTTCCCACAGTACATGCACCCCTCACTTACTGCTTTGCCTATTCGCTTAGCGTATGTTCTGAATACCCCATGTCCGGTCAAGATTTGCGTGAGGTAGTAATCAATATTTTTGTGCTTACACTCAATCCAAGGCTTCAGTTCTGGTATTAAGTACTTTGTCCATTGCCCTGTAATTGTGTTCTCCTTCCATCTTTCCTGCCAAAGATGCAGAGTCCTAGCTTTCGCGCTGCTAGTGGTTCCTTCGCCCTTCCACTCATAGATAAATCTCCTTTCCTGAGCCATCAGGTCTATCGGCGGAATACCGGTAATTACTTGGAGAGCTGTAGTAGGTGCGGATTTATAGGCCGCTGCAACTCTAATTAAAATTTTGCGCTGGACTTTTTGTAGTAACATACAGTTTCTACGAACACTTAACGCTTGCTCCCATACTGGCGCTCCATACAGCAGTATTGAATGGACTACTGCCGCGAGCATTGCTCTTTTACTACTCATCGGTCCTCCAATGTTTGGCATCAGTTTCATAATTTTCGAGATTCTATCCTCCGCCTTCTCTGTAACCTTTCTGAGGTGTTCTCTGAAACTACTTGTGGTGTCAAAGAAGATTCCCAGATATTTAATGTTGCTCTTCGGCCATATATCAACATTATTGATCCTGAAGTGTAAGCCTTCTCTTTTCCGTCTCTTCGTTATTATAAGTGCTTCCGTTTTTTCCGGTGCCAGCTTTAAGTGGTTTTCTTCCATCCATGCACTTATCCGCTTCAGGTTTTCGTTGGTGATTCTCATGAGATCTTCCTTGCCGTCCGCCGTTACTAATAGCGCCAGGTCATCAGCAAATGCTACACTTTTGGCGCGCCCCTGGAGTGAAATTTCTAGTACGTCGTTATACAGGATATTCCATAACGTGGGTCCCAGAACAGATCTCTGCGGGACCCCTGCTTGGATGTTGAGTACGTGCTCCTGTTTACCTGGATGGTTCTATCCTTCAGGTAGTCATCTATTATATTTATCAGATAGGTCGATATTTTCCTCTCCTCGAGTTTATCTAATATTATATTCCAACTGGCTGTATTAAAAGCATTTTGTACATCCAGTGTAGTCAGTGCATTCCATTTCATACCATTTTTCTCTGTTATGTTCTTGATTAAATTCAGAGGTCGATCGTCCTTTCCTGAAGCCAAATTGGTTTTTTGCGAGACCCCCTTTCTGTCAATCTCTTCGTCCAGTCTCTGACGTATCATCGCCTCGTATAATTTACTCAAGGTACTTAGTAGGCAGATCGGTCTATATGCTTTCGGCTGCCCCGGTTTACTTTCCTTCGGGATCAGTACCACTTTAACAGCCTTCCATTCACTTGGAAATATTTGCGACTTTAACAAATGATTCATCACTTCCAGGAGCCAGCCACCATTTGACCTCTCGACTTCCTTTACTGCTTCCACCGGAATTCCATCTAAACCTGGAGCTTTCCCTGTTTTCATGGTAGCAACGGTCTTTTTTAACTCTGTAGCCGTGAATGTTGGAACTGTATCCGCCCTTTTCCTGTAATTACGTATCTCTCTTTCTGAGAATGAAAACAGTTTTTTAACAGCTTCCATTTTCTCTCTGTCCGGTATATCGTACGGAACAATATTTTTGATACCTTTGATTGCTATTTTATAGCCGTCACCCCAGACGTCTCTGTTCAGGTCTTCACATATCTTGTCCCACTGTTCTTTTTTCGATGATTATTATTATTATTATTATTATATTGTATAAGGCGGAAACTTATTCAAATTGAATTGTTGCATTTGTCCCATACGATTCCGCTTTGAGCCAGTTTCACTGTATTTTTAAAGAAAACGATATTTTGTACAAAAATTATTAATATATCATTATTGTAAACTGGAAAATAAGCGAGTAAAAAACTCTTGAGCTATATAATGTCATAACTATTTAATAGGTAGCCATAATAATTAACAACACACATAATTTAATGACATTTTTAATTCATCTAAAACTGTACAAATATATAAACAGTAATAAAGTATGTTCGTTTAGTTGTATCAAGTATAATTACTTCCGTTTCCTGGTTTAGAAAGAAAGCCTTTCTTGGCTTTTTCTTAAATGTTATGCTATATATGTATATTATTTTAACAATTATCAGAAAGCACTTTTATTTGCGTATTCTTAGATTTGTCATAGTAATGTAATAATAATCTTTTATTCATATAGGTATCCCAATAAAACAATGTGTTTTCGGGAATATTTCGCTAACCAAATATTCATTACACAATTGTTTTTTCTGTTTTCACTATCTCAATCAGAATAAAAAATATCATTAATTTGTTAATTTTAACTGCATAGGTCCAATAATAAGGAAGTTAACAATGATGCACTTTAACTTTGGGCACGGTGTAGACATTTTTAAAACCGTTATGTGTACACATAAAAATAAAAACTTCATTGTTACGGCGAATAACTTGTAAGAAATTCCGAAATCCATCAGTCAAGCCATATGCTTAACTCTTACCAATAATAGTCTCATATATGTGAGTGTGAAAATTTATAATAATATTGCAAATGGCAAGAAAAAGGACAAAGAATATCTTCTTTAACAGTTTTTGAAAGGCAGATATAAATACGTTTTTTAACAATGCAGTTCCTTTGTCAATCATCTGTAAATGTATGTATGTGTTGTTTATACAGTGCGGCTCTGGAGTGTTCCCGCCCTACCCTTTGCTAACTCATGATCGGTTTAATAGAGAGGTTTCAGTTTTGGATTATTAATATAAAATTGAAGTAAAATTTGTACTTACAATTACATAGTTTCAACGACTGACGACGGAAGGCGATATAGAACAAAACATTTAAATTGAGGGTAGAGTGGAACCTCATTTTAAACGGCTCACTGAGTACTGTACCAGAACAAAAATTCATAAAATTTTATCCACTCATATGAAAAGAGTAACAGAACAAAATTTTATTTTATTATACATTTTGTGTTTGCAGTTAATTGTCAATAATTGTAAATTCTAAGTCTTAGGTAGCTATAAATTATAAAACGTGTGTCTTTTTTTAAGCGTATACTAGCTTATTTAGCATTTTTGAATTAATTTTAGTAGTTAAGAGAAACTATCACGAAGCTGTAAGGACTTTCAGTTAACGCTTTCCAGATTGTCCAACCTTGAGAGCGTATTTAAAGAAACTTGTTACAAAATTCATGGAGACCGGAAGCGTTCTAAAGAAATCTACTCGTATATCAGAACAAAGGCAGATTAATGTAATAGGTGAAGTAGGAACTTAACCCCAGCAATCTACTTCAATGGTTGCTGCGACAGGCAATGTATCTAGAGCTACTGTAAGGAGGTCTTTCAAAATACATGAGTAAACGGAAGATGACCCGGATAGACGCAGAGAGTATTGCAAAACTATGACCGAAATTGTTTGATAAAATACAAATTATTTGCATAGTATTTGTTTTAGTGACGAATGCGCATTTTTCGTAAATGGTCACGCAGCACAAGCAAAATATGAGATATTGTAATATGTGTAATGAAGATCCTTATGTTTTCGAAAAGATCGTACACAATTTGCACAAAAACTTAATGTGTTGATGGAAATACTGGGCAATTACATAGTAGCTCCAATATTTATGGAAGAAAATCTTACTGCGATATTGTATTTAAATATTCTTGGGAAAATAATACATCCAGATGTATTAGAGATTGCTAAAAATAATCCAAAGGAATGATGCTCGTGTACATTTTGGAATAGCAGTTACAGAATTTCTAAATCAAACATATCCTCAAAGATGAATTGGGCGCCGCGAACCTATAGAATGGATGGCACAATCACCCGACTTCAACCCCATGGATTTTTTTCTGTGGAGCTATTTGAAGTCAAAGGCTTATGAAACTGAAATTCATTCTCGTCAAGAGTTACGTTTAAAAATAGTACATGTTTTCAGAAATATTGACATTTGGACTTTCGAAAAGGAACGTAAAGAAACGCTAAATAGGATGTTTTTAAACCAAGAACTTCAGGGAGCGGCACTGTATATATATCTAGATATTGCGTTATGTAAACGTGATCTATATGTGTGAATGAACACATTTAATATAAATAGCTGTACCTACCTACAAGACATAAATACTGTTGTAGAAATTGGGGCTTGTGTCATATATGTAGTACATATACTCTACAGAATATTTTGTTGTAGTAGAAAACTTCAACAGTTTGAAATTGAAATTTTTTGACATGTTAGCAAACATAAATGTACAGGCTGTCTCTCTAGTTCGTCCAAGTACCATATCTCTCCTTGTATATATTTTTTCGGAAAAACAATTACACGGAGGTTACTTGAATTGATATGGTATATATTCTAAAATTACTTTCACTTATACAGGGTGTTCAGTTTTCACTGAACAAAATTAATATATGTATTTTTTGACCTTTATGTACTTATCTTTTAATTAAAAGACTGAACAAAATACAATTTTGTTATTTTAGTTTTTGAGAAAAAATATTTGAATTGGATGAATCGAAATTTACACGGGAAGGTTTGGTCAACAGACAAAATTCACATCATTGGAGAATAGAAAATCCACAAATAACAATTTTTAAAAAAGTAAATCTCATTGTATGTATATGAAAGGTGATAGATTTTGTATTAATAATATTTTTGATTAAATGATTCTTCTTGATGCAAACCTACAACATTTTTACAAAAATGTAGAATATAAATTACATAAATAGTTTCTTCTTTTCTTTTTATAATAACTTATACATTATTTACGAGAAAATGGAATGACATTAAAGTGTGGCTAACTGAAATCAAGTGAGATTTGGTGTAAATGAAAAGCAACAAAACTGTCACTCATTTGGCAACTCCTTTACCGAAATATTTTATTTTCATAGCTAACTATGAGAAAAAATAACAGATATGAGTGTGCTTTTCGTACTTGGAATCAATAATCTCTAATAACTCAAAAAGTAATAAAGATAGGTATACGAAATCTTAATACAAATCGATGTAGAATTTCTTGCCGAATTAAGTGCTGCTATAAAAACTACTATGCGCCACTTGAAAAAAAAAATGTTTGAAGATATCTAAATTGGTTGCTGATCTCTGCACTCCCTGTATAAATTTTGTTGAAAGTTATGACAGTTATCAGTATCTATGACCTTTTGCTTTCGTTTGCAGAAGTTTGGTACCTTATGCTTCAAAGGACTTAACAATATTAATTTTTCTTTAAGATGGTGCAATAGGGTATACATTAAGGAAAATTGTAAATATATTTGAAACAGTTGAATTTAGGTATACAAAACCTAATACAAAATATTTGCAAATAATGCTTAGAATCGATTATATTGAAAACAATTATACCATTGTATTTAAAATAACAAAGTTCTATTTTGTTCAGTAAAAATGGAACATCCTGTATAATTGAAAGTAATTTTAGAACATGCGCCATATTAATTCAAGTAATCTCCGTTTAATTGTTTTCAGAAAAAGTATCTACAAGGGGAGATATGGTACTTGGACGCACTAGAGAGACACCCTATACATACATATGTATATCAAATACGAATGAAATACGTGTAGCATGCTTTGTTTGCTAATGTCGAATTAAATTCATCTAACTGTAACTAAAAATATTTGCCAATTAATAATAATACTTATATATGAACGTATTTCTTCAGTTTTTTCTTATGAAATAATGCAGCAATTTAAAACTCACACTGTGCTGGAATGGTTTATATAGATTAGACATAAATGATCAATTTAAAGTTATTTAATCACAAATCTCACATAGTTTCTAAATCATTCAAACAATTGACCCAGAAATTTGTAGTCTTTACGTAATAGTTGTAGGTTAATTAGCTACAACTGCGCGTACTTAGTATTAGCCATTATTTATTATTTATGTTTTTAATGTATTAAGCATGCATGTAAAATGTTTTCTCTTCCTCTATTTAGTGATATTTAGTTGATAATAAATTTCTTCGAATGAGATACAGTTATATATTTAATTATTAATTTAATTCTTATGAACCACACACAAACACATTAAAATGCTTTTTTTTTGTATGTAATTAGGTAGAAATATCATATTTGGTGTGTTGAAAGACGAAATAAAATTTGATATTAATAGATGCTCGTAATATGAATAATTAATAACTTCTGGATAGAAAAAAAAACACGTTTTACAGTTACTTAATTGATCTAATTCCGTAAAACAGTCGGTGACACTCTAAGCTTCATAATAGCTTCTACAACTGTGCCTTAAAAAAGAAGTTCAATTTTCAGATTAGATTGAATTAAATAATTAACGTACACTGTGGAATCGCCGAACCGAGAAACTCTTTAAAAACGTGATCTCCCACCTGTTTCGCGCGATATTCTATGGACGCTATAAATAACTATATGGTGAATTTGTGAAATGCCGCAAGACTGAATATGAAGTACAACTCAAAAATGTACACGTGAAAATGTTGAACGCCAATTATGCTATTATTCTGAGATTTATGAGCGAATAAATCTTTACCTCAAAGAAGTTGGTGTTATTGTGTACTTTTTGTGTGGTTTTATTTCAAGAACAATTTGCTGCTAATAACCATGCGTTTAGCGTTATTTAGTGTAAAGAATAGCATTGTTTTTAGTTATAAAGATATTTTCCTTATTACTTTATTATTTGAACTAAAGCAGTAATGATTGTACGAATCTTTCTGCTACTTACAAAAAGCCGTGTTTTCTTGAAACGTTTTTAAGAAACGTAATACTTCTTGGTACTACATAAGTATGGTGACAAACTTTTATACCATTGCGTGTACAAAACCAGTTAGTAATACAATTTTTGGAAGTAAGATATTCGAAAAATTTTCCGTATATACAGTACATATGTCAAAATTCTCAAAGACAACTTACAATAAGGTAAATGCAATTCTACTAAACTTCGGCTGTATAAAATATTTGATCTAATTGCAATATTATAGTAGCAACAAATAGTTAGACGGATTTACGTTTTTTAGCAATGAAATATGGTTCTCATCTCAGTTAATATGTAAATTCTCAGAACAATAGGATTTGGCCAGTAGAAAATTCTTAATTTTTATAGAGACTCAAATAACATCCAGAAATCATTAGATGTATTTCCTTTCATTAAAAGTTTGACTTCCTGGATTACCAGACCTACCCGATTTAAAATGATGCAAAAACTGATAAATATCTTGAATAAATGTTAATGATTTAATTTTAATTATCTTTAAATAAATTAGTATATATCACTAAAATTGTTCCTGTTCTAATTTTTTTATATTACTTCTGCAATATACAATCTCTACTGTCTCTGAGATGTTGGTTAGTATTTAGGATCATCATAAAGCAAACAATAAAAAGCGGGTAATTCAAACATCTTGTAACTATTTATATACATTTTGTATATTTGCTTCCACCAAAACCAATTATGTAGTTATAATGAGCAGGATGGACTCAACAATAACTTTGTAATCGTAAATTTCTTGTTATTAACGAAGATTTAGCTATTATGGAAATCCTTTTAAAATTATTTGGAAACATGCAATGTAATATCACACTTTGTAAAATATACACGATTGATGAAGTGAATTAATTTTTCCGATTTAATATAATAGAGAATTTGGTGTTCCTTGTGGGTACTAGTGCCAAATATAATTTAGACGTAAGAAGTATAATAACGGTTATTTTATTAATTTTGATGTATGAGTTTAGCAAATTAGAACTGAAGTTGCGAGGTTGGTTGACTATACCTACATACATATACATACCCTTGTTTCGTTCTATTGTGTGATAAATTAACTAATGTGGAAGGTGAAGAGAAACGCCAAAAATTGAGCGAGAAAATGTTGCTTTAATATACAGGCTAACAACTTGAACTACGAAAGCCTATTGATTGGAGAGGGTGGTGGGGGTTAAAATTAAATGTATCCATTTTACTATTGTCAACTTATAATATGACAGGAATGTCAGAGGTTATGTCAAATACTTTACCGAACCATCAAACTATCCTAATGGAATACACAATTAATGAAAAAATGCAAATTATAAAGTGGTTTTATAATTTGCATAGTATTTGACACAACCACTGACATTCCTGTCATACAAACAGTTGATCATACTAAAATGGATACATTTAATTTTACCTCCCACTACCTTCTCCTATCAATAGGCTTTCGTAGTTCAAGTTGTTATCCTGTATACATATATGTAATTGCTTTTATTGTGACAGTTTCGGTGTAAAATGTGGCAATAAAAAAATTATACATATATAAAAGCAACCTTTTCTGAATTTTTGGAGTTTCTCTTCACCTTCTGTATACATACGAGCGTTAAATACTTTGGTTTAAATAATTTGTTTTATTTCTTAATTGTGGCGCATTAACATGATACTACAAATTGATTTTATTGAAGGTATAAGAATTGGTGGTCACAAAGACGTTTATATTGTTTGCTTAATACAAGAAGATAAATTAAAATAAGGTAAAAAATAAGTACCTATATAATATGGTTGTTAACAAAGGTAATCTCAATCATCACATAATACTGCAACATTTTTTAAATAGTAGGTAAATAAATAAGTAAAAAAATGGCCTGTGGGACTACCCTTAACCTTAAGACACTCTAATACTATGTTTTCAACCTTAATGCGATTAACCAGAAATTTTTAACAAGAACATAGAAACGCTTTTCAGTACCTGGGGTCTATTATGTCGGAATTTTTCAACGTACGATAAGCTCTCGTATTCTGCTCTCTACACCGGCTGTAGAGTTAAGAATTCGCGAACCCCTGAGATAATTTTGTTTTAAACCCCAAGTTTTAATTTAAAGAGTATAGCTCACATTTTCTTAATTTTATTATAAATCAAATTTCACATTACAATATATAACGGAATAAGAGGATATAAGTTATGAGGACTCGAGATACATGTAAACTATGGGAAAAACTAAATGTTAATGTCTGTTTGTTCTGTTTCAAGATCACATAATGAATTACAGCTTAATTGCAATATGACTTCTATTTACATCAACTTGTTTATAAATATCTGCCATTGGTTCATAAACCGGTTACATTGAAACATAATATGATTGATGTCGCCTATCATCCCATAAAGATATCGATCATTATTCATCATTCCGATTTTATGTATGTATCTGCAGACTCTTCATAGATATTATGTATCCTTTTGGTCAGCGGTAATTCAGCTTTCTCTTTTATTTTATTTCACTTGTGTTGAAATCTAATCGTGTACATACAATGGTGGTAACTGGACTAAGGAGAATGTCTTAAAATTGCGTCGGTTGAAAATTTCCGTCGACCAAATCAACAGTTATAAATGACGTAAAGTATGGTTGATTCAAACAGAGATGAGAATAAATTATTTCAGTATACTTAATTTTATCTACGTGTATGAAACAAAATTGGTACAAATATAAACGTAGACATTTAACCAAATATTTTCAAAATTTTCATGCGAACAAAAGTTCTGTTGAACGAATAATTTTAGTTAATTTTTTTATGTGTGGTAGGTGCCATAGGTTATTTGACCATCACTGCAACTCTCGCAGTGTAGTTTTTGGTTTTGTGACAGCATTATATCGCCTTTTATAATGCTGCACTTACGTCCGCCTCACTCCTAACAACGAATGGTAAATCTATCAAAATTCAATTCTCCGAGAAAAATATCACTGTCATTTCGGAGAATGGAAACCCATCAGCTCCTATTGTTTCGGCATAACGATAGTTAGCCACCTAATTAATGACTGCGGCTATCGGTCCATCTTAAATTGACTTACAGAACGCTAGATTTTTTACACAATTTGAACAACTTAATTACGAGATTTTAAAGCCTGAGTTTGAGATTACAAGTATTCTTCTAGATATGCTAGTAAAATAATTTGAACCGGGTGATTTCCAGCGTTTTATTGCCTTTTCAAACGGGTTCTCAATCCGAAAAAATGCGTTTTATAATGGGTTGGTGGCAGATAATTAGCTATGTGTTGCTCTCACTTAAGGCAAGATCTGTAGAAATGTAGCTTTGCGAAGTGTTGAACTAGATGTTTTCCTAGTTGTCTAAACAAGTAGCTACATGCTAGTACTTTTAAAGTGAAATTTATTCGTCATGATTGCGAAAGCAGTGAAGAAGCGTTAGCTTGGTGTGGAGAGTTCGATCTAGAATGTGATGGCTTCAAAGTAGAGTTTTACCCTCGTCTTCGATATTACAGTGCGCTTCTCTTTCTGGAAATTCTTATTGATACACTTTTGAGAGGTCTGACAAAAAGTCTTTATTGCTGTCACCAATCAAACGTAAATGGCGCCTAATTTCTTTACGTAAATGACCAGGCGGATATCTATAGATCTGTAAGCAATATAAAAATCTTAGATTTTAACAGAGTTTTAAAGAACACCAATGCAAATAGGCCTGTCAATCAAAAATATAATAAATACGATTGTATGAACGCATTTTCGACTTTGGAAAGGAAAGCATCCGCAGAAGATCCTGAGTATCAACGTACTGTGATGTCTGAAATACAATATTCTATAAATACTTATTAATACGAGTAAAATAGGTTTTATTCTTGGTTAATTTTCTAATGCTATTCTAATTAAATATGTTGGCTACATTACTTAAAAATGCTTGCTTTATTTTGTTTATACCATTTCACTAACACATACTATCATCCTGCGTTTTATATAAAAGTAAATGTCAACCGCATATTACTATAAATAAAGTGGTAATGTTCCCATCTACGAAGCTATTTTTGTTTGGTGCCATTTGTGTAGCCTTTACGGATTGTCACAGCAGGATAACCAAACAAGAGATAAATTTGCATTCCAATACAGTGTGTAATTTATTTTAATATTTTCAATTAAAAGAAAAAATGTTCGTTGAGATTGAAGATACGTAAAATTCAACCGAAATAAATTCCTTTGTTTAAGATCTGATAAGATGTCATTTTTCAAACTACTCTCCGAACGAAAACGCCAGGAAATATTTCATCTTTATAGATCTGGAAAGGTAATCTGAACTGAACGCTGGCCGTGATACATTTTTCAATGTTTTTCGTGCTGTGACAAATGACAATAAATAAGGGACGATCAGCTCGCTCGGTCGTCTTTCTTCTGATCACCGGGAATTTCTTACACAATTGCGCTTATTTGGAAGCTTAAATACCGTCACTGGTTTCTTTTGTTGTATAACTGAAAGCACTCTTTGTTGAAACATATTATTTCTTGAAATCGTTGTAAATGTACTTTTCTTTGAATTCAACCTTACTATTTGCGATGCTTATTATGAATGTTAGGCAGGCGCAAGACACTATTTATTCAAATTAAAAATACTATGTATTTATGCCAGATGCATGGTTATTTGTTGAATAAAATAGTCATATGATCGTAATATTATAACGAAATTCTATGGTATAATAGAAGGCGTACGTATAAAGGTAGGTTTAGCGAAGTATATGTTATTATGCGTGTATTCTATATTGTAATTTAACATTTGTAATTTTATTGCATTTTAATTTATTTTTAAGTAATATTTTTTGTTAAACGATGAGTTTACACATAACATTCTACAAATTATAACATTGTCTAAGAGACTGGCCTATGCAATACAGTTCACTGGCGCCATCAGTAAAATACTTGGCTTATTAATAATAATAATAATAGGGAGGAAATGTAATTGAAAGACACAGGGCATGCGGTCTGTACAGAACGTAAGTAAACTCTTTGTTTAAATTCTCAAGCTTTCGTTCTTTATTGAGAACATCTTCAGGAGAAACTGTATAAAGTAAACAAAAAGGAAAATTGAAAACAGTATGTCCAACAATTAATGGAAAGTATAACTTACAAACGTGACTTAATTAAAGATGGAAAGCCTGAATCCGGAAACACATCACCTTAGGATGCAAATTAACATTACCAGAAAAATTATTGTAATTTAAAATATTGCTAAAATGTGTAATAAAATCACAAACGTTAAAACCAATAGTAAACTGTGTGAGATTTGTTTAAATATTTGCAACACATAAAAACCAATATATAAAAACAGCTGTTCGTATACATAGGTGTTGAAAAGTAAAATTAAGCATGCAGTTACACAGGGTTATCATGAAAATTGCATAAAGATCAAGGCGGAGAATGTAAAATGTTACAATAAATGTCACTGAGATGGTTGACATCAGTTTTGAAGTTAACAGTATGCGGTTGTTTATTTATGTGTTACATTTCGAGAATGAGTCTATTTCCATATCTGTTCTCAATATCCAAGATCTTAACATTATCAACATTAAATTGGTATGTTCTTTACAATGATTAGCAAGTGTACAAGCTCGTTTTCCAATTCTGCAATCACTTTTGTGTTGACTGATTCTATGTTTTAACCATTGACTGGTCTGTCCTATATAAGTTTATTGGGAGCCACTACAAGAAATGCTGTAGACGGTGTTGATGTCGAAAGCAAATAGAGTATTGTCTTTTATACTGGTAGAAACATTTCTGATAGAGATGGAATTATATTTGGCTATACAAATGTTAGGAAAAGCTGTAAGTAATTTAACAACATTGTCGGTTGGATTTTTTACGTAGGGTATAATCTTTTGTATTTTAGGTCGGTGTTGTCCTCGACCTGTCCATCGGGTATGTTAGATTTAAATACAAGCCTGTCAACCAAAGATCTCGGATAACCATTGTTAATGATAATATCTACCAATATCCGAGGGTTTTTTTGTAAAAATCTATCATCAGATATGTTAAGTTTTTGACTGTTAGGAGGATTACAAAGGTAATTTATAAACCTGTCAGATGCAGTGGGTTTCTGATACCAGTCTAAGGTATTGGTTTCCGTTCGTATGACCTTCGAAACGGTATACAACCTTCCTCTAATTCGATGGTAAATTGTAAATGTTCATTAAACGAATTAAAAACAGGGAGAACAGATTGTACCTAGTTTCCGGGGATGGCACATATTATATCGTCGACATACTTGTAAATGAAAGGCAGTTGGAATTGCAATTTAGGAATTACAACATCGAGCAAATGATCTATTACCATGAGGGCCAGAACAGAGCTTATAGGAGACCCCATCGGTCTACCAAAGGTTTGTTTGTAAAATTTATTATTAAAACTGAAAAATGAATTATTGAGAACAAAGCAAAGTAATTGTAAAAAAGATGCTTGATTTAAAGTAGTGTGGTCACAGATAGTGTCCCAGTTATGTTTAACTATTTCAATAACCAAACTCGAAGGGATATTAGTAAATAACGACACTACATCTAGTGAAGCTAAGATGTAGTGTTTCGGTAATTTGTATTCTTTAATGATATTGACAAATGAAAAGGTATTTTTTATATTGTAATCAGTTTCTTCCCATAGAGCATTTGTAAGAATCTGAGAAAGGACTTTGGATAGTTTGTAGGTGGTAAGGTTAATACAGGCTATAGGTTGAAGAGGAATATCCTGTTTATGTACTTTAGGTAAGCAGTACAATTTCGGAGAAACAAAAATAGCGGCCTATTAGCACAAAGAGATACAACATATGTATGTATATATTTATACATACAGAACAAAAGAATTTTGAGGCAATAATAATTAAAAAAAATAAAGCAATGTTAATAAATTAATGATGTGCTAACAGTTTTAGGATCAGGAACCTAATAGATAAGTGGCTGCTCTTCCTCCTGATCCAACAAGAAACAAAAGAAACTATACAGAAGCAGTGCAAAGTAAGCTACATAGTCAATGCACACACACATCTAGATAACAAAGCATGTAAATTAAATATGAAAGAATACATGAACACATTTAACCAAACTAGATAACGAACTACGATCCAAGTAAATACTGCTTACGAAGCTGACGCGCAAATGCAGAAGTATTTAAAGAACGCATAACAAGCGAAATAGAGTTCAATGATTTAGCAATGTCGTATGGAAATGATCTTTTAAAAATCTCTAGGTAATGAGCTGGAGGAGTAAGTAGACCCTTATAACGAATATTAATAGTAAAACTTCTCCATATAAGTAACTAGACATTTATGTCATAGAAAATCATAGATTGAAATTCAGCTCTACTTGACATACGCCACCCCGTCCATTTAAGAGTGTGTGATATTCTATCGCATTTACGTATTCCATAAATGAACTGTAGACAAGAATTTTACAGACGCTGAATTTGGGCTTTATCCACACTGTCTATAATAACTGTCTAATAATAATATACACTGACATAAAAATTAAATCTGGATAAAACCAAAGACTCACATAATCATTTCCTCAAGATGAAATCCAAACAATCCTTGTTACAATATAAAACCTTCAAATTAGAATAACATGACTCGAGTAAATTAGAAAAGTGCGTTTTAAATCGAAGATTAGTATCCAGTGGAACACCTAAATCTCGCCCACAATCTGAAACAGGAACAACCACGCCATTAATTCTAACCTTGATACTATCCACTAAAACCAAAACAGTAGTTTTTTTAGCATTAATATGCAGACAATGGTTAGAAGATTCGTCGACAAAAGACTGAAAGTCGCTGTTTAATTTATAGATAGCTACATGCAACTGCTCGATATTAAAGGTATAATAGAGTGTTGTAAACACTTGATTATATTAGATGACTAAATGGTATACAGCAAAGGGCCCAAGACACTATCCTAAGGCACTCCAGATATAACAGGAAGCGGAGTAGAGAGAACTCCATTATTTGAGCCTTCGAGTAATCCAACAAAACTAAGACAGTAATCTCATTATCACTAATGCCTCGTAAATAATCATCAACAATGTAAGTTATTTCCTACTCGCAGCTATAACCCACGCGAAAACCAGATTGGTTAGGTAAGATATTGCTAATATTCAAAAAGTTATGAATCTGATGGCCCACAGCTTTTTGTAGTAGTTTAGAAAGAACTAGAAGGATAGATATGGGTTTCAAGTCACTGTAATCGACTGGTGTAGACGACTTAGGTGGAAGTAAAACAATACTTCTTTTCCAGCAATCTAGAAAAACGTGATCTCACAAGCATGTGTGAATAAGATGTGTGATGACAGGAAGTGTATGAGGACAACATATGAGTAACATCCTAATTGAAATACTGTCCACTCCCATCGACTGAGATTTGATTAAATTAAGCAATGATCCACCATCATCAATGGAAAGTAATGTAAAGGAAAATGTATAATTGTTGTGCAAGTTGCTATTATAGAAATTCAGTGTGTTGAGATTTGCATTGGCTGGCACAGGACATAAAATTTTGCAAGTGGCTATTTATAACATTCATATCCGAAAGTGTACAGGTAAATTTATTGATTTATTTTTACTATAAACATTTAATGATTTTAAATTATTCCACAGAAGTTTAGGATTCCGCGTGTTATAAATATTGCGCAAGTAAGCACGTTTTTTACATCGAAGTAGTACTTAGATTACGTAATTGTTGGTTATAATTGAATGCAGCATTAGTTTGTTTACTCTTGGCTTGCTTCAATGCCTCGTCGCGAAGCTCCATCATAAACCGAATGTTAACAATGGTTTACGGTGATTCTTGAAGGTAACAGTTTTGAAAGATGCATGTCTAAAGTAGTAATAAAAGGTTCTAATTCTCATAAATATGTATATTCACAGACGTTTCATGGTTCACTACATCATCAGGCTAACACTAAAAAACCCCCACAACCAATAGGGAGGCCAGTAGGTAAACTGTAAATCTCATTATTAAAATGAAAACAGCTCTGATCGAGACAGATTTTAAGTACTTAGCTCAAGAAATTCGGTAATATATACTGATGGTTATGTGAGATAGAGGTTACTATATCCTGTATTAACTCGACAACGTCTGATCTAGGTATATTCTTAAATAGATTTTTGACATCCAAAGACATAAGGTAATCAGCACTGGCAATATCTATGTATATATTTAATTTTATTAGCGAATTGTAAACTATTCTTACCCGTAAATTCAAATTGATCTTGGTAGAGATCTATGAGTTTACTGTTGATCCATCTACAAAGATTATACGTAGGTGAATTAGTAAATGCAACAACAGGTCTAATTGGCATCAAGTGACAGTCATGAGATTTATAGATCTTTAAGAGACCATAAAATTTTGGGCATAAAATCAGGAGAAAGAAAAATTTTTTAGGTTACCAAAAAAAACCGAGCTAAAGATTGGCTCACATTCCATTCACATCTACACATATGTATATGTTTCGTTAGTCTTACGGTTTCGTCCTTATTTTATTTATACTATTATTTTAATGCGTTACATGTATTTTTCTGTTATCTCAAGTCGCGAGCCGAACACCCTAATTGTTTTAATATTTGGATAACTCTTTATATACAATAGTGAGTACACATTTAATTATGAATATGTTTCCATTACTATTTTAGTGATTCTTGTCATATTTTTTACCTTATTATTTTTTGTTTGTGCGTCTAACATTAAATTTTACCTTTAATTCTATCTATTATATTAGTTTCTAACTTAATTTTACCTGATATTAGACTTTTCCTCCCTTTTATTTATTTAATTGATTTATTAAATTTGTTGTAAACATTATGTACCACTGTTTTATGGTTGTGTTCTACGTATTATTGTCTTATTGTTATGAGATTTTTTTAGTGTTGGCCTGATGATGTGATGAACCACGAAACCGGTCGCCTGTCAATATACATATTTGTGAGAATTAGGACCTTTTATTACTCCTTTATCTAATATGAACTCACACAGAGTCTACTCCGACAAATCTAATATAATTTCATTAAAGACTTCAATCTTATCATTGATATCATCCATATAAAACACAAATCCCAAGAAGTAGATATCAGATCATTAGTAAAGTTAGCAATATCAAAACGTGAAAAGTTTATAAAAGTATGTATAGAGGAGCAGGCAAGCACGCATTAAAATCGAGTTGGACGCAAATAAGATAATGATCAGATAAGACTAAATCATATCGAACTCCGCAAGAACCAACAGTAGTATCCACCAAGACCAGAGTAAGATCAAGGAGTGTTGAGGTCGTTCCAGTTTCGCGAGTCGACAACTTGGTTAATGTCAAGGGAATCGCACATATTGTCAAATAATGAGCATACTTGACTGTTAGCATTCAAGAGGTTAATGTTAAAATTGTTGGTGTTTTATTGGCAGGAAGGTATGTGCGCACTGACAACTTTAGAATTTGTAATTTTGTTCCTCGTCAATTCAGGAGCACAATGCCATCAATGCAAAATTGGCGTTCATCATCCGTCCGCTAAAGCAATTCCACAGACTTTAGTTTTAATTAACAATAAAAATGGAATTGTGTTTGGAAATCAACAACCCTGAAATAGACTCAATGGAGAGATGTGACAAAAAAATTTTTGGTTACAACGATGTTGATTCCAGTTACTCAATTAAAGATGCCCAGGATTTTGTTTCGATATAATATAATAGTTGTTCATATATGTATTTATACAATCGTGAATACATGATGGTAGTTTTCACGTTCTGAATTTCGTTATATTAAAAACTGTAAAATATATAACACGTATAATACGTGCACTGTGTACATGTGTATATACAAATTCTGGTTCCGCAGTTTCACATTTAACGTTGTAATTTATGAGTGTGAGAATAGTGCTTTCGGCAACCGGCTTTGGGCTATTAGATGGTAATAATTCAGAAACTCGCATACAAGAAACTTGCTCATCTTAAAAATTAAAAGAACGACGTGCGAATAAAATTCTACTTAAACGTATCTTTTATTTACCGCAGTAGATAATTTTGTTGTTAATTTTAAATTCTCATCGTAAGCGATGTTTTATTTCTTATTTCATTTTGATTTCCGTAATTTTACAATTAGGCTAATTTAAGACTTATTGTGTGTAAAATATGTTTAATTCTGGTTTAAGATAATAATATGGCGGCAAATATAACTATGTTAAGATAATGATATTTTTGTATATTTAGACCTAATCTTTGAACTGCGTGTGTGAAAATGAGGAGGTTATTTACTACACCAATTAACTTGATACAATAAGATTATGTACACGATATAAATATTTGAAATAAACTTGTTATAATGCTAGCTTTAGCGAGCATCAACATATTCATCAATAAGAGTGTGGTAATACTATCTTAGAAGAAACGAATGCAGAACTTTACTTATTGTAGATAGGTGTTAAGTACAAACAGTTGTTCGAGCAACTTTTTTACGACTGATTTTGCAATTCATTATCTATTAGACGACAAGGTGGATAATTAACAATTTCAATTAGTGTTATGTTTATACTTCCTCTGCATCAGAAACCTAGCTTTTTCCTATTTAGATTTAATTACTGAAAAATAATTTAGATTAACACAGGTCTAATATGGTAATTACTTCATAATTGTCATCATTATCGTTTGGTTATCGATATCAGTCTTGATCGTTGGCTTCTCTCATTTAACTATTTAAATATATTTTGATTTAGTATCGTAACATTTCCATAATTCGATGCTTTTCCTCAATTAATTTCTCTGGAGGAAGTATTGAGCAATAAATAATTGTTTTCGAAAATAAGAGTTAACGCAAGTCGCATAAAACTTATTACTTTGTATTTGAATATTAGGAATTTTAGAACGAACTCATAACAAATAATTTTTTATTTCGTATGCATTCGAAGCTGTGTTTTCGAGGCAGCTAAAAAGCTTTTTTGTTCTTAATTGGATACAATTTAGTCTGCAAACCTATTTCATAGGCGGCCACACAAGATAGCTGTTCCTTTGTATATAAGCAGATCGGACACACTCGTGACGGTTATATTTTCGGAAAGTATTTAGCAATAATAGTTGCATATTAATAAGCGAACTTGTCACATCAATTGTTGTACTTTTAGTGTGGTATATTAATTTTTTCTGTTGTGGTTCTATACATTATTTCTCCTTTAATTAGTAGTTCCTTAAATGAATGTGATTTTATTTCATAAGTTAGATGCTGGGTTTTTTTATTAAGACTTGTTAGGACAATTGTCAAGCTTTAAATATTTATCTCTATTTTTAATAATCGTGCACTTATGCTCCATAAATAACTTTTGGATTTTTTAAGTACAAGAAATTATAAAAATTATGCCATCGTTTCATACTTAATTTCCGGAAGAAAGTAACGTACTCAATTTTCATCATAGGAGGGCAGCTTTCCTACCTGATCAAATCCTTTCAAAAAATAAACTGAATCGACATAGGACTTATAATGGAAGCCATATCGATAACGTAAAGGAAGTAAAAGAGTTCTATTTCTAACTCATTTCCTTAGTTCAGTGGAAACATGACATGGGAGACTCGTGGTGACTAAATGAAACCGTTGATGATGGACTCGCTTCATGTCCAAGCCGCAGAATTACTGTGTAGCTTGGAAATAATGTGGTAACCTTCAGGTCTATAAAGAATTAATTAATTATCAGATCAGAATCAATTATCGTCCGAGATTTAGTCTGTGGCTATTGATGATTTGCTGTGGCAGCTATGCGAAAGAGGTGCTAATTATAGGGCAACGAGAAAGTTATCATTAACTTTATTAGAAATGCACGCAATACCGGCTGTAGGACTCAGTATAAAATAGCAAAGTAGGAGTATAAAAAATATTCTCTCTCTCAATTAGTATACTTCACTGAAGCCCAATGTCTGGACTAGAACAATTAAAAACAATTAAAATGAAATGATTATATTAGATAGTCATATGCTTCATGCACATCTCTGCTTTTCTAATATGTTGGCTTGAAATCGACAAGAAGATGAGACAAATCAAATGACAGAAATTACAACAGCTTATCTGTTTAGATATCATAGGAATAAAGGTGCATTTCCCATTTTCCCATTACGCGGGAGACGTACGAATAAGAGATGAACTCCAACATTTCCCTTACATTTATGTTGTAATAATTTTTTGAGTTTGGTTTTCTTCTAATAGAACCAATAACAATATATCGTTGCACAAAACTTGCTTCATAGGAAATGCATCTGCCTATTTGGCTTCAATAGAAATCCTACTAAAGCTAACATCTATACATGTACTAGTCAAAAAAATATTGTTCTGAGCACACATTGATTAAGATTATCATATCATTTTCAATAGGGCCACTCAATCGGATACCTAAAAATTCTAGGAGATCTCTAAAAGGAGTTAGAATCTATAGACACATCAGCCATTGATGCTGTTATTTTCTAGACGTTAGGAATAGGATTCCAGTGGACCAAAGTTTGAAAATCGATCATCTGTGTGGTACATATATACGGATCCTAGACGGATAAAAGAGTGGAAGTTGGACATCAGGATCTGAACAACCATATCTCAAAAGCATTGCTGTTATCTTCAATGAGCTTCCAGGCAAAAATATACGTCCGAAAATACAGCAAATGCAACATAGGAGCAAACATCTATCTAGAACCTTTCTTTGGCGTTTCTGAAAGCCCATTCAGGAAATAGGTTCAACGGTGGGAAGCAAAGAAAAGTGTGTTCCTCTGAAGAATAATACCTGAGCAAAATCGTGTGAAAAAATGTATAAATTTCTCGTGAAATAGCAACAAGTAACTACTCGATTACGGGCTTTCCAACTGATCATTGTTTTCTGAGATACTATCTCAAAAGGATAAGTAAAGCTGAGTCAAACAGAACGCTAAGCATATATGTGGTGACTGCAAAACTTAATCTGTCTATCTAATCTATTTTAAGAGGTACAGCAGGAGACTCTAACGCCAGAGAAAATCAAAGCCATAGTATTTAAGTAGTTAGCGATTGCTGGTCATGGAAATATCCAGAACGTGCCGCATGCCATTGCTGCCCATTATTCAATTAAATGTGAAATTCATCCTTTTCGATAATTTGTGATTTATAACATAAAGTTCAGTGCTTGTTTCACATTAGGCATTCTTGAAACGATTAGTTCTCTTCGAACAGGAAATAGTTGAATATCTTGTCTAAATCAAAAGTGCCGACATTTGTAATACTTTTTTTACTTTTTTACTTATGATTGTTATTTAACAGCATTACATTGTAATAAAGTATTAAACAGTGCCAGCTGTTTCCATTTCCTTTCGCTATTCGCTTATAATAGAAATTTTAAATACCTTGAAATTTATGTGTTGATAACTAAGAGTTAAGCGAACTTAACCTGAAACATACTTTACTAGTACGGTGGATTTAAAAAATTAACCTGAACCTTAATCCTCTCTATAATTAATACACCATCGAGTATTAATTTACATATAAACACCTAACGACCGGGTACAGGCTAGTGCATAAATAGAGTAAGTTGCGGCTTCAATGCAATGAATGCAAGATTTATCGCTTGACCGTACTTAGAGAATTTAAGAACGGAAATAATTTGCTCAAATAAATTACGTTAATTTCAACATTAACATCTATAACTGTAATAACTGCTACCTTGCATAGTTAAAGGCTTTCCTTTTACTTCTAAGGATTGTACCGCATTTCATCCTTTACTATGCATGTTCAGTTTTCGTCACTTTACAATTTAACATGGAAATTACCGTGGATTTGTTATAATTACATTAATTTAGAATCACTGATTCTTTTGAAATAAATAATAAAGTTCCAGATTCAATAACAATTTTATTTGCATACTTGATGATCATGTCATAGAAAATCTTCGTTAAGTATATAACGTTAATATGTATGTGACATTACTACGTAATTTATTTGCTTGCAAGTCAAACCGCACCATAAAGTTTCTTTCTATGTTTGCGCTGATTAATAGTACTACTATTTAGTTTTATAACGCGAGAGTACGCCGAGATTCATAACATTTACGGTTGTTGTGATGGAAATTCAGTAATAGCTGCTCGATAATGTGGAATGAGATTTCCAAATCGACGACTACCAGACCGACGAGTTTTCTACTGAGTGTAACTGCCTATGTAATCACGGAACTTTTTCAAAACCGTCGCCTCTACTGAACGTCCGAAACACATTGAGAAAAGTGTTTTCTAAGGCCAAGAAAGTTGACTTTCTTACATTCATTTTCTTCAGAAAAGTAAGTTCTTTCATGGAACAAGAATACTTATTTGACACAAGACGATGACTTTTCTTCGCAACAGTAAATATTTTTCTTAAAAAATCTCTAAGGTCAAGCAAAAAATTTCTTGATTTTAAACTTTTAGTTATCGTTCACCGTATAAGTAGTACCTATATTGACGCGGAGCGATTGAATGGAGAGTTATTTGGTTCAAGAAAATATATCTTTAGATTTCCAAGAAAATGAAATATTTCACAGAAAACAATACTTTCTTGCTTATATAGGAGTAAGTCTTACTTGCTCTTAGTAAACACTTTTCTGTGTGCAGCAAGTACTGAACAATGAGATAATACTGAGAGGATTTGATAATAATCCTGACTTGTTTGTCGTGTATCTACACAATTTAAGATACGAGTGATTCAAGGACTGTGGGCTCGTAATAAACAGATATAACATGCGTTCTCGAAACACTTGTCCCGAATAATCAATCAAAGTTGTGGCGTTTGGTGATAGCTATGTTATATCTGTTTAATTTAATATATCACAAATGCAAGTTTCAAGAAGACTAAACGTAATGACTTATGCCCATATCATATCCAGATTTTCCTAGTTGTATAGAATTTTGCTGGTGGATTACTCAAAATCGGCATCTTTTTTCTTTACAACCTTACCCACCTCCATTACGACTGGGGGTCGGCTCATACACGAAGGCAAGGTCACAAACGGTAGATTCCATAGCATTTTGTGGCACATATTGCAACGGGGAAAGTACCTCGCATATCCGGGGGTGGAGCGCTTAAAAAAGAATTGCAGAATTGTATTGAAGATGTTCGGTATTGAATAGAAAACCCACCAATAAAATCCATTGCGAAACCATTGCAAGAAGTTCAATTATCAGTTAGAACATGCCACACTGTTCTTAACAAAGATATAAAATTATGTCGATTCAATGAGTGCTCGGTCCTGTTGAGTATAATTAAACATGGTCAATTTTAACACCTAAGTATTTCTTGGCGTATACATGTATACTCAGGGGCGCTATATTAAAAAAATTAAAAATATTGCTTATTAATTGACAGTTGGAAAATACATTATATAAACATGCTCGATACTTACCACATTCAATGCAGAAGATATTTTAGAGCGGGCTCACTTAATCGTCCAATGGTAAATACAGTGCGTAAATCTTTTCTTATGATTTAAATTAAATGCAAAATTGCATAAGCCACGCCAAGATATGGTTAGCAAATTACTAAGTTTAATTATAATAGAAGAACCGAGTACTTCCAATGTTTCTTGAGTAACTTCAATAACGATGATGTTTTTAAGAAATGTTTCTTTACTGATAAGGCTCATCGTTCGAGATATTTAGATAAAAATAGACAAAATACAAGAATATATATGATCGACAGAAAATTCTCATAAATTTGTGGAAACACCAAAAAATTGCTCTTTGGCTTGCGTTGTCAAGAAGGCGAATCATTGCACCCACTTTTTTAATGGATTAATAAATGCTAAAAGATACCGAAATTAGTTATTAGAACCCCTTATTAATCAGTTAGATGATAAAGAATTTACAGAAGGATTTTTCCAACAAGACAATGCTCCAGCACATACGACTAAACAAACGCTTGCTCGTTTGGAAGAGTTCTTTGATAATCGAATAGTGCATTTTCTTTCAAGGTCTTCAGATCTTACAATTTTGAATGACTGAATTTTTTCCGCACATGAAAAACACGATTTTTAGAACACCACAACATACACAAGTTTTTTTCTCTCTCTGGCCTAAACGCGAATCATACATTCCTAGACAGGAAAGTGCGAAACACAGCACATTGTGTAATACTGAAAATGTGTAAATACCTCCGATACATATTAAACTAGGATTCATAAATTAAAATTTCGTTAAAGCAATGGACAATACTTCTGGTTTCATGTACTTAAAACAGAAGTTAGCGACTAAAATTAGCGACGCAAAAATTAAAGAACCAATAATTTTAGGGTTACAAATATGATCATCAACGACGAAATATTTGAGGAAGTATTAAATCCACTGAAGAATCCAGCTTGACAAGCATTCAAAAATATTACGGGTTTTTGTAAAATTGAAAGGCGGAAAATTCATCGATCTTATAACGTTTGGGTTGTAATATGTCCTTTTTGCACTCGCACCTAGATTTCGTATAGGAAAATTTTTAGCGCAGTG
Source organism: Holotrichia oblita (assembly GCA_023690525.1). Classification (NCBI taxonomy): domain Eukaryota; kingdom Metazoa; phylum Arthropoda; class Insecta; order Coleoptera; family Scarabaeidae; genus Holotrichia; species Holotrichia oblita. Next base: position 171,121,604 of record CM043015.1, on the reverse strand, counting down.
AGTAATGAACAAGGGGAATATTTGTATCAAGAGATGTTAGTTATGGAAAAGAGGTATCAAGGCAAATGGTTCCTAATATGATGGCCAATTATGTTTGGATCATTAACAGGGACGCTTCACAGGCTAAGTTTAGTACAAAATCCTTATTTATTACTTTCTGAATGAGTTAGAATGTTTGTAGTTAAGAATGTAGAAAGTATTAAGATATTGGAAATTATAAATGCCTTTTTCGAAAATCGTGCACAATTGAAAGAAACCGATATCATATTTGAAAAAAGAGCAAATACTATTAGTCACATATTTTTCCTCCTCAGTATTATATTTGCGGCGTAGTATGGAAGATCTTGTATACTAAACATCATCAGATAGTGTTGGAGATTTTAGGAAGCGCATTTTTCAGCCAGTAGAAGTATTTCAAGAGCAGCACTACTCATTTTTAATAATTAAAAAGAAACTAAAACAAAAACACATTGGATTTCCTGTAATTAATTAATAAATAATAATTAAAACTCTCTGTTTTGAAAATGGTTTATTTTAGAGTTTAACTTTATAAACTATTTAACTATATTTGGCCTATAGATTACGATACAAGTTGTGATCTTATTTCGTGGCATATTTTGTATAGAGCGATGTCATGTGGCGCGGTCATTGAACAGAAAGTTTTAGCTACAAAAATTGCATGATGTACGGTTTGAGAGGTTATGGAGATGCAGAAATTATTGCACCTGTCGTGTAGGCTGCATTTTTCTGCAAAACTTACATATTTCTAGCCTTTCAGATTTTGTTTCTCTTAATTTACATATCAATTTTATATTAGTATGCTGTTTGAATTACGACATTCAGTTGAACTTTTAAGTGCATCCTAACTCAAATGGTAATTAACACAATATTACATGATTAATCAATTTGTTGCCATATCATAATTTTACTGAAGAACACTGCTGGGATGGTCATTTAAAATATGAATAAAGTATTTTGGAATCTTCAGATCTATGATTTTCAGCTGATTTCAAGCTGAACTACTTGTGCTTAGCGAGCTTTTTTCAGAAATATTAAAAGTGTCGTTAAACCAACTCAGCAACAGTAACTGTATTTGCCTAATCCATTTTATTATAAGGGTTATTATAACTATGTATGCTAATGGCTTAGAAAGTTCAGTATTTATATTTGCGCACTAATTCCACCGCTTAAGGGTGTGTTTATCAATGTGAGGATAAAAGTGTTAGTAACTGACAGATATTGCTAACTGGCAGATAAAATTTAGCAACTGCAATGCTTTATCTTGCAGATAACTGCTATTTAACACTCAATAAATGTTTTATTGTAATTATCTTACGAATAAAATGTTATCTGCAAGTTAATTTATTTATCCTCACATTAATAAACCCACCCTAAGTTGAATAAACAATTTGTTTTAGTTCAAGTTGATTGTATTTTCAACTATCAATCTTGACGCAGGATACGAAAATAAAAGAGCTAATCGTTAGTATTGCGTAATTCCTACTCTTATTTACGTGATACAGTTCTACAAACTCAACACAAATACATACATACGTAGCCGTATTTTCGAGTGGTAAACCGTATTTTCAAATTTTATCTGTTATTACGATCGTGCTTTCTATTTCATTTTAATGTATATTTTCTTACTACGTCTGGATGTACATAAACGGGCATAGCCATACCACAAAACCACCTACGATAACTACAAATCACGTCCAATAAACCATAAACAGCGATGACACGTGTTATTATATCCAAAATTATCCAAACAATTTTTGATTTACTATAATTATATTGCGGTAAAACTATCCACGTATTATTTGGATGTGGATAATTAAGTACTATCACACAATATATCATTATATCATATTATAGCATGTTGCCCGTGAAGTATATGATCCCAGGATCATTATTTGCGCACATAGAAATATTTAAAGCTACATCAAACGTGATCTCCGGCGGTGGTAGATTAATAGATATTTATTTTAAAAGATAATGAATGTAAGATAATATAAAATTACTGATATTAGATTTCGTAAAATTAGTTAGAGAATGATAGTGATTAGAATTTCTTAATTCTAACTTAGGTTGTGGTGTCACCTTTTTTCCTTTAAACTGAAAGTAATATTTGTTCATTAATTGTTACTAACACTTTGTTAGTGTTCAATATACGGGCGTTCCCTTTTCGTGCGTTCCACAAAAGTTTCCCCTTTTGTAGATGGAAACTGAATGTGCTTTTGAATTCCCGTTTCCTGTGTCAATTTTATATTTTATGGGAAACATGGAAAAATAAAACAAAATTTGCTGATTCAGCAGTTTAATATCAAATTAAAAGAAATGTAAATCTTGAAGCACATGCATAATATTTAAATGGATATAATATAAGAAAGCAGTACATGTATTAAAAAGTATAAAATAAAGTATAAAGAAGTGCCTTTAACTCTATGTAGAGTAACGTTTATCTAGTTTCTATATTATTCAATATGTACTTAATTAAAATTAAAAGTAAATCTATTGATAATTTTATGTATTATGTATTTCAGCTTGTTACCTACAACTATTTTTAACCGCCTGTCTAACTCTTTGTATTTTCGTGCCCCTTTCAACTATATTCGGACTTTTGCTGAGTCTCTTGTACCATCTTTCTACAGAATTTGTAGTCCGATGCTGTTCTCGATCGAAAATCCATAGTTAGCGAGAATTATCGATTCATTCGTCAACAAAATAATGGTTAAATTTAACAATGGCTTCATCGGTAGGAGAATTTTCCACTATTCATAGCCACTCATCTGTAATTTTATCTTTTGGCAGATGAGCTAATGCAACACACTTCCTTATGTGTTTTTTTCTTATAAAACTTTATTGGGCCTAAATCTTATACTTTACGTCAAAGAGCTTGATTACAATGAAAGTTATATCTTTTTATTATTGTAACCGGAAAAACTTCTTTTAAAGCATTAATTGCGGCAACTTCAAAATCAAAAATACATTTTTTTGGTAAAAAATTCTTGATTTCGTCTTTTTAATGAGAAGAAAAATCGTTTATGCATCTCCTCCTTTTTGTCGGGCAGCGGGGCATATACAGCAGAAATGATGTTTGTTCTCTCTTCTTACTCCCAATCTCCAAGTGCATTGTATATAATTGGCAAAAAAAAACGAACTACAGCATTTAAAAGTTTCATCAAGTAGGAAGTAAGAACCTGCCCCTAATCCTACCTTCCATACTATCGAGATCATCCAAACCTCTATCCCCAGCAATCATCATCTCTTGTCTATATATTAGTGATACTGGAGTCGCTTCTTCTCTTGCTCTTTTTTTGGCTTTATATAAATACTTTACTCGACTTTATTTTTTGCAATATTTGTTATGACTTTTCTTTAATGAACGAAAGAAGAAGAACGAAGAAAGAACAAGAAAACGAAGTGAATCGACGCTTTTATGAAATTGCTTCATTTCCTAGGATAATAAATGCTATAAACTAACACTAAACACTTTAACCCACAAAACACCAAACAAGTTTTAACTAAAACACCGACGCGTTTCAACAGCAATGCTGTCATTATCAAGGCGATAATAAAACTAAATTAAAATAAAATCTATAAAAACAGGTAACCTAAATGTTATGCACGGTAAATCCGATACGCATCATTAATTTCCGATTAACGAAAACAATGACGAATGCGGTATATGTCCATTGTCATAGTTCATTACACATGACTTATTTTTATATATTTCTAAACTTTCGAAAACATTTAGAAACTTACAATTGTTTATTTGTCTAATTAATTTAACATTCGTATGATCGATGTGATCTGCTTCAAAAATGTGTTGGGCAACGCTCGATTTCTCAATTCTATTAAATCTAAGATTAGCCATATGGTCTTTGAATCTAGTTGAGACTGCTCTCCTGGTTTGCCCAATATATTTTTGATTACAATCTTTACAATGATTTTGTAAATACGTGACTTTTCTAGAGGTTGTATTTTATCTTTAGGGTTACCGATGAGACTTCGTAAACTAGTCCCAGAACTGTAAACTATTCTGAGATCTAGTTCTTTGAAGATTTTACTCAAACCTTTAGTGATAAAGGGAGCGTAAGGCAGGGTCACAACGGGTGAAGCTTTAACATCGTCTCGAAAAGTCGTAGATTCTTTCACAGTTTTCTTATAATTAAACTCCTAATTAACTTATAGATATGCTGAGGCTGGAAACCATTACACTTGGCCGCATCTTTTATAATTTTATGCTCTTTCTCATACCTCGCCTTGTTCAAAGGAAAAGTGAGAAGTCTGTGAACCAAAAAATTCAGGCTTGCCATTTTGTGTTGAACACAATGACGGGAATCTGAAGGAATGTAGCGAAGTGTACTGGTTTCCTTTCTATACACGTCAAACTCTAATCTATTGTTATTTCTAATTACTAAAGTATCTAGAAAGGGTAGCTGACCGTTTTCTTCTCTTTCACCAGTGAACTTTATTGTTTCGAACCGATTATTTAATCTATTGAGAAAATCGTCAATATTACATTTTTTAGTGTCAAATATAGCGCTATATTTGCAGAAGATACATTCTTCGTTGATGTTATTAATTTGTATTGGTTATCAGCAAACTTTTGTTGGTCTTCTTCTTTCTGTTGTCCTACTTTTTTCTGAAAACAATGGCGCTCCGATATACATTGGAATTGGAACATTAACATCGATTTATCCGCGGAGAAAATTGTAGCTCTCTTACATGCTGATGTCTTTTCATTCACTTTCACCAACAAATCTAAAGTTAATCACTTGACATAACTTGAAACAAACAATATAATTCCATTTATTTGAATATACAATGGATTATTATAGCTTCGGCTATTTCAGGCCATCTCACATTTTGATGGGTTAGAAAAAGGAATTGAAAAACATAAACATTGTAGTTCTATTTCAAATCCAGACTTCAGTTGTAGTTTTATTTGAAACCAAATGAAGAAACTGGGCATTAGATGTCTTTGTTACTGGCGATGTAGTGGATAAGTAGAGCTCAGGTTATTAGTTCGTAATTTTCCTACTTACACTTTATTGGTTACATCAAGAGGGTTTACGTCCCAAAAAATTATAACACCAATGTAGTGATTGGAAAATACTAAACGCCAACCATGTACACATACAAATCTGTCTGGAATATAAGGCATTGGGAATTATTGCAGAAGCCAAACAATAATTTTTTTCTCATATTAATAATTCATATCAAAGAACTAGACTCATCACCACAACATGGTTGTGTTAAAGTTTAATAAAACTAATAATACTTTTAAAGAAGATTATAGTACGAGGAAAGCGAAAACGCAGTATAAAAATAGAAAATAGAATGATCTTGCATGAAATACGACTCGTCAACCCCACTACAGACGAAAACCTTCTGGTGGGTGTCGAATGTCAGAAGCTACGATGGGAAGGATCAAAAAATAATGTCTACCGAAAACTATGAATAATGCCGCAACACCGAATAAAAATAACGATATGACTCATCAAAAAAATATGATGTGTTTATTTGAAAATTTTCATATGGTGCCCATGATTACAGAAGGTGGTGTGCAGTTCAATCAAGGCAAAGGCTGATATTAATTAAACTAATATTTTTTTGTATCAGCAAAACGACGTATATCATGAAGTAATTGAATAGTTCATGACTCTGAGATGGCCATTCTAACGTCGAGATCCCATTCATCAATTTCCATCCTGTCTAACGCTTACTGCGATGCTTCGGATCATTGTCCTCTTGTAGAATCCACTGGTTGTTGTTATCTCCAAACCACTTTCTTATAGATGGAATGAGACCCTTTTGATATAATTCGACCATCCGTTCTGTATTCAGGACAATGAGCCGAACCATCGCAGTAGGCCTTGTACAGAATGGAAATTGATGAATCGGATCTCGACGTTAAAATGGCCATCCCAGAGTCCGGATGCAAATCCTATAGAAAATGTGTGGGCAATAATGAAGCAGAAGTTTCAATGTAAACGTTCCTACACGACAAAGCAATTGTCGAGGAACCTCAGGCAGATATGGCGATTCCTATTCACCACTGCCGAAAACTTGGTTGCGAGCATGGAGCGTCGCTGCCAAGCGATTATCGACAACGATGGAGACTGGACCCCATACTGGGTACAATGCGTATTAGGGATTACAATGTATTACATTGTACATACCTCTATATACATGTTTGGAGTTTAGTGTTATTTTAATGTGTTCTCTTCTTTTACAGACTGTATAAATGCTATGCTTCTATCAATAAAAAATGTCAGTAACCTGTTGTTACAATCTTTTTCTATACAAGATTTTTCTTGCTAGTATGTATATACATATAAATTGAATTCCGAAAAGTGATTTTATTATTGAACAGGTTGGTAGTTTATTAATTAGGTAAATTTCAGTCATACACATGCTTAGATGTGGATTTTAAATTAAATATATGAATTCGTTAATTCTGTACTGTGAGCTTTGGACCGCTAAAATAGCTGCCCTGGTCGTAACCTAAATGTTGGGTGTTAAATTAGCGCAATGCTGTGGCGTCGCGATATTGTTTTCACTAGGGAATTAGCGTGAACGCGAAGAAAACGAGGTGTACGATGGCGACAACGAGAAGAAGAGGTACAAGAAGAAGTCTTCACGAATATACACACTTATACATACGGAAAATACACCGGTTGACCAAACCGACCGCGTGGTTCCTCTATATGAGTGCGCAAGCGTGCATCACCACGCTGTTTTGATTCTTGCACGAGTACCTCGAGCACACGCTGATTGCCAGCGACATACAGAAGACGTATTGTTGATTATCAATCAGCCACCTACGCGAGCGTCTACTCGTAACCGCGCCGAAAACGCGTAATTTTGTTGACGGTACTCAAAGCGATCCTCTCGGGTTAAGAGCCTGGATCCCCCGCTTAATGCTGGTGCGCGAGGTGTCAAGTCTGTCAGATGTCCGTTGTACCTTCCTAATTTACTCAGTGAAGTGTAATGGAATAATTAAAGTGTATTTGATGCACGAAATTTTTCATGGATACTGAACCAATTAATCTTGATTGATGCACATGCTGTTAAGTGACAAAAGGATTCCTATAATTCGGATTTTTTAAGAACAATTCGTATGTGGGTATTATTAATCGTTAAAGCTAAGCCGGCTTATTTAATTTCATAGAAATCCGTAATCCCTGAAATTTGATGCAATAAAAATTTTATGTAAAAGATTATTCAAAATTTTAATAGATTCTATACCACCCACGAAGGTATTTTTGAATTACCTAAAGTTTATATTGTGACATTTTAATGTTAGTTTAAAATGACTTATTGAATCATAAATTCATCAGGAATTACTATAAAATTTTTATGTTCATACACCGCATTACCATGTAAAATAAACAGAATATGGAATTTACCTCAAGATTTAATTCCAAGTTGTGTCATAGTGTCATAATAATAATAATAAATAACGTGTGTCTAATAGCAATAATTACATTAATACAACCATGTGATTTTAAAAGGGAAACCATTTAACAGTTTCACGGGTATAGTTATTACCTACCATGGAGATAAATCTGATTTGTGTTGAAGTGCTAAAGTTGTTCATAATTGTGTGTCTGGTTAGAAAGTGAAGTATAATCACTGAAAAATTTGATGGTGTGAGGTGAACTAAAGATCGTAAGAGACGATGCATTCAGCATGCTGTTACCTGATGAGACGTACGAGCAGAGTGCCGTTGCGGCCGGTCATCTGCTGGCGGTGCTGCGGGTGTACGACGATTTCCTGGCCAGATACCGTATTCGGCCGGAGTTTTTCTGCAGGTAGGTCTGTAGACGATGAAACTGTGCTATCGTGTGCTGCTCCCACCTTTGGTAAGGGCGCGCGCATTATATATTACACAAAAACGAATTAATTCGCGTTTTTCTGCGAAAAGCGTGTACCGGAACCAGTTATTTTATGCGGTGGAGACATACTTTCGTTTGTTTGACAGGCGACATAATGTCCAGGCGTAGCAAAAAATGATGTATAATCTTGAGTTGTTAAAAATAGTTTTATGTTGCTGTTCTGATGTGTCTTTGAGTCAAGTACAAAGTTTTGTTATTATTATATTATTTTCAGAAGAAATAACACATTCGGACACTTTGATTCTCATACGATTTGTATCGCTATATTTTAACCGATTTAACCGTGAAGGTGATCAATAAAGCCTAGAATGTCTAATAAAAAAATCATTTTATAAGTAATACAGATAAATAGATAGATTCATTAGGGTTCAGATCACATACGTGTGTAACAACATATACATTACAGTAACATATATACAACACAGTAAATATAATAACAGTTACAATTATTTAAAGTAGAAGAAATTTATCAATCGAAGTGTACTAAGTTCTATGTTGTCTATTAATCATAGATTGTTTCGTAGAGATACTTTGGCAATTGTTATACATAAAAACATATTTGTATTATTTCACGTTTGTGGATCGCGTATTTTTGTAATCCTATATTAAAAGAATTATTTGTAAAGCATTTTTCTTCGACGGTCATTAGAATTGGCGACGTGGATGTGACAAATGTAAAGTGTGCCAAAAGATTCAAATTGGACGTAAATATATATTGTTATGTTATTTCGGTATTAATCAAAATTAGTTAAAATATTATATTAAGCACTGTAAATTTAGGAATGACATTGTTAAAATTACACGTACAACGTACATACATGTTACCACGATTTGAAAAATAATAATAATAAAACAAAATAAGGAGCTGAAGAAAAACCAAGAGAAGTGGATATTTTATTTTTTTTTTAAGTGGATTGAAGGACAAAAAGTTAAGGTTAAGAAAAATAAGTTCTTTGAAAAAGAAGAAAAACATTAAAAAGATAGAAAGTGAAAAGTTTGAAAAAGAAGATTGAAATTAGAGAGACAGGTGAAGGAAAAACGCTTGATGATTGAAAAGATTTAGAAAGATTGAAAAGCAAGAAAGGAAAAGGAGAAAGAAAAGAGGAAAAGAAGAAAAGATTCCAAGCAAGGGGAAAGAAAAGAGACAAAGTTTCAAAGGTAGGGAGAGGACCTGAAGTTGGGAAGAAGGCGTATTTGTAATAATTTATTATACAACATATATACATATTACACACGTATTAAGGTAAGAGAGGATGGGATTAAATTAACTTGTAAAGTGTTTAATATATAAATTATTTTCCTTTGATTTGATTTGTGACATAACAATATATAGGCCCTATAATAGAGATTGTCAGAGTTTAGATTTGATCGAAATGAATGTTGTAATTCCAACTTTAATTAATAATAGACCTGTATTGATGGAACTTGACTATTTCCCTTATTTCTGATAAAGTTTATGGATAACGCTTTAAGGATTGTTTATTAAAAGAAATTATTGTGCGTTAAAAATCGTACAACGTTGCAGTTATTATATCTGAAGATGAAATTTAGGTATCAATCAGATGTAACATTATTGTTATAGGGAATTATAGGCTGATGGTTGAGAATGGGTCAATGTGTTTGATGGGTAGAGATATGAAGGGTGAATTTGATTTAAACATTGAATTTTCGATATTCGCTAATAGAAATAATGTTAGTTTTAACTGTGTCAACATTTTTTAAAAGAATTTGAACATCTCTTTAAAGACGAATTAGGTCTTTTTATATATGAAAAGGTCGAATTTAAAATGGACGCCGATATTAAGCCAATATTCTATAAATCAGATCCAATTTCTTAAACAAGCGATTGACAAGCAATTGGATGACAGAGAAAAGAAAAATGTTATCACTAAAGTAGAAAATGCAGCTTGGGAAACTCCATTAGTACGAATCATCACAGATAATGATTATGATGCTATTTAAAACAGGAGAAGCAAAAATTATTGGTTTTTCAGAACTATCTGGAAATACATGTGATAATAGACCTACCATCCCACCTTTTTATACACCACAAAAGAAGGGAAACAATCTACTAATCATAGATTGTTTTGTGGAGATATTTTGGCAATTGTTACATATAAACACATTTTTCATATTATTTCACGTATTTTTGTAATCCTATATTAAAGAATTTGTACAATTGCATTATTCTTTGATGGATATTATACAAAGGAGAGAAAACGTCAGTTTTAAATTTCGACGATTAAACATAGTTGTAACTCATCTGGTAAATAATTAAATCAATGAACACCTACGTGCTTTTTGAATTAGTTTATTTTTCGGGTCTCTGAAAAGATCTTTTTCTCAGGTATCATCGTTGTGGATCGTTACACCTAGAATTTCTTGAAACTATATGTTTATTTATAAATATATTACATAACTCAATAATTAAATAGTAGGTAATAGGTACTTCAAATTGTACAAACATATATAGGCTGGTCCATTTAAAGTGTAACACTGTAATATCTTCGAAACAGTTAGTGACACAAGACACAAAGGTCACAGCAAGGTCAACTCTTTTTTTTCAAATAGCATATGGTATTTTTTTGTCAAATTCTAAAAGAACAATAAGTTGTGAATAGAAAAATAAAAGTCAGTGCAGCAAATGTTTTTTATTTGTTTGTTAAATGTAAAAGTAGAAAATAAATGTTAATAGTAGCTATAAATTGTTTACATAAGGTAAAGAGTGGAACAAAGCAGACGGCTATCGAAGTAGATGTTCAAATTGGCGGCCACCAGCCCCATGTACTCGCGCAGAAGAATCGCTGTATTTATTTTAAGTGTACAATATCGACTTGTTGTATATGATACGGAACCAACAACATCAGGAAACATGCAGCAGAGAATAAGACATGCATGTGCAGACATTTCTGAAGACATGTTACTGCATAGAGATTTTTTGCGCGAATACAGAAGTGCATTGAGGTTGGTGGCCGCTAATTTGAACATTTAATTCGATAGCCGTCTGCTTTTTTCCACTGTTTACCTTATGTAAACAATTTGTAGTTACTATTAACATTTTTTCGAAATATTTCGATTAATATTAATTTGAAGTCATATGTGGTTTACTATTTTTGTATTCACAACTTATTGCTCTTTTAGAATTTGATAAAAAAATACCATATGCTATTTGAAAAAAAAAGAGTTAACCTTGCTATGATCTTTGTGTATTTCTTTATAGTGACAACAGTAGCGACATCGAATGAGCTGCTTCATATAGTTAAACTTTTGTTTAATACTTTTCTTCATAAAACTAATTGTTTCGAAAATATTACAGTGTTACACTTTAAATGGACCACCCTGTATAGAATGATCTACAGGGATATGTCGATTTTATATTAGCTATACAGAGAATTGAAAAAGGGTATTAAATAGTGAACATATCTTAGATTTCTGTTTTCCTCAAATACAATTAGGTTGCTCAAGGACTTCCGCAGAGTTATCCCATGTGCAAGTTTTGTACTTGAGTAAAGTAGAGAGCTAGAATATGATCACTATTTAATGTCGTTTTTAAATTTCTGATTTGATAACACGCAGTATTAAGTTTTGCTATAATATCATAATAATGGCGTTTCCACGTTAATATACTATTAATATTAACTCTTACCAAGTTAGTTCGAGTCTTTTTCTGTAGTCTAACATTAAACTAAGATTATTGTTAGGTTTATATTTCACTCGGAATGCAGTGAAAACCATCAGGTATGATTTGTTTAAATTGAGGTCCAAGTCATTGCGTTCGAACCATTCACTCAGATCGCGTTGATTTAATATATCTTGTAAATCTAATGAATTTGTCGTTGTGATTTGAACTGATGACGAATCGTCAGCATAAATAAACAAACAATTATTCAAAAATAATGCAATACCGTTTATAAATAATATAAACAGTAGTGCCTCCAGTATGAACAGGAAAATAGAGAAAACTGTAAGTTTTTACAAGATTTTCAGGACATGTATAGCTCAGGTTCACTGTGATCTGTTAGCCGAACGTTAATTTCTATCGATAGCAGTTACAACTTCATTTATAAAATTTGTAATGGAAACTATGGTTGAACGTCTTTTCCTAAAACCGCGTGGGCTATTTGATAGAATATTGCTTTTTCTTCTAAGTGGGGCAAATGTGTGAAAAACATAGCATATTCAAAAATTATTGAAAAACTAGAGCTTAATGAGTGTTTTGAATCATCCAGAATGCTGAATAAGACTAACATGCAGCAAACGGCTGCAGTGGACTGCTTCAATTTTCAATTTCAACCCTTTAATGTAATAAATAAATACTAACGCACTGGCGTTTCGTTGCTTTCAATTGAAGGAAAATTGGACGTACTTTTACGTAATATACTTTATTTTAAAAACAGGAACGAACAAGTTACGTATAATTATGTTGACATGTAAAAAAAACTTATTATTATAAAAAATTAAAAATTGAATAGCAACCAATAAAAGGGCACATTGTGGTTGCTAACAAGCACCTCGCCTTGAAACCAGAGATTCAACCAAAGGTTTCAACAATACAAGAGAAAAATAATAAAAATAAAATGAGTATACATGTATATAAGCAAAAACTAATCTGTAACGTCACTTGGTAATGTGCATAAACGATGTACAGATCGACGCACTCTATTTCCATTAGGTAACTGAATAGAAGCAGATCTAAGGACTCCATCTTTACTGCGGTGAAGCTCGGTAATTCTGCCTAATGTCCATTGTAGAGGCGGTGCATTCTCGTCTTGAATTAACACTACAGAATCGACTTTAACCACATCAGGCAAATGTTGAAACCACTTGTTCCGCCTTTGCAAATCTGCTACTACTTCCTTACTCCATCGACGCCAAAAATGCTCCATTAACTGTTGAGCTCGCTGATAAGTTGTAAGGCGGTTCTGCATTATATTCGATACATCGCTTTCAGGTAAAACTCTTAAAGAACGCCCAATGAGGAAATGACCGGGAGTTAAAGGAATAGGGTCCTTGGGGTCAGAGCTGATATAGGATAGAGGTCGTGAATTCAATACAGCTTCAATCATAACTAATGTCGTATAAAAATCTTCAAAAACTAAGTTTGCGTTAGCTAAAATTCTTTTCAAATGATATTTTACACATTTCACACCACTTTCCCACATGCCACCTTCATGAGGTGACCGTGGAGTAATAAATTTCCAATCAATAGATTGATTGATCAAAAATGGTATAAACATATTTGATGAGTCACTGTTATGCAATAAATTATAAAGTGAATCTAACTTATTTTTTGCACTGCGAAAAGTTGTAGCATTATCACTAAAAATGCAGTGAGGTTTCCCTCGACGTGCAATAAACCGCTTTAAAGTGCTAATAAAAGCTTCCGTTGTAGCAGAAGTAACCAATTCTAAGTGAATAGTTCGTGTAGTCAAACACACAAAAACACAAATATAAGCTTTATATAATTTAGCGCCCCTAGTGCGTCTATCCTTAATGAGAACAGGACCAGCATAGTCCAGGCCAGTGTTATAGAAAGGATAAACTCGTTGCAATCGAGCACTAGGCAAGTCGCTCATAAATGGATGTTGTACTACTGGTTTGGCCTTAAAACAAGTCACACAACTTCTAATAAATTTCTTTACAGAATTTCTACCATTGATAAGCCAATACTTTTCGCGAATATTGTACAACAATTGTTGAGCACCGCAGTGCAATAACTCACGGTGATATTTATCGATTATTAAATTGGTGAATTTATGATTCTTGGGCAGTAATAATGGAAATTTCTTTTCAAAAGCAAAATCAGAATATTTAAGTCTACCACCAACACGAATGCAACCGTTAGCATCGAGAAAAGGGTTAAGAGCTTGTATACTGGAATTCTTAATCGCTTTATTAGCAGCGAGACATTTGATTTCTTGATAAAAAGAATGCCGTTGGCACAAGAGTACTAACCGCAATGTGGAGTTTTCTAATTCGGAAATAGTTAACCTGCCAAATATCTTATCTTTAGCTTTTAAGTTTGAAATCAAGCGCAATACATATGCGAAAATTCTTTGTAACCTTCCAAATGTGGAATATTTAGAGAAAAGCGAATTAGAAAATAACGCATCTGAATGAATAGTAGATATATTAGATACGATACTTTTGGCTTTGCTTTCCAAAGATTCATTCGGATTAATATGAAAATCTAAGTGATCCCAAGTGGATTCGTGGGAAGCTAAGAATGGTGGACCAGTATACCAAAAAGAGTACGGATTTTGAAGATCGGTTAACTGAGCACCGCGTGAAACAATATCCGCAGGATTATTACAACTTTTTACATAGCGCCAAATCTTAACATCGGTTAATTCTTGAATAACAGCTATTCTATTACCTACATAAACCTTGTATTTGTTTGGATAAGAATTAATCCAATTCAAAACTATTTGAGAGTCAGTCCAAAGAACAATACGATGAAACCTTAATTTCATTGTACCGATTACCTTCTGAGTCAATTCGCTAAGCATGACTGCAGCGCAGAGTTCTAGCCTAGGAATTGTAATGGTGCGCAAAGGTGCGACACGCGATTTGGAAGTTAGTAAATTGGTAAATATACGACCATCAGAAGTGATGCATCGCGCATATAGACAAACCCCATATGCCACAGAACTAGCGCCAGAAAATCCATGCAGTTGAATTTCTGCATAAGATGAAAAAAGACAACGTGGAACTTTAAGTTCATGCAAACATTGAAATTGAGCTTCAAGCTTTGTCCATTCTGCTTCTATGTCTGCGGGAACGGGATCGTCCCAATCCAGACGCAATTGCCACAAAGCTTGGACTAAAAGTTTGCCTCTTACCGTTAGAGGTGTAACCAAACCTAAAGGATCAAAAATTTTTGATACAGATGCGAGAATACTGCGCTTCGTAGCTTTAGAAGACCGCACTGGAAATTCAGCCTTGCAAAATAACAGATCCTTTTCGGAGTCCCAATGGAGACCAAGCATTTTGGAATCTGTTCTTTCGCCGATCGGAATTGTCGAGAAGTCGATGTTTTCGGCGAATGATTGATTAAGAACTTCCAATTTGTTAGATAGGAATTTTCTAATAATTAAGCCATAAGAAGCGAGAATTGAAGAAATTTCGCGCTTAATTTGAAGCGCATGCTCTATAGAATTTGTACTGTATAAGAGATCATCCATGTAAAAATCTGTGCATATAACATCAGCTGCTTCTGGGAAGGATATCTTTATGTAGATTGGCAACATAACGCAAACATCTGGTGGCTAAAAAGCTGGCTGAAGCCGTGCCGTATGTGAGGGTATTCAAATGATACGTATGTAGAGGTTCAGTAGGATTAGTTCTCCACAAAATATTCTGAAACTTCGTTTCCGAAGGCCTGACATTAATCATACGATACATTTTGGCTATATCGCCACAAAGAGCTACCTCGTGTGAACGAAATCTGAGTAAAATATCAAACAGATTATCCTGAACTTGAGGTCCGACTAACTGAGTATCATTAACAGAAACGCCTGAGGAGGATTTACAACTAGCATCAAAAACCACACGAAGCTTCGTAGTTAATGACGACTCTTTTATTACAGCATGATGAGGAATATATTGGAGAGGAATATCAGCTGTATTAATTGGACCGTCGTACGTATTTATAACACTTGATTTTGTAAATGAGGTATCAGAAGAGAATGGCTCCCTTGAAACCTTTGTCATATGACCCATATTCTCATATTCGGACATAAATTCAGAATACTGCTTCAGTAAACGAGAATCCTTATGAAGACGTTTTTCTAAATTCAAAAAACGACGATGTGCAATACTTTTAGACTCTCCAAGTGAAGCTAACTCTTTATTAAATGGAATGGAGACCATACAATGACCAGTATCATCAATTTTAACTGTATCCAAGAAATAATTTTCGCAAAATCTCTCTTTTGATGACAGAGACGATAACTTGGAAGGAGGTTTGATACTATCTATTTCCCAAAACTTAATCAAATTTTGATTTAATTCTCTCAGAGATGGGTCCCCTTTCAAAAGACAACAGTTCGTAGAGAGGGCTAGATTACTCAACAACGATACTTTAGGCAAGCAGCAAGTAGGTAAATGACCTATGGCTACCCATCCTAGCAAAGTATTCTGTAATATCGGCTTAGACTTCCCCAACGAAATCCTGTCAGGTAACATAATACTAAAGAATGTGGGAGAACCTATAAGAATGTCGATATTGCTTGATTTGTTGAAATCTGAATCGGCTAACCTAATATGATTAGGCAACTTTAGCGCTCTCTTGTCAAACGAAATGCGAGGTAAAGGATTTGCGATTTTAGGTATCACCAAACATTTTAACTTTGTTTCATACCTACCAGTTGTTGATGAAATTTTCAAGGATGTATATTTAGAGCAAGCAGAAACGGAACAGTTTATACCATTAAGTTTAACGTCGATTGGTGAATAAGATAAACCTAATTTGTTACAAAGTTCTTCAGAAATAAAATTACTTTGTGAACCAGAATCGAGAAGTGCTCTCACTGTGATGCTACCATTATGTCCAGAAACTTTTAGTTGAACGGTAGGTAAAAGAATCTCGGAATTGTTGGAAAAGTTGCATACAACAGATGAATTGTCAGGTTCACAGTTCTCTCTGCGAAATGAATGATTACGTGTACGATTACCAGAAAGACTACCATTGCGCTCTTGGCGAAAACAGAGTAAATAATGATGTCTATCTTTACAATATTTGCAATTAACAGAAGATTTGCATTTTGCACGAGAGTGTAATAAACAAACAAAACAAATCTTTAAAGATTTAACCTTTTTGTACCGTGTTCTCACTGACATGCCCAAGAAAGAAGGACATTGAGGAATTGAATGTTCCTCTTTGCATATCAAACAAGATTTTTCAATAACTTGCGATAATGCGTGAGCGGTTCGAGGTGATCTTTTAACTATATCTGAAGTTTTACTAAATTGATTCTTACTCTGACTAATACGCGAATCACCAACAATATCGCAACGCGTCGAAAGAAAATCAATTGTTTCCTTTAAAGAAGGAATTTTCTTAGGAAAAGCCTTTGTGAACGCGTGTGAAGTGCGACTATCCGTTTTATTCTGCGCAACATAAGCCAGCATTGCAGCTTTATACTCTTGATCGTTGACCTTCTCATTCTCAATAGCTCTACAATGAGCAATAAATTTGTCATAAAATTCCCTTAATTGTGACTCTTTAACTAAAGCTGGTGCTTCAAATAATGATTCTAATTGACTGAATATTAATAATCTGCGATTATGAAAACGTTCTTTTAATAATTCCCTTGCAAGCTCGTAACTAGCCTCGGTAGATTGCATATCTTTAACTATTTGAGCTGCAGAACCAACTAAACAATTTTTTAAATATAAAAATTTCTCAATCGCTGACAGTTCACTATTTCTGTCAATCAATGCGTCAAAAGTGTCAATGAAACTCCTAAATTCGGTAGAATTGCCACCAAAGTTAGGTAAGGTAATTTTGGGAAGCTTGACATTCGCACGAGAATTCGAATTATCTACGGCGCTATTGATAGAATGCATACTTGCCGTTTTAATGTTCGATTCATTAGAATTTATCTCATCCTTTTGTAAAATACGTGCAGCGTCAGCCAATAATTTGATGTAATCTTGAGTGAATTCCGATAATGTCGGAAATTCATCGAGATACACATTTTTAACTGAACACTGCTCATAAATTTGACGATATTCGCCCAAAGTTTGCTTAACTAAGTCCATGTGTATTTTGATTTCATATATATCTGGAATAATTTCGCTATTTGACTTTATTTCGTCGACAATATTTTTAAAGGATGTAAATGTATCCATTACCGATTGAGCTCTTATAATGTAGATCTTGGCGTCATCGTTATATTTGCTCCTTTTAGGACCCATTTCGAAATCAAAATACAACAAGAACTTGAAATAATTGTATGTGCAATTAGAAAATTTTTAAAAAAGACGAGACTGATAAGAACTATGTATACATAAAAATAGTAAAACAGACGCACTAGAGGATAGCAAAAAATAACGCTACTATTACAGTAGGTACCTACGTGTTTTAAGCTACAAAAAAGAATGCCTTGATTATGACACACAAATGACTTGAACCGTCAAAAAGGAATTGCTCTACAAATATGCATATGTCAACAAAAAAAAAAACTATATTTGTGAGTGTGAAATGCGTATTTGTGTTTCTGAATATAAAAAACGTATGAAACTACACGCGAGAAATTATAAAAATTCACGACCCTTACGAAGTCGACAGCGAAAGGCTATAAGACTTACTGTGACGTAATGATTTATAGATAAGACGTAACTGCGTCCATTATCTTCATTCTTCTAAATTTTCCTTCCATTACACAAACGAAACATCCGGCTCGAAGGACCAAAATGTTTTGAATCATCCAGAATGCTGAATAAGACTAACATGCAGCAAACGGCTGCAGTGGACTGCTTCAATTTCCTGTAAGCAACGAAACGCCAGTGCATTAATATATATTTATTGCTTTGAAAATTGAAGCAGTCCACAAATATTCAGCATTCTGGATGATTCAAAACATTTTGATGCATATGTCAACAAAAAAAACTATATTTGTGAATGTGAAATGCGTATTTGTGTTTCTAAATATAAAAAACGTATGAAACTACACGCGAGAAATTATAAAAAAAAAATTCACGACCCTTCTAAAGTCGATAGCGAAAGGCTATAAGACTTACTGTGACGTAATGATTTATAGATAAGACATAACTGCGTCCATTATCTTCATTCTTCTAAATTTTCCTTCCATTACACAAACGAAACATCCGGCTCGAAGGACCAAAATGTTTTGAATATCCAGAATGCTGAATAAGCTGACATGCAGCAAATGGCTGCAGTGGACTGCTTCAATTTTCAATTTCAACCTTTTAATGTAATAAATAAATACTAACGCACTGGCGTTTCGTTGCTTTCAATTGAAGGAAAATTGGACGTACTTTTACGTAATATACTTTATTTTAAAAACAGGAACGAACAAGTTACGTATAATTATGTTGACATGTAAAAAAAACTTATTATTATAAAAAATTAAAAATTGAATAGCAACCAATAAAAGGGCACATTGTGGTTGCTAACAATGAGATTGACCTATATCTGATCAAATCACTATTCTTTGCGCATCAAACCTGAAAGCTGCGTGAGTGGAAATCAAATATCATTTGTATATGTTCGTTGCGTTTAAATTCTAACAAGGCTCAAATGTTGACTTTCTGTGCTAAAGAGCCATGTAGAATTCTGAGTAATATAATCGATGTTAGAATTAATAATTTACCTCTTGTCGCTCTTCGAAAGATATATTGTATTTTGAGTAAATATAACATCTTGCATCAAATACTTAATTACTTCCAATTCAAGTGCAAACTTCGGCCTATGTTTGCCTCTAATCTGGTCATCTCATTAATTGTAGTTGAATAAACATACATACATAGTATATATGTAGGTATGTCGTTTCAAATTATTACTACAAATTTTTACTGTTTTAAATAATCACTTTACTTTATGCATTTGTTCAGTTTTGCATACTATTTCATAGAGGTTTATTGAAAAGCTTATCCAGAGCTGTTCGAAACAATGTAATTTCATTGGCTGGATATAAAATTAACTGGATTTTTGTACATTTTTATGAAATCATTTCCTTTGCCGCTTACCTGCATTAAATAACAAAATACTTAACGTCATCCTTGACACTCACAATAACATTCGAGCCACTAGTAGTAACCTCTTCATAAGTATTGAATCTGACTTCCACCTGTTTGTTGACATGTACACTTATTACTTCAGGTTGCAAATTTTTCGCGTTTAACCTGATACAGACTTTCTACAGTATTAAAGTGTCTATGTTTTTTAAAGTTTTGTTTTAAATAAGTAAATTTAAACAAAGTAGTCAAGAAGTGTGAGATTCAGGGATCTTGGAGGACAATTAACACTACTCTTTTGACCAATCCATCCATGTGGAACAATTTCATCAAAGTTTCTCTGTACAACAACATCAAAATGCGATGGAGCATCATCTTGTTGGAGCCATATTCTTTCGTGAGGATTATACTAATCATCTTTATTGAGAAATATCGTTGCTAGGCTAGAAAGTTAACACTTTCTTCAAAAAAGTATGGGCCCTAAAAGTCGACCATTAATTATATCAATTCAGACAATGGCTTATGAAAAGTTGGTTTGCGGTCGATGTCTTATAAACCCATAGTAAAGACACTTTTTTTCTGTAAAGGGTGGCAGGTATTACACTTTTTATTGTAGTAAGACAGCTGTATGCATTCAAAATGTCTTAATTTTGTGCAGTGGTCCAGCACGATGCAAATTGAAATAACTGTTATGTTTAATTGTTTTATTTGCACTTAGGATTAAAGTTTGGCAGTTGAGATCTTTTGGTATGTTGCTGAGATCAATGGGTATCAAAGAAAACAATTTCCGGTTCATCCGAAAGTTGTTATGCTGAGGTTATACGAAACGCACGTTTTCAATAATTTTAACCTGCGTTCGTAAATATTCGAAATGCTGACAAGTTAGTTCGTTTTGCAAAGTGGTCCTGAAGATGAGCTTTCTTCCTACTTTTACATTGATGCAATAGGAAGTACGTACAAAACAACATAATGCAAACAATAAATTGCCATGAATTTCATAGTTCTGGTGTATCTTTTGAAATTTATTTCACGGGTATGGGGAGTTAATATTCTCTTATATTCATTGTTCAAGGAGTCCCATGATGAAGTTAAAGTACTACATGGTACAGCTAAGATCATGAAAATAGATCAAATAGCGTTGCGTTGTATGTCGACTTGTATTGAAAATAAAAGCAGTGTGTAGAGCACCAAAACCTTGCACTCAAAAACCAGCGACTACCATTGACTAATTACGAATGCTTCTTCGAAAATTTTATCGATAAAAGGAATTTAAAATATCTGCCATTAGTATGTAGTTTTTAGCAATGTATCATGCGTACATTTTAATGTTTTTGAAAACAAAGTGATTTCTCGTGAATTGTTTGTAGTTATGTCGTAGATTGCAGATTGGTGATTATTTATAGAAATTCTTCCATGATCAGTCAATGACCTGACATCAAAAAATACGGTTCGCCGTACTCTTTTATAGTATAGTTGAATGATAAAAAAAACCTGCATTTTTTATTGAGCAATTATTGTTTTAACTTATCAAAGTATTACCATCGCAACATCCTCAGAAGCTATAACATTTGCAATGGCAGTACATTGAAAAATTAAAGCAATAATTGCCTAATAAAAAAGCGGATTTATTTTTGGCTTTAAATACTACGAGAATTCCTGTTGTTACTAATTATAAGGAATACAGTAGGAACATTTGTTTTTAATTTCTTTAAACAGTTTTATCTTATGAGTATTTTCCTCGGTTAATTTAGTCCAATAATTTATATTCTTAATTTCTTAATGGGCTTTGAGAAGTTTAGTCCTCGAAAATTTGTACTTGTTATAAAAAATTGTTTTGCAGAAATTCGATGGTAATTCAATCAATATTTAATATAAGAGATATCTCTATCGGTCATATCCGTTTCCATTATGTCTTATAATTTTATATTTTATATAGATAAAGAAACGACTCTTTTACTCTTTAACATTGCGTATTTTGGAAATGAAGAGTCCTCAAATAAATATTTATAGAGTTATTTTTTGACCCAAGAAGTCCAACATTTTTATGCCATATTAATGAATCACTATTTATTTATTTATTAATTATTATATATTGAGAAGCTATTGTTAACATAATTTATTATAAGTTAGTTCCTGAGAAACTGGGAAGGTTATATGTAGAAGTACTTTTTTTGAGTTCTGAAGCACTAGATATTTTTTATATTATTGAAGACACTGACAATCATATTTTATATGCGTTCTGATGACCTAGTAAAGATGTATAGACCTTATGCAAATAAGATAGATAATAAGGAACAATTTTTGCTATTAGTGATAAAAAAAACACTAAACACTTTAACCCACTGAACACCAAACAAGTTTTAACTAAAACACCGACGCGTTTCAACAGCAATGCTGTCATTATCAAGGCGATAATAAAACTGTGTTAGTGATGTGATAGTGATAAAGAAAAAATGTAAATCTCCAGCTTAAAGCAGGAATTCATACAGAATAGGAGGGGATGATACAGGAAAGAGCCCATGGTCATTAATATAATAAAATACCAAATATAGAAAAAGACCTATATGGTGTTAAATAGTTAATTCTTCAAATAAAACGAGCCAAGTGAAGCCATGTAGAAATGATTTTTTGTGGAGTACATATTGAGAGAAATACTAAACCACGATTTATTGGTTATTCAATGTAATCTCCTTTTGGATAAGCAAGAATAACATAGCACTACATGATCCATTTTTACGTAATCGAACAATAAGTATAGTTAATGTAAATATGGTAATACTAGCATCGAGTGGGCGTTACGTTATAGGTACCAGGTGAAAAGTGAATTGCCTCTAGAATGGTAAGACTTCACGGTTCTTTAAATGTACTATAACACTACAACGGGATGCTTTTTGTCGGTCGTTTCTGCTTGCGAAGAAAGAGCTACACCTGAACAAATCTGCATTACCGCGTGTTAACGGTGTAGTCAATGTGCTGAAAGATAGTAATTAAGATTCACATTCAATGCTTAAACGTTTCGTAGTATGGTTTATTACACCACTGAATTATCTGTAATAATAGTTCTTTAAAAACCGAATATAGACATATATATGTATATATGCAAGAATTTTACAGATAACTTTAATTGTAATTATATTTTGTATGCTTTATAGTTTTTATCGCGTTTATACATTTTATTTGCTTGTCTTACAAACAAGAGGTTCTATGGCACATCTTATAATTTAAGCACTTTATTATTTAGTAACATTTTTCTTATTTTAACTTTTCCGTCCTCATCAAGTACGAGTCAGTTCGCTAATTTGTCGTATCACACTGACTGCAAAATCCAATTTATTGTTTTTTAATAGAGTTGATGATAGTCAATCAGTGCAATATTTTAATTTTTTATTTATAATTTGTTAATACGGAAGGGAAATTCGATTCAGAATTGTAAACAAAAGAAAACTAGTCATTATTTTAACAAAATATAAATAAAATTAATAAGCAACATTTTATTTTATTTTTTTTATACATTTAAAATTTTTTGATACTTCGAATAAATGGACACCTCTACGAGACATCACTATGAGAGATTTTACTGTATATGTTAAATACGAATAAATTATATAATCAAGACTTCATAAACACATGAATAGTTTCTATGCATGTGCAAATGAATTTAATCTTTTTATACAGTAGATATATTGATAAACACAGTTGAACGCTTGAGTGCAGCTGGCTGAATTAATATTGGCAGTGTGATATTCTTTATTTATATTGCTCGTCGTAAATTTACCCTGTCCAATCCAATATTAAATCAGGTATTATTTATTTTGTGTTGAGATTAAAAATTCATTTAAATAGAATTAAAAAAAAATTATAATCACACGTTTTGCATAATGTTTCAGATAAAATCAAGCATGCTATATGTGTTCACTAAAATACCAGGTCTTCATAGATAACGTTTGATGGTCGTCCTCTCCGGCTTGCCATTTTTACATAATGAGTAGATTTTTGAATACCAGATATATTTCCACTATGTTCCATGTTCTGGAATAAATTGGTATTTACTTAATTGCTTTTATTATTTGAGCTAAAAGTGAAAATATATCTGGGATTGAAAGATAAGTACTCACATTGTGATAACTTTATTTCCTATGCCGATTTCCAGTTGTTCTATTCCTTTATCATTGCGCTTTCCGTTTGGTCTTTCGAGAAAGCTCATTTAGAAGATTTTATGAATACGGTAGTACCATTGTAGTAACTCATCCATATTCCATTCAGCCAAGTATCAGCAACGTCCTTTAAATGTTGTATATCTGAAGCTCTCTGTTGAGGATTTGACAATATGAAACGTAATTCTTTAAGTTAAATGCGATTTTTTTAACTTAATTACTTACAAGAAGTTTATCGTAGCTGTCCTCTTTTTTAGATAGATGAAATTCACTTTAAAACAAAACCTTTATTTACAAAAGGACATTTATTTTCAAAACAATAGTATATACCTGTATGTTAAATATATATATGTATGTATATAGTCCCTGGCCAACTTATTAGACTCAACTTATAAATTTAAGTTTTTAAATGTTTCGAACAGCATCATTTACAAATACGATTATGAAATGTATGCATATGATTTATGATACCTATTTAAATACTGCTCCTAAATATTTATTTCTACGAAATTGAGAGGGAAGTTTATGATCTTTTACCTGTTATTATTCCTCTCTTTGGTCAGTGCATATAATATAGTAAATAGGTAGAAACAAATTGTATAAAAAATATTTATCTTTTTGTGTAACCATGTTTTGTACGTGTGTATGTGTTAGTGTTGCCGTTGAAATTGTTGTTTGAGGGCGTCCTATGTTTTTTCATTATGGGCAAGAGAAAGGATATATCAAATGAGAAAAAAACCGCGTATTTCGGCATTGTTGGGCAGAGGAACGTATTCTCAACGCACAGTTGCAATGAAAGAGGAAGTATACCGACGAACAGTGCAGCGAATCGCGGCTTCACATTAAAAAGCATATCCACCACGAGTAACGGAAGAGTGTTTTGTGGGAAGAGAAGGGTCACTACTTCTCGAGATGATCGTCATATCCTGAAAATAGTAACAGAAAGCCGAATTTTATCCTGTAAAGAAATTAGAAATAAAATAAAAATAAAATATGAATAACAAAAAAATATGTATCCGAGCGTACAGTACTTAGGCGATTGTACGAAGCCGGTTTGTAATGCAGCCGGCCCATTAAAAACGCCTAGATTAACACCGGCGATGAAGCGAGCAAATGAATGCGCTAAACGATATCAACATTACAAAATTGAGGCTTGGCGGAAGATAAGACAAAATAAATGAAGTGGATTTTCATTTATCATCATCATATTTAGCGATGCAGAAAAACTAGAGGATATGAGCGAAAGAGTACAGAAGACGTCTATCGGAACGATTTAGTGAACTCAGTTTACTGAAAACGGTTAAACACCCACCGTCAGTAGTGGTATGGTCTTGTATAGGAGCAGAAGGCCCTGAAACACTGTATTTTTGCCAGGATAACATGAATCAACACCAATGTAAGAGTATATTAGTAGACCACTAAACACTTTAACCCACTAAACACCAAACAAATTTTAACTAAAACACCGACGCGTTTCAACAGCAATGCTGTCATTATCAAGGCGATAATAAAACTAAATTAAAATAAAATCTACAAAAACAGGTAACCTAAATGTTATGCACGGTCAATCCGATCCGTATCATTAATTTCCGATTAACGAAAACAATGACGAATGCGGTATAGGTCCGTTGTCACATTACACATGACTTATTTTTATATATTTCTAAACTTTCGAAAACATTTAGAAACTTACAATTGTTTATTTGTCTAATTAATTTAACATTCGTATGATCGATGTGATCTGTTTCAAAAATGTGTTGGGCAACGCTCGATTTCTCAATTCTATTAAATCTAAGATTAGCCATATGCTCTTTGAATCTAGTTGAGACTGCTCTCCTGGTTTGCCCAATATATTTTTGATTACAATCTTTACAATGATTTTGTAAATACGTGACTTTTCTAGAGGTTGTATTTTATCTTTAGGGTTATCGATGAGACTTCGTAAACTAGTCCCAGAACTGTAAACTATTCTGAGATCTAGTTCTTTGAAGATTTTACTCAAATCTTTAGTGATAAAGGGAGCGTAAGGGAGGGTCACAACGGGTGAAGCTTTAACATCCTCTCGAAAAGTCGTAGATTCTTTCACATCTTTTATAATTTTAAGGTCTTTCTCATACCTCGCCCTGTTCAAGGAAAAAGTGAGAAGTCTATGGACCAAAAAATTCAGGCTTGCCATTTTGTGTTGAACACAATGATGGGAATCTGAAGGAATGTAGCGAAGTGTACTGGTTTCCTTTCTATATACGTCAAACTCTAATCTATTGTTATTTCTAATTACTAAAGTATCTAGAAAGGGTAGCTGACCGTTTTCTTCTCTTTCACAAGTGAACTTTATGGTTTCGCACCGATTATTTAATCTATTGAGAAAATCGTCAATATTACATTTTTTACTGTCAAATATAGCGAAAATATCATCCACATACCTCAACCAAACCCTAGGAAAGTATTCGCTCTCAGATTCTAAGTCCTTTTCAAAACGGCTCATGAAAAGATTAGCCAAAAAGGGCGACAGGGAGTTACCCATTGCCGTTCCTTCCAGCTGTTCATAAAAACTCCCGTTGAATTAAAAAATGTTCTGTTTCATGAATATATTCCTGGACACATTGTTGACTCAAACTATTTTGAAGCAACAAGTCCTCGAGGTATGTCAAGGTGTCTGGAATCGGTACACTAGGAAAGAGAGAACTAACATCAAATGAAATCAATATTTCACCCTCCAGCAACTGAATATTAGTAGACGTTTTTTTTTCCATATCTCAACGATTCAGATCCAAATGAAGGCTCTTACACAATCATTCACGACAATGCACAATGCCTCACGGCAAAATTTATCAAAACTTTTATGGAAATGGTCGGTCTGCTTACCTTAGCCGGGCAACTCTCCTGACCTCAATGCAATTGATAATGTCTAGAGTGTTTTAAAAGCACGCGTATATTCTACAAAAAATACTTTACAAAGCACTTAATAACAAATATTGGGGATGTATGAAAAAATTACCCCAAAGATTGACATACTATTACGGCTTGCATAGGCAGTATGCTGAAAAGAATAAAAGAAATTATAAAAGCCAAAGGAGGCATTACAAAATATTAGTTTTATAGTTATGGCGATCTTGTAAAAACTTTTGAAGAAACTTGTACATAAACAATACGTTTGTAATTGCAAATCGTTATTTTAGGATGTGGACCTAATAAATTGGCCAACGAATGCATTATACAGAGATACAAAGAAATTGGTTAGGTTTAAAGCGAATCACTTTAATAAGAATTCTAAATATTCTAAATTATATCTAGAAATTGCTGCCGTTAAATGGCTGAGAAATAAATTAAAATAATTTTTTAAGAAATGAGCAAATTTATAGTACGGATACAGAAAATTAATTAATTGTAACTCTTTTGTTGTTATATAAAATGCAAAAATTTGATCTACATTTAAAAACCGAGGAATTCCTTTTTATTTCAGATATATGTATGTTGTAGTACGTAAAGATCAATCGTCGATAGAACATCTATAAGAAGTAACAAAACAGATTGCGAGAATAGATGGCAAATGTAATTAGCGGTCGATAATAGGAAAGAAAGGTTGCGTAAGCCTAATTAAGAACTCAAATGATAGGAGCTGCTTGAACTTATTGCAATTGTTCTGGTAATCCGTTACTTCTCAGATTTCAAAAGCATTTGAATTGGAGGTGTGTAGGTTAGATGTCAGATTGAAATTTATTAAATGAATTTTTGATGTGTGGGTCAAGAATGAGTTGCTTTTTAAACATTCGTTCCTTTATGATATAAATCTCCTCCAATTAGTACCAATTATTTCTATTATTTCTTCGGAAAATTGCCAATAAGGAAACTTTGGAGGAGAATAGACGATAAAAACATGTACCGACCATATATATCACTGGCTAATTATGTACCACATATCAAAATATTCATTTGTGTTTGTTTGGGTATGTCGTTAATATTTTAACTATATACCGAAACAATAAATTTTTGAAAATAGTACTCATCTTCTTAATGATGATTATATGGTCGTAACTAATGATATTCTATATCTTGGTGATATTACTGTTTTGTGCAGTAATTTGAGATTTATAGGAAATTCAAAATAATTTATAAATTATGGGGTCACATAAACATAGTTATTAGAACTGAAATTCTAGGTATATAATAAGAATGTAGATTACTGTATGTACCTACTAATAAACTAAAGAAACAAGAAAATGTTTTGCAAGTATTGCAATAACGTAGTTAATGAACTTCAGTTTAAGATTTATGTTTACAGTAATATCCTACTACAATTTTTTTATCAAACATATCTTCATCATTATTCCACGATCTTTAACTGCAATTTCAGTTCATTCTGCTACAATAATCACTGCTTTTGCTAATTTTGTGTCTTTTTCATGCGCGTCAGTAAATAGAGTTTGTTTGTATGATCTGTGTTAATACTCCCTCACCTACATTTTACTTGTTACTATTGCAACATGTAGAATTGTTCTCTGAAAATACTAGATGATACTAGATACTAGAATACTAAGCACCCACCACACATTAAAAAAAAAATTTTACGCAAACGCCTCTAACCCCATTGTAGATTAGGTATTTTATTTTGCTATGAAAGCCAATATCTGTTTTATCAATGGCATTCAATTATTTACGTTTGCTTTTGTAGCTGCGGACAGAATAATAATCGTTAAATTGGTTTCTTAAAACTATTGTTAAAGAAACGTAGAACAATAAGAGTGCTTAATATTTATAGTCATGGCTGTAAATACACTTAATAGTCCTAACATTGCGAAGGCGTATTATACGCATTTTATTTAAAACTATTGTAGCTTTTCATCTTATGACACGCAAAGTTGTATTTGATTTTTTACCACGTCGATGTTGTTCTTTGTAGTTACAATGGAAGCTTCAAACAATATATCATACGGTGGAAACGGGATGTGTAAACTTAGTACTCTGATTGTGAGTTGAATATGTAGCATAGGCGTAACATTGAGTTGAACTAGATTGCATTGTAACTTAAACTACAAGCTGCTTCATAGGGCGTAGATCGCATGAATAAATTCGCCTCTGATGGAATAAAATAATTGGCATTTCTTCATTGCATAATATTTTATGTTTTGTCGATTCCTTTTACAGCAATTTATATTTGCTTTTACTAATAAAAACATTTAAATTTTAATAGATTTCTTGTTTTTGATATGCTGGAGGCAGTGGAAATTATTTTGATTTTTAAATAATCTCAAAAAGGGATGTTTGTACTTTATTACATTTAGCTCTATATATGAAGAATTCCATAATTTGTTAACCAATTAACATTAATTTCCTTAAAGGTCTACAGAAATAAAATTAATGTAATTATCAACGAATTACGAGTGAAGCTTCTAACCTGCAAATGCTTTATGGACCGTAATTAAGAGAGTTAATATCCCATAAAATAGGAACGGAAGCGCGCTTGTAATGGCGTTTCTTACATTGCGTCGTATTTACATAAACATTGGTGTCATTTTTTACAATTATTTTAACAGAAAGCATTTAGAATCTTCGTTATGTGAACGAACTTTACTTATAATTCTTATATGGGATCTGAGAATGTATGAAATGTGTGTATTTTGAAATGGTTTGCTTGGATGTTCGCAAACTTTTTGCGTATTGTTATTTATTAAATAATTGCTTTAAACGTGATTGTATTCAAAGAATAAAACATGATGTTGGCGAAAGAAAAACGCGGCTGAGTACAATAAACTTAAATTAACATCAACGTAAACCATAATAATATAATATGTAATTTATATTCTTAAATGAATTGACTTTTAAATAATTATTGGTCTATCTGACCTACAAGTGGAAATATATCTGGGATTAAGAGAAACTAACAACTAATGTTATCTATTCAATTAATTTATAAATGGTTAGAATAATGGGTTTGCATCGTTGGAAGTTACTTACTGTATGAAAGGATATTGGGCCAATAATTTGCTGTTTTTGACATTGTCACCTAGATCCCAATTTTAAGTGGATGTAACAGTACTTTGATAAAATTATGTGCATTTTCTGGCTACTAAGTCTACAATTCTGTAAATTAGCACATCCAAACAGATGAAACCATATTTCATTCGAATAGAAAATAATAATTTGCTGGTCAATAGTATTATGCAGATGGTTCTATTATACTACTGACAAAACTGGATTCATTGTTAACGAACAGGGGTGGAGCTTATGGAAAATTTAAGATTTATATAGCTGTAAATGTTAATTTTTTAAAGATATATCCATAGGACGGTTCTATAATGGATACAGGTTGGTTAAAAGAATAAATTAATTATATTTAGAACAGAGATTTTTTCTACAATTGATTTATATTTTCCAAAATACTAGGTATGGTAATAGTACAATATTCAACTGGCTCTTTAAGGTGCATGTCGATAAATCGATCATAAGTGAATTGTTGAGAATATATCCAAGCATTATTGTAATAAATGTATTTTATTCAATTGTAAAAATAAAAATAATGACAAATTTGAATTCAAAACTCAACCATAAACCTGCAGAATTATTGCCAACTTAAGACAAAAATTTTAATAATTATTTATAGTCACACCTTACATCTAGAATAAGTTATAATCATGATATAATTTCAATAATGTATATTATTCAAATATGTATATTTACTTGCAGGAGTCTGTTACGAAATATTAATTATATATTGTATATATACATATTTATGGTTACATATTACCTAACTGAAAAACTAGGAAGTGATTTATATTATTACAATACAGAAAAAACAATACTTCGCCCTACAGCTCATTACAATTTATTGGAATGTATTTAAATTTATTAACACTTACCGTGTTAAAGGGAAAGAAGAGTCGTTGTTAAAGGAAGCCATTATTTATATGATTATATATCACCATGCTACTGTTGAGCTTGCAGTTTGCCCGTGGCAAGGAAAAATAAGTGGTCTCATACTTGTGCCTTATTTCATGTAACACATGTTGAATGTGGTAGAGCAGAATACATGTTGTTATCACTTTAATAAGAATTGACAGTTTTCAAGACTAAACTACATATGTAATAGCTATGCTCTCCTTAATTGCTTTCCTCTTTTTATACTTTCTTATTTTATTGAATTAGTAGTGTATTTTGTGTATTTAAAGTATTTAATTAAATAATAACTTTAAACACGAAATGACTGCTATTATTAAATTTTGTAATTAATTTTCTTTTCCTAATATATGTAGAGGAACAGTGACAATGATCTAATAGAAGCAGTTTATTTGTCAATTGCTTATTGAAAGAATACATTTTATAAATACAACAGGAAATGGAAAAATACGGAAATTATGTTGGGCTAAGAAACCGAAAGCGAAGTGTCGGCAAAACCCTTTGTATATTTTAGCTTTCGCAGTTTATTCCTTGCTTCATTAGAGTTAAATAACTTAGCGGCGTTCAATAAAAACCAAATGAGTGATCAGCTAATTGCCGAGGAAGCGTGTGGAGAAGACGAAATGAGCGACATGCCAATTGCATCATATCGAATGTGTGTAATTTCATGGTGGTTCTGTTATAGACATTTGTGGTAGACATTTCCGCAAAAGCAGGTACGGAGTCCGTATGTACAGAAAATGGTGCTTGAAAAATTCACAGTTATGTGGGATATCAGCTACTGTTGTCATGTTCTCATTTTATTGGATATGGCTTTGGCAGACCATACACAAAATAAGAGTCGTTTCTGAGTAGTTGGAATTTGTATATTTCGGGGTAAACTGCAGAGATATATTGGTGATCGTTCAATGCCTGCAACTTTACGAGAGCTATGGTAAATCATTTTAGAAGATTTCTAAGCAATTCCTTAAATTTGGTAAATTAAATGTCTAGATTATTGAAGAGTGTAATTCAGGTTCGAAGAATTATTAACATTCAGTTTAAAGTTGATTACAAGCTGTCATTTTCAGTTTTTGTAATTTAAATAAAATTTAATTTTTCACTCTTTCTCTTGCATCACTTAAATTAAATTGATTTTTGTTTTTATATTTTGCTTTTTCTCTCCATTTCTCAAATCTGCCATTGGGAATGTGCATTGGCACAATAAAATTTCCAAATAAATTAATAAAGGTGTGCGTATTGTGACATTTTTAGGGCGCCCAATTTCTCTTGTCGAAGTTTGACAGTATATTTTCCAAGAAATCATTCTGAATTGTGCGGATCGTATTAATTTTTTTTTGGCAATAAGCCGCGCTTAACTTGAGTTTATCACTTCCAACAGTCTTGTAACTATTCTGTCAATGAGCATACTTATGAGCGACAAATTTCGGATATAATATCGTCCACCCAGTAACGTACGAGTAGTATCTGATGCAGAACCAGTTCTGTTTCAAGGCCGAGTATCATCTCGCCAATACAGTGTGCCCAAAATAGAGAAACCGAGATTTCTTAAGGATAATTGGATAAACTAGTAGATGTATCAAACGGCGTTAGCTGGCTAAATCATTTGTCGTAAGTATAATTCAACGAGCAGCATAAATATTAACAGCTGCATGTCTTTAAGTGGATTCGCTCGTGTATTGACCAAGACTGCTATCAAACATGGAATATTAATGTCTCATGTTCTGCAAAACTATTATGTATATCTATATTAATATGGCGCAGTCTTGAATATTAGTTTTTTATAGTCTTTGCCAACTGAGGCACAAAAGTAATTGTTTTGTTTTATAAAGCATGGACATTGCAACTCCCACGAAACACTTACTTCATTGTCAAATATGTAGAATACAAAGATTGAATTAAATCACTCATGGTTTCGATAAGAATTAACCACTATGAATAACATAAATTAAGTAATAATTTAAGAACTCCTATCGAGTATTCAGATGACTGAGTAAGTAGAGGTTTAGGTTCAAATTTGCAATTTTTAGTTATCATGCAAAGTAAAAGAACAGATTCGAAATATGTAGGTATTTTTTTGAATGAAAAAAAACGCAATTAAAATAGTCACTTTATAAAAAAGATTCCTTATGTTCTATTCAAATTATAAAATGGCGCAGGTTGTAGATTATACGCAATAAGTAGTTTAAAAACAGCATAAATTGATATAATTATGTTCCTTTTTATCTGTAAAGAGAATGGCGATTGTTTTTTTGTCTATGACTTGGGTCACGGTATAATTTTTACTGCAAAAGTGAGCTATACACAGAGAAAAAATCTTTTAATTTAACGGATTTATTTCGTCGCAAATATACATAGTGTTATCATAAAATGTGTTCTTAAAGGAAATGATTCATTTATGAATTAAATGTAATCTTCTAACCTATTCTAGTGTTAAATTGACGTGATATGCTTCGTTGGTTAATAGAGAAATAAATAACACTTACCTAGATCAACGTGGACATTTGTAATATTATTATTATTATTTTATTTTATTTATTAATTTGCATGATAAATAGAAAACTAAAAAATTCAATGGAATAAACAATAGATACAATATTTTTATGTAGATAGATATTTCGTTTAGATTGCAATAACTGTATTTTTTCAGATGTTGACAAAACAAAAAAGCAAGTTCCTACTAAACATCTTCAACAAAAGACATAAAAATACTGTTGATTTGGTTTATGATAGATATGTATGTATATAGAATAGATGAATAACAGTGAAAATTATTATTATTATTTTAATTTCATTTATTAATTTGCATGCTAAATAGAAAACTAAAAAAATTCAATGGAATAATAGATAAAATATTTTTATGTAGATAGATATTTCGTTTAGATTGCAATAACTGTGTTTTTTCAGTTGTTGACAAAACAAAAAAAGCAAGTTCCTACTAAACATCTTCAAAAAAATACATAAAAATACTGTTGATTTGGTTTATGATAGATATGTATGTATATAGAATAGATTAATAACAGTGAAAATTATTATTATTATTTTAATTTCATTTATTAATTTGCATACTAAATAGAAAACTAAAAAAATTCAATGGAATAATAGATAAAATATTTTTATGTAGATAGATATTTCGTTTAGATTGCAATAACTGTATTTTTTCAGTTGTTGACAAAACAAAAAAAGCAAGTTCCTACTAAACATCTTCAAAAAAAGACATAAAAATACTGTTGATTTGGTTTATGATAGATATGTGTGTATATAGAATAGATTAATAACAGTGAAAATTCGGTACGGAGGAATGGGAATTGATAGTTTCGAGAACAGATACGTCTAAGTAATGCTCAAAAATACTATTGGCAGTTTTTTAATGAACACATCGGAATTATGCAGAATTGGTCAACGATATCCAATAAGAATTGAAACATTAGTTAGGGTATGTCATGTTCAATAAAAGAAATGAAGATTACCAAGTGTAAATCTTCGAGTTTAACATGATAATATGAATTTATAAACCCCATGAGATCTCTCGATACCTGTAATTCGTTCGTTTAAGTTTCGTGTTTTTTTAAATAAATTCTGAACGTTTAAGAATAGAAAAAACTTTCCAATGGCGGACTTACATATACCATTTAAGGACGTTTTTCGCCTGCTGTGGGTCCTTATATATAGGATGTCAAAAGAGAGACGAAACATCACGTGTAACATTAATTTGAACGAATTTCAGAAAACCAGTGCACCGACTGCATTTTGAATTAAATAATGAATATGAAGATGATTTTATAAATATACAGGAAGTTTATAAAATGATGGCTTATTTTATATTCTGTATATTGGTACGGGTTGTACTGTTAAACTAACTTAGTTTCATATAAATAAATTCAGCTCAATATTAGCATTTGGGAGAATGTGTGTTACTATTATTTGTTAAACATATAACGTCTGCAAAGATAACCAATATTACAATGTTAGAAACAATCAAATATTTGAAATATTTTATTCAAGATTTTCTCGACAACCACAATAGAATTGTAAAAGCAGATAGTAGCATGCTCTAAGCTAGAACAGTTTTCTTGAAAAATCTAGAGAACAATGAGTCTTCTGATTCAACTAGAAAATACTATCAATTACACAAAATTCAAATATTTTTGACAGCACTGGCAAAAAAGATATCTCAAACAATAATAAATTGATCTATAAATAGCATTTTTATGCTGAGTAACAATCTTGATAGCAGTTAGCCTGTAAGAGCTGTAAATGTTATTACATATGGCAACGCTAGTTAGTAAAGACCATCAACTAGCATAAACATTAATAAACCAAAAACGTTGCTAGTTTCGAAAAGATATAGCTTAAATGGAGTAAATTCGTAACTACATAAATAATTCGTATAAAGACGCAATGTAGCCAGGAATAGAACAATTGAGGGAAACTTGTGTGAAGCTGTAAAACTGTAAACTGTTTAAGATATATTAGCCATAATATTAAGAGTGGTCAGATATTATTTGGCTGAAGTACTGTATTGTATTGCAAAAAAAGACATTTCTGGAGTTCTTCGAGCCGTGAAGAGAAAATTAGAATTACTTGAACATATCTTTGGTAACTTCTAATAAAAAAAACTTATAATACAAGAAAAAGTCATACAAGCATAAAAAGGCAGCGCTGATTTTATTGGATCCCAAATTAGGATGATTAATTTTATCTTTCATCTTTCAATTGCCTTATCCAACCATTTCCAATGTTGAAATCAGCATATTGATCTTCGATCTAAATAAGAAAACCTGAAACTAAGGAAGAGAAAGGTTCCTGGATCGGTGCTGCTTGAGACATAGAATTAATCTGGCTAGATCTTGGATTTTGCGAAGTTTAATTACCATGCTAAAGACATATATTATATAACTGAATAATCTACTGTACAAATCTGACTTTAGATTAGACTTTGTGTTTTCTATGGCAATTAACTTAGTTTTCTAGATAGCAAAGAACACACTCCTGACAAATAAATTTATGTTAAAATAGTCATTTATCTGGACTATTTTTTCTCATTCCATTGTTGTTGAAAAACTATTAATGTATAAATGATATAAAACATCAACAGAAAACTTATTTGTCCAAAATATTTAAATGAATTAATCTTTAAGAAGAATATTTATGAGTATGAATAAATTTGACAAAATGGTTTTGCTTTTATACATGCCCTATACTTTGTGCAGTTAAAGTTGCTAAAAACATTTAAACGTAAATGATAACTTTTAATGTTTTCTTTTAATGTCTACTTAATTTGTCTCTTAGATGTCTTTTCGACAAGATAAATAGGATATTTATATTTATATAGGGTATTTCATTTTAAATAAGAAA